>CAKAOJ020000267.1:0-487500 GCA_916701645.2 Sebastolobus alascanus
TATGAAAATTTCGACATGCTATACTATGACCTTTTTTTTATGAAAATTTCGACATACTATACTATGACTTTTTTTTCATGAAAATTTCGACATACTATACTATTACCTTTTTTTATGAAAAATTCGACATACTATACTATGACCTTTTTTTGTGAAAATTTCAACATACTATACTATGACTTTTTTTTAATGAAAATTTCGACATGCTATACTATGACCTTTTTTTTATGAAAATTTCGACATGCTATACTATGACCTTTTTTTTATGAAAATTTCAACATACTATACTATGACTTTTTTTTTCATGAAAATTTTCGACATACTATACTATGACCTTTTTTTATGAAAAATTCGACATACTATACTATGACCTTTTTTTGTGAAAATTTCAACATACTATACTATGACTTTTTTTTGATGAAAATTTCGACGTACTATACTATGACCTTTTTTTTATGAAAATTTTCGACATACTATACTATGACTTTTTTTATAAAAATTTCTACATACTATAATATGACTTTTTTTTACGAAAATTTCGACATACTATACTATGACTTTTTTTTATTGAAAATTTTGACATACTATACTATGACCTTTTTTTATGAAAATTTCGACATGCTATACTATGACCTTTTTTTTATGAAAATTTCGACATGCTATACTATGACCTTTTTTTTATGAAAATTTCGACATACTATACTATGACATTTTTTTTATGAAAATTTCGACATACTATACTATGACTTTTTTTTATGAAAATTTCGACATACTATACTATGACTTTTTTTTCATGAAAATTTCGACATACTATACTATGACTTTTTTTTTATGAAAATTTCGACATACTATACTATGACTTTTTTTTCATGAAAATTTCGACATACTATACTATGACTTTTTTTTCATGAAAATTTCGACATACTATACTATGACCTTTTTTTATGAAAATTTCGACATACTATACTATGACCTTTTTTTTATGAAAATTTCGACATGCTATACTATGACCTTTTTTTTATGAAAATTTCGACATACTATACTATGACTTTTTTTTTCATGAAAATTTGACATACTATACTATGACCTTTTTTTATGAAAAATTCGACATACTATACTATGACCTTTTTTTGTGAAAATTTCAACATACTATACCATGACTTCTTTTTAATGAAAATTTCGACATGCTATACTATGACCTTTTTTTTATGAAAATTTCGACATGCTATACTATGACCTTTTTTTATGAAAATTTCAACATGCTATACTATGACTTTTTTTTTCATGAAAATTTTCGACATACTATACTATGACCTTTTTTTATGAGAAATTCGACATACTATACTATGACCTTTTTTTGTGAAAATTTCAACATACTATACGATGACTTTTTTTTGATGAAAATTTCGACGTACTATACTATGACCTTTTTTTTATGAAAATTTTCGACATACTATACTATGACTTTTTTTTAATAAGAATGTCGACATACTATACTATAACCTTTTTTTATGAAAATTTCGATATACTATACTATGACTTTTTTTTCATGAAAATTTTCGACATACTATACTATGACTTTTTCTTTCATGAAAATTTCGACATACTATACTATGACTTTTTTTTAATGAAAATTTCGACATACTATACTATGACTTTTTCTTTCATGAAAATTTCGACATACTATACTATGACTTTTTTTTAATGAAAATTTCGACATACTATACTATGACTTTTTTTTAAGAAAATTTTCGACATACTATACTATGACTTTTTTTTTCGTGAAAATTTCGACATACTATACTATGACCTTTTTTTATGAAAATTTCGACATGCTATACTATGACTTTTTTTTAATGAAAATTTCGACATACTATACTATGACTTTTTTTTATGAAAATTTCGACATACTATACTATGACTTTTTTTTTATGAAAATTTCGACATGCTATACTATGACCTTTTTTTATGAAAATTTCGACATGCTATACTATGACCTTTTTTTTATGAAAATTTTGACATACTATACTATGACTTTTTTTTTATGAAAATTTCGACATACTATACTATGACCTTTTTTTTATGAAAATTTCGACATACTATACTATGACTTTTTTTTATGAAAATTTCGACATACTATACTATGACCTTTTTTTTATGAAAATTTCGACATACTATACTATGACCTTTTTTTTATGAAAATTTCGACATACTATACTATGACTTTTTTTTATGAAAATTTAGACATACTATACTATGACTTTTTTTTTATGAAAATTTCGACATACTATACTATGACCTTTTTTTATGAAAATTTCGACATACTATACTATGACCTTTTTTTTATGAAAATTTCGACATACTATACTATGACCTTTTTTTTATGAAAATTTCGACATACTATACTATGACCTTTTTTTTATGAAAATTTCGACATACTATACTATGACTTTTTTTTATGAAAATTTCGACATACTATACTATGACCTTTTTTTTATGAAAATTTCGACATGCTATACTATGACCTTTTTTTTATGAAAATTTCGACATACTATACTATGACTTTTTTTTAATGAAAATTTCGACATACTATACTATGACTTTTTTTTTATGAAAATTTCGACATACTATACTATGACCTTTTTTTATGAAAATTGACATACTATACTATGACTTTTTTTTAATGAAAATTTCGACATGCTATACTATGACCTTTTTTTTATGAAAATTTCGACATACTATACTATGACTTTTTTTTATGAAAATTTCGACATACTATACTATGACCTTTTTTTATGAAAATTTTCGACATACTATACTATGACTTTTTTTTCATAAAAATTTCGACATACTATACTATGACTTTTTTTAATAAAAATTTCGACATACTATACTATGACTTTTTTTTATGAAAATTTCGACATACTATACTATGACTTTTTTCATGAAAATTTTCGACATACTATACTATGACTTTTTTTTCATGAAAATTTCGACATACTATACTATGACTTTTTTTAATGAAAATTTCGACATACTATACTATGACCTTTTTTTTATGAAAATTTCGACATACTATACTATGACTTTTTTTTATGAAAATTTCGACATACTATACTATGACTTTTTTTTATGAAAATTTCGACATGCTATACTATGACCTTTTTTTTATGAAAATTTCGACATACTATACTATGACTTTTTTTTCATGAAAATTTCGACATACTATACTATGACCTTTTTTTTATGAAAATTTCGACATACTATACTATGACCTTTTTTTATGAAAATTTCGACATACTATACTATGACTTTTTTTTATGAAAATTTCGACATACTATACTATGACCTTTTTTTTATGAAAATTTCGACATACTATACTATGACTTTTTTTATGAAAATTTCGACATACTATACTATGACTTTTTTTATGAAAATTTCGACATACTATACTATGACTTTTTTTTCATGAAAATTTCGACATACTATACTATGACTTTTTTTTCATGAAAATTTCGACATACTATACTATGACTTTTTTTTCATGAAAATTTCGACATACTATACTATGACTTTTTTTTATGAAAATTTCGACATACTATACTATGACCTTTTTTTATGAAAATTTCGACATACTATACTATGACTTTTTTTTTATGAAAATTTCGACATACTATACTATGACTTTTTTTTATGAAAATTTCGACATACTATACTATGACCTTTTTTCATGAAAATTTCGACATACTATACTATGACCTTTTTTTTATGAAAATTTCGACATACTATACTATGACTTTTTTTTATGAAAATTTCGACATACTATACTATGACCTTTTTTTTCATGAAAATTTCGACATACTATACTATGACTTTTTTTTATGAAAATTTCGACATACTATACTATGACCTTTTTTTTATGAAAATTTCGACATGCTATACTATGACCTTTTTTTTATGAAAATTTCGACATACTATACAATGACCTTTTTTTTATGAAAATTTGACATACTATAATATGACCTTTTTTTTATGAAAATTTCGACATACTATACTATGACCTTTTTTTTATGAAAATTTTGACATACTATACTATGACTTTTTTTTATGAAAATTTCGACATGCTATACTATGACCTTTTTTTTATGAAAATTTCGACATACTATACTATGACCTTTTTTTTATGAAAATTTCGACATACTATACTATGACCTTTTTTTTATGAAAATTTCGACATACTATACTATGACCTTTTTTTTATGAAAATTTCGACATACTATACTATGACTTTTTTTTATGAAAATTTCGACATACTATACTATGACCTTTTTTTTATGAAAATTTCGACATGCTATACTATGACCTTTTTTTTATGAAAATTTCGACATACTATACTATGACTTTTTTTTATGAAAATTTCGACATACTATACTATGACCTTTTTTTATGAAAATTTCGACATACTATACTATGACTTTTTTTTATGAAAATTTCGACATACTATACTATGACCTTTTTTTATGAAAATTTCGACATGCTATACTATGACCTTTTTTTTATGAAAATTTCGACATGCTATACTATGACCTTTTTTTATGAAAATTTCGACATACTATACTATGACTTTTTTTTATGAAAATTTCGACATACTATACTATGACTTTTTTTATGAAAATTTCGACATGCTATACTATGACCTTTTTTTATGAAAATTTCGACATGCTATACTATGACCTTTTTTTATGAAAATTTCGACATGCTATACTATGACCTTTTTTTTATGAAAATTTCGACATACTATACTATGACATTTTTTTTATTAAAATTTCGACATACTATACTATGCCTTTTTTTTATGAAAATTTCGACATGCTATACTATGACCTTTTTTTTATGAAAATTTCGACATGCTATACTATGACCTTTTTTTTATGAAAATTTCGACATACTATACTATGACTTTTTTTCATGAAAATTTGACATACTATACTATGACTTTTTTTTATGAAAATTTCGACATACTATACTATGACCTTTTTTTTATGAAAATTTCGACATGCTATACTATGACCTTTTTTTATGAAAATTTCGACATGCTATACTATGACCTTTTTTTTATGAAAATTTCGACATACTATACTATGACTTTTTTTTCATGAAAATTTCGACATACTATACTATGACTTTTTTTTTATGAAAATTTCGACATACTATACTATGACTTTTTTTTCATGAAAATTTCGACATACTATACTATGACTTTTTTCATGAACATTTCGACATACTAAACTATGACTTTTTTTTATGAAAATTTCGACATACTATACCATGACCTTTTTTTATGAAAATTTCGACATACTATACTATGACTTTTTTTTTCATGAAAATTTCGACATACTATACTATGACCTTTTTTTATGAAAATTTGGAGGTACTATACTATGACCTTTTTTTTATGAAAATTTCGACATACTATACTATGACCTTTTTTTATGAAAATTTCAACATACTATACTATGACCTTTTTTTTATGAAAATTTCGACATACTATACTATGACTTTTTTTTCATGAAATTTTCGACATACTATACTATGACTTTTTTTCATGAAAATTTCGACATACTATACTATGACTTTTTTTTATGAAAATTTCGACATACTATACTATGACCTTTTTTTATGAAAATTTCGACATGCTATACTATGACCTTTTTTTTATGAAAATTTCGACATACTATACTATGACTTTTTTTTCATGAAAATTTCGACATACTATACTATGACCTTTTTTTATGAAAATTTCGACATACTATACTATGACCTTTTTTTTATGAAAATTTCGACATACTATACTATGACTTTTTTTTATGAAAATTTCGACATGCTATACTATGACCTTTTTTTTATGAAAATTTCGACATACTATACTATGACTTTTTTTTTCATGAAAATTTCGACATACTATACTATGACCTTTTTTTATGAAAATTTCGACATACTATACTATGACTTTTTTTTATGAAAATTTGGAGGTACTATACTATGACCTTTTTTTTATGAAAATTTCGACATTCTATACTATGACCTTTTTTTTATGAAAATTTCGACATACTATACTATGACTTTTTTTTCATGAAAATTTCGACATACTATACTATGACTTTTTTTTCATGAAAATTTCGACATACTATACTATGACCTTTTTTTTATGAAAATTTCGACATGCTATACTATGACCTTTTTTTATGAAAATTTCGACATACTAAACTATGACCTTTTTTTTATTAAAATTTTGACATACTATACTATGACCTTTTTTTCATGAAAATTTCGACATACTATACTATGATTTTTTTCATGAAAATTTCGACATACTATTCTATGACTTTTTTTTCATGAAAATTTCGACATACTATACTATGACTTTTTTTTCATGAAAATTTCGACATACTATACTATGACCTTTTTTTTATGAAAATTTCGACATACTATACTATGACCTTTTTTTTATGAAAATTTCGACATACTATACTATGACCTTTTTTTTATGAAAATTTCGACATGCTATACTATGACCTTTTTTTATGAAAATTTCGACATGCTATACTATGACCTTTTTTTTATGAAAATTTCGACATACTATACTATGACTTTTTTTATGAAAATTTCGACATACTATACTATGACTTTTTTTTATGAAAATTTCGACATACTATACTATGACTTTTTTTTCATGAAAATTTCGACATACTATACTATGACTTTTTTTTATGAAAATTTCGACATACTATTTCGACATACTATACTATGACTTTTTTTCATGAAAATTTCGACATACTATTTCGACATACTATACTATGACTTTTTTTTCATGAAAATTTCGACATACTATACTATGACTTTTTTTTATGAAAATTTCGACATACTATACTATGATTTTTTTTTTATGAAAATTTCGACATACTATACTATGACCTTTTTTTCATGAAAATTTCGACATACTATACTAGGACTTTTTTTCATGAAAATTTCGACATACTATACTATGACTTTTTTTCATGAAAATTTCGACATGCTATACTATGACCTTTTTTTTATGAAAATTTCGACATGCTATACTATGACCTTTTTTTTATGAAAATTTCGACATGCTATACTATGACCTTTTTTTTATGAAAATTTCGACATACTATACTATGACTTTTTTTTCATGAAAATTTCGACATACTATACTATGACTTTTTTTTATGAAAATTTCGACATGCTATACTATGACCTTTTTTTTATGAAAATTTCGACATGCTATACTATGACCTTTTTTTTATGAAAATTTCGACATACTATACTATGACTTTTTTTTCATGAAAATTTCGACATACTATACTATGACCTTTTTTTTATGAAAATTTCGACATGCTATACTATGACCTTTTTTTTATGAAAATTTCGACATACTATACTATGACTTTTTTTTCATGAAAATTTCGACATACTATACTATGACTTTTTTTTCATGAAAATTTCGACATACTATACTATGACTTTTTTTTATGAAAATTTCGACATACTATACTATGACCTTTTTTTTATGAAAATTTCGACATGCTATACTATGACCTTTTTTTTATGAAAATTTCGACATACTATACTATGACTTTTTTTTTCATGAAAATTTCGACATACTATACTATGACCTTTTTTTATGAAAATTTCGACATGCTATACTATGACCTTTTTTTTATGAAAATTTCGACATACTATACTATGACTTTTTTTTCATGAAAATTTCGACATACTATACTATGACTTTTTTTTTATGAAAATTTCGACATACTATACTATGACCTTTTTTTTATGAAAATTTCGACATACTATACTATGACTTTTTTTTATGAAAATTTCGACATACTATACTATGACCTTTTTTTTATGAAAATTTCGACATACTATACTATGACTTTTTTTAAGAAAATTTTCGACATACTATACTATGACTTTTTTTTTCATGAAAATTTCGAAATACTATACTTTGACTTTTTTTTCGTGAACATTTCGACATACTATACTATGACCTTGTTTTATGAAAATTTCGACATGCTATACTATGACCTTTTTTTATGAAAATTTCGACATACTATACTATGACTTTTTTTTAATGAAAATTTCGACATGCTATACTATGACCTTTTTTTTATGAAAATTTCGACATACTATACTATGACTTTTTTTTATGTAAATTTCGACATGCTATACTATGACCTTTTTTTTATGAAAATTTCGACATGCTATACTATGACCTTTTTTTATGAAAATTTCGACATGCTATACTATGACCTTTTTTTTATGAAAATTTCGACATGCTCTACTATGACCTTTTTTTTATGAAAATTTCGACATGCTATACTATGACCTTTTTTTATGAAAATTTCGACATGCTATACTATGACCTTTTTTTTATGAAAATTTCGACATACTATACTATGACCTTTTTTTCATGAAAATTTTCGACATACTATACTATGACTTTTTTTTATGAAAATTTCGACATACTATACTATGACTTTTTTTTTATGAAAATTTCGACATGCTATACTATGACCTTTTTTTTATGAAAATTTCGACATGCTATACTATGACCTTTTTTTTATGAAAATTTCGACATACTATACTATGACTTTTTTTTCATGAAAATTTCGACATACTATACTATGACTTTTTTTTCATAAAAATTTCGACATACTATACTATGACTTTTTTCATGAAAATTTCGACATACTATACTATGACTTTTTTTTCATGAAAATTTCGACATACTATACTATGACCTTTTTTTTATGAAAATTTCGACATACTATACTATGACTTTTTTTTATGAAAATTTCGACATACTATACTATGACTTTTTTTTCATGAAAATTTCGACATACTATACTATGACTTTTTTTTCATGAAAATTTCGACATACTATACTATGACTTTTTTTTATGAAAATTTCGACATACTATACTATGACTTTTTTTAATGAAAATTTCGACATACTATACTATGACTTTTTTTCATGAAAATTTCGACATACTATACTATGACTTTTTTTTCATGAAAATTTCGACATACTATACTATGACTTTTTTTTATGAAAATTTCGACATGCTATACTATGACCTTTTTTTTATGAAAATTTCGACATGCTATACTATGACCTTTTTTTTATGAAAATTTCGACATACTATACTATGACTTTTTTTCATGAAAATTTCGACATACTATACTATGACCTTTTTTTATGAAAATTTCGACATACTATACTATGACCTTTTTTTATGAAAATTTCGACATACTATACTATGACTTTTTTTTAATGAAAATTTCGACATACTATACTATGACCTTTTTTTTATGAAAATTTCGACATACTATACTATGACTTTTTTTTCATGAAAATTTCGACATACTATACTATGACCTTTTTTTTATGAAAATTTCGACATACTATACTATGACCTTTTTTTATGAAAATTTCGACATACTATACTATGACCTTTTTTTTATGAAAATTTCGACATACTATACTATGACCTTTTTTTTATGAAAATTTCGACATACTATACTATGACTTTTTTTTCATGAAAATTTCGACATACTATACTATGACTTTTTTTTAATGAAAATTTCGACATACTATACTATGACTTTTTTTCATGAAAATTTCGACATACTATACTATGACTTTTTTTTCATGAAAATTTCGACATACTATACTATGACTTTTTTTCATGAAAATTTCGACATACTATACTATGACTTTTTTTTATGAAAATTTCGACATACTATACTATGACTCTTTTTTCATGAAAATTTCGACATACTATACTATGACTTTTTTCTCATGAAAATTTCGACATACTATACTATGACCTTTTTTTTAATGAAAATTTCGACATATTATACTATGACCTTTTTTTTATGAGAATTTCGACATACTATACTATGACCTTTTTTTTATGAAAATCTCGACATACTATACTATGACCTTTTTTTTATGAAAATTTCGACATACTATACTATGACTTTTTTTCATGAAAATTTCGACATACTATACTATGAATTTTTTTTATGAAAATTTCGACATACTATACTATGACCTTTTTTTTATGAAAATTTCGACATGCTATACTATGACCTTTTTTTTATGAAAATTTCGACATGCTATACTATGACCTTTTTTTATTAAAATTTAGACATGCTATAATATGACTTTTTTTTTATTAAAATTTCGACATACTATACTATGACTTTTTTTTATGAAAATTTCGACATACTATACTATGACTTTTTTTTTATGAAAATTTCGACATACTATACTATGACCTTTTTTTTATGAAAATTTCGACATGCTATACTATGACCTTTTTTTTATGAAAATTTGACATACTATAATATGACTTTTTTTAATGAAAATTTCGACATACTATACTATGACTTTTTTTTATGAAAATTTCGACATGCTATACTATGACCTTTTTTTTATGAAAATTTCGACATGCTATACTATGACCTTTTTTTTATGAAAATTGACATGCTATACTATGACTTTTTTTTTATGAAAATTTCGACATGCTATACTATGACCTTTTTTTTATGAAAATCTCGACATGCTATACTATGACCTTTTTTTTATGAAAATTTCGACATACTATACTATGACTTATTTTCATGAAAATTTTCGACATACTATACTATGACTTTTTTTTTCATGAAAATCTTCGACATACTATACTATGACTTTTTTTTTCATGAAAATTTCGACATACTATACTATGCCTTTTTTTTATGAAAATTTCGACATGCTATACTATGACCTTTTTTTTATGAAAATTTCGACATGCTATACTATGACCTTTTTTTTATGAAAATTTGACATACTATACTATGACTTTTTTTTTCATGAAAATTTCGACATACTATACTATGACTTTTTTTTATGAAAATTTCGACATGCTATACTATGACCTTTTTTTTATGAAAATTTCGACATGCTATACTATGACCTTTTTTTTATGAAAATTTCGACATACTATACTATGACTTTTTTTTTAAGAAAATTTCGACGTATAATACTATGACTTTTTTTCATAAAAATGTTCAACATACTATACCATGACTTTTTTTCATGAAATTTTTCGGCATATAATACTATGACTTTTTTTCATAAAATGTTGCGACATACTTTACTATGACTTTTTTTATACAATTTTTTGATATACTATACTATGACTTATTTTCATAAAAATATTCGACATAATATACTATGACTTTTTTTCATGAAATTTTTCGACATACCATACTACGAGTTTTTTCATGAAAGTTTTCGACATACTATACTATGACGTTTTTTCCGAACATTTTTCGACATACAATACTATGACTTCTTTTCATAAAAAATCTTCGACACTATACTATGACTTTTTGTCATAAAATGTACGACATACTATACTATGACTTTTTCGGAAAAAAATTTCGACATACTATACAATGACTTTTTTTCATAAAATGTTTCGACATACTATACTATGACTTTTTTAATGAAATTTTTTCAATCGACTTAACTGACTTTATTTTCATGAAATTTTTCGAAATATTGTAGTATGACCTTTTTTTCAGAAGATTTTTCGACTTACTATACTGTGACGTAATTTCATGAAATTTTTCGACAGACTATACTATGACTTTATCCATGGAATTTTTTGACATACTATACTATGAACTTTTTTTTCGGAAAATTTTTTCGACATACTACACTGACCTTTTTTTCAGAAAATGTTTCGACATACTATATTATGACTTTTTTTCCTGAAATTTTTCGACATACAATACTATGATTTTTTTTCATAAAAAATCTTCGACATACTATACTATGACTTTTTTCATGAAATTTTTCGACATACTATACTATGACTTTTTTCATGAAATTTTTCAAAATACTGTACTATGACTTTTTTTCATGACATTTTTCGACATACTATACTATGACTTAATTTCATGAAATTTTCCGATATACTATACTATGACTTTTTCAAAAGGTTTTTCGACATGCTATAACATGACTTTTTTTTTTACTTTTTTCGGCATAATATAGTACGACTTTTTTCTGACTTTTTTACGACATACTATACTATGACTTTTATGACTTTTTCCTACATACTAAACTATGACTTTTTCCAATACATTTTTCGACATACTATACTATGACTTTTAAACTTTTTTTTTTATATCCTTTACTATGACTTTTTAATGACTTTTTTCGACATCATGTATCATGATACAGGGGTTGCGATTGAATATAATGCGATATAACGATAATGTAAGCAGGGCGATATATTACGATTTTTTTATCTAATTTTAGGAATACTGTCATAGTATTAAAAAACATACCACCATATGCATAAAATCTGAGTAAAAAGTTATTTTTTTTATGCAGTCAGAACAGTTGGATCTGCATTTGCATGAATCACACTCCCTGTAACATCTAACATCATAGCACTACTTTGATAGGGCACATACACTGAGAGGGCGTATATCATTACAAATGAAATAAAGTATTGGCTGAGTTAATATTTGCATGTAAACTATTAATTAAAAATCTATACAGTGTTTTTGAGAATCAATACATTATCACAAAACATAATATCGCAATATTTTCGATATTTTGTTACACCTCTGTCCCTGAGTGTGTAGGTGTGGGCCGTGTAATATTCCTAGCATGCTTTTACACATGGCACCAAATTACTTTTTTTCTGATAATGTTAAAGCATGATGAGTAAGAGTGGGGGGCCCATACAAAGAGTAGCCCAAGGGCCCCTGACCACCTTGATCCGCCACTGCATTCAACACTTAGAAAATGAACTAAAGGGATGAATTTATCTTTGAATTTTCTACCTTTAACTGCACAGATGAAGCACATTTCAGCTCACCTCTCTGCTACCTGTTGTTTCCTCTGTGTGGCCCAGGACCTCCGTGTCACGCTGCCACAGTCCAGCTCCATAACGTCCGGGGGAGACTCTTCCAAATCAGCCTCTCCGGTTCAGTTTGACAACCGTGCTGGAGGAGCCGGGGATCGGCAGGTGTTGTCCTGGTAGCCCGGCAACAGACACTCTTTTACATCAACAATTACATCAACAAACAAAAAAAGAACGTTCCTCGTATTTTAGCAAAGATGGCCCGCACCTGAGCCGCCTGTGTACACGGATGATGCGTGTCTGAACCTCTCCACGTGACTGACCGATGATAGGATACACCTGTGCCGTCATCTGACGTCATGGTTCCTCAAGCTCCGCCTCCCTTCTGCAGGTGGAGGTGTCTCTAAGCAGCACAGTGTTGCCTCAACAGATCTAAGGTGTTCTTCTCCTCTCCTTTTAATGAATCTTATTATTTTTTACCAAATGCATGTCTGCCACGTCTGAAAAACAAATCAAACTGTGACTGTCAGGAAACAATCAAACACAACCTCCTGAAATCACAGATAAAAACAGAGTCCATATGCCATCAGAATCAAATATGGCAGTTTTGAATGTATTGGCATTATCCAGAGGTGGAAGAAGTACACACATATTGTACTTCAGTAAAAGTAACTGAAGTCCTGCATTCAAAATTTTACTTAAGTAAAATTACAAAAGTATTAGTATCAAAATATACTTAATGTACTCATTATTCAGAATAATCTATATTATAAAATTGTATTTTAATTATTGATGCATTGAAGTGTTCATCACTTCAATGTTGCAGCTGGTAAAGATGGAGCTCATTTTAATTATTTTTCTTCTATTTTACGACTGTTTGTCTTATACTTTAATAATATTTTTCTGCTATTTTACTACTATTTTTGGGATATTTTAAAAATGTTTTTTGGATATTTTACTAATATTTTTGGAATATTTTATTTGTTAATTACTTTAATGTTGCTGCTGGGAAAGGTGGAGCTCATTTTAATTACTTTATTTACTGCTGGTTAATTTACCCCATGGATCAATAAAGTTTCATCTTAATCTAATATTAAAACATAATTTATAAGTAGGTTATATTTCGTATTATTAATTATTATTTTATTAATCACCTTTTTTATTGTATTTAATTTGTATAATGTTATTATATTTTACTGTTATTTTATTAATCACCTATTTTATTTTATACAATAAAATAGGTGATTTAAAATAACAATAACATAAAAAATATACAAATTAAATATATTTGATTTGTATAATTGTATTATATTATATCATTTTATTGTATTAATATTGCATACTTTTATTATATTTTGTTATTATTTATTTATCACATGTTTTATTGTATTTAATTTGTATAATTGTATTATATTTTATTGATATTTTATTAATCACCTATTTTTTTGTATTTAATTTGTATACGTTTATTACATTTTATTGTTATTTTATTAATCACATATTTTATTGTATTTAATTTGTTTAATTTTATTATATTTTATTGATATTTTATGAATCACCTATTTTATTGTACTTAATTTGCATAATTTTATTATATTTTATTGTTATTTTATTAATCACTTATTTTGTTGTATTGCATTTGCATAACTGTATTATGTTTTATCATTATTTTATTAATAATCTATTTAATTGCATTTCATTTGCATACTTTTATTATATAATTTACTGTTATTTTATTAATCACTTATATTCTATTGTTATTTAAGTTAAGTGTGTGTTGCTGTCTACCACAGTGTTATTCTTGATACTACCACCTGCTGGCCGACAAAGTAATGAATTTTCAAATCCTAAACATAAGGGCTCATAAGTAAATAATTCTCTCGGTTAATCAATTCCAAAGACACCAATAAATCAAGGAGTCAGACAAGAGTTTGTTATGTTTTTTTATTGCACCTTCCTCAAAAAAACACACAGTATGTAGCTCAGAGACGCATAGCTAGAGAATGGCATTTATTAACTCATGTAGCTCGTATTGCATTGGTTGATCAGGCGTGTGTTTTTGGGGATCTTTGGGGCAGTCCTACCTACATTAAGATTAGGGATTGCTGCAGATTTATTTTCCAGAAAAGTGTGTCCAGGATTAAATATTTGGGCAGAATTGTGGGGGCTTACTTTCTACAGTGTGCAAAAACTAGGTTAAAGTTAACTAACACGTTTTTGTTAAAGGTTCTCTATACGGAATTCAGAGCATATCTATGATTGAGGGATTGCCTCCACACAGCTCTCAACATGGGGATGGCTGAGCTGACGGCTGGCAGCTAACAGCCCTAACAGTGCTGACAGAGCTTACAGAGTTAACCTGGTCCAAGTTTATATTATTGTAATAAATATGTTCACTGATTTAGAGGAGCCAAACAAAACTTATCAAATTGCTTAGTGTAATTGTAATGATTTAAAATACTGAGATATGTTTTGCTAAACATAAGGCAAATAGTTTTACAGGAACTTTTGAGCACTAATACTGAGGAATGTCATAAACTCTACTATTATATAGAGCCATACAGTATTAGTACTTCTACACCAAAGATCCCAATGAATGTGCACACTGAATCTATAATGATCCACCAATATGGTGCCACAGATATCATGAAATTAACTGAAGCTAAACAGAGTGGAAGCTTGTAGGTTGTTATGGCTGGAAACTATTGACAGAATAAGAAGAACCACTAATTACAGCATCAAAGTTCATTTACAAGAATGGCTAGAACACATCATGACTGTTTCCTCTGATATATAAGTCTACTGTGGTCAGTCCCAGCATACACTTTACCTACCAATTACAGACAGATTTCAGGTTAGACTGATGTTATCTCTGCCTTCAGCTGTAGCTGGGTCAATCAACACAATAACCTTGAATTCTAACTTTCTAACTAAAACATTCATCTGACTTAATGCTATGATGCAGCTGTATGATGAGCTCAGAGCGAAAGCGTGGACAAGCGTGTTGATACAGGAAGCTGCAGGTGCAAAGCTGTGATAGAACACATAGCTAAGTGCCATAAGGACCAGTTCAGAGGTGGGACCAAGTCACAAGTTAGTCTAAAGTCTTTGCATTCAAGTCCCGAGTCAAGATAGGCAAGTCCCAAGTCAAGACAAGAAGTCCTGGGTCAAGTTCTAAGTCTAGACTGACAGGTCCCGAGTCAAGTCCCAAGTCAAGACTGACAAGTCCCAAGTCAAGTCAGGCAAGTCCTGAGTCAAGTCCCAAGTCAAGACAGGCAAGTCCCTAGTCAAGTCCCAAGTCAAGACAGGCAAGTCCAGAGTCAAGTTCCAAGTCAAGAATGACAAGTCCCGAGTCAAGTCCCAATTCAAGACAGGCAAGTCCCAAGTCAAGTCCCAGGTCAAGACAGGCAAGTCCAGAGTCAAGTCCCAAGTCAAGACAGGTAAGTCCAGAGTCTTGTCCCAAGTCAAGACAGGCAAGTCCTAAGTCAAGTCCAAGTCAAGACAGGCAAGTCCTAAGTCAAGTCCAAGTCAAGATAGGCAAGTCACGAGTCAAGTCCCAAGTCAAGACAAGCAAGTCCCGAGTCAACTGCAACTTGATTGGATGCTGTCGGACTGGTTCAAACAAAGTGGATCTAGATAATCAGCCGGCCAGTTGATCGTCTTCTTGCACACACTTTATAAATAACACACTTTTTCATCTTTGGGCAGGTATCAAGTGTTCTCAAATCAAAAGGCTCAAGCCCTGGTGAAGTCACGAGTCACCGGTTTTAAAAACAAGTCGAGTTGCAAGTAATTTTTGAATTTGTCAAGTCGAGTCTAAAGTCATAAAATTTGTGATTCGAGTCCAAGTCATGTGACTCAAGTCCACACCTCTGGAGGAGTTAGTGTAATACACAGGAATAGAGAGATAAGGAGGAAGAGAACAGCTTTTCTGCAACATCTCCACGGCTCCTTTTCTATTTAGACTCCGTGTTATTATACCTGGAAAGCTGCTTATTTCACTGCTGCTAGTGAGCGTCGTCTGGCTGCACCACAGGGTTACTGTCAGCTTGTGTACCCAGAGAGCTGTGGGCTGTGCTGTTCCCGGGGGCGCCGTCAGACTGGGGCTCCAGGGACGGGCTCACAGAGGCGGGGTCGGAGGAGTTGGTTGTCGGGTCCAGCAGGATCTGGGCCGAGGTGGGGGGGTGGCTGAAGGCGGCGTCAGCGGGCAGGTTGGATGAAGGGCTAGGTGGAGCGTTAGATGGGGGGAGAGCGGGTGTGTCGGAGGAGTTGGATGCTGCATATGAGGACAGGTTGGAGGGGGTGAGTGAGGGCGAGTCAGAGAGTGTGTGAGGGAGGGGGTCAGACGGAGAGTCCGTGGGCGAGTTGGTTAGAGTCGGCCTGGGGGTGTGCGCCGGGGTCGGCTCCCTTGGATCAGTGCAAACCAGCTCCCCCTCGGCCACATACCACACCTCATTGTGCCTGTTCAACAGCTTCAAGGGACTACACACACACACACACACACACACACACAGACACGCACACACACACAGGAAAAGAGCAAGAGAGGCGAACACAACAGTTAGTGAGGCAGTCGTAAGTGATTATCAAGAAACCAGAAGGAAGTTAAAAATGATACCTGTCATTAGGGCTGCACAATTAATCGAATATTAATCACGATTTTGGCTTCCTACAATTAAATGAACATGATCGCCTACGATATTGAAGTTGCGTGCTCCGCTCATAGAAAACTCTGCTTCATATCAAATCAAGTGCTTCCTGAACTAACAACCAGCCACCAGGGGATGTTGCCTCTGGAAACTCACGAGAAACTTTTAAACTAACCGTTGTCGATCTAAAATAAAGACAGATTCAGCAACTGCATGGGTGATTTCTCACATAAAATGTTTTCAGAAACACATTTCGGTGAACTATTTTCGTGAAATAAGAGAAGAAAGTTTCCAAACGAGCCGCCATGTTGTTTCCGGTTTGAAAGTTCGGAGCAGCAGCCCACGAGGGAAAGCATTCGTCCAATCAGGTGCCGAGTGCCTTGTGTCTAGTGGCAGCCCATCAAGAATCCAATGCTGGGAAGTGAGGCGATCCCTCGCGATAAAAAACCCCCCTGTGGACATGTACCATTAGTGCTTGCTGTGCTCTCTCTCCCTGCAGGGAGGGACGGGGCTCCCGGCGCAACGTTCAACTGGGCGGACTGTCCTCAGCGAATCAGGGGTCTGCGGCAATGCCGGCAACCCACCCGACCGGTCTTGAAACATGGACCCCATCTCCTTTTCTATGCATTGTGGGTGTGACTCTTTGGCCTGTCATCACCATTCATATCTTCAGTATACAACCACTGTGTTTATGATTAAATTGTTTACAAAATCACAAAATTGTTTATCTAGCCTCTTAATTTTACTCTCAAAGTGCACCAGATTGATGCATTTAACTTTAAAATGTAGCCTACAAAATTTGGCGGTGATTATTCCTGTGTTTTTGCATATCGCAATATATATACTGTACATAGCAGAAAAAAATATTGCAGTGGCAGTTTTTTCCAACATCGTTCAGCCCTAATTTGTACATTAGCAAGGATGTAGCACAGCATGGAAATGAAAGCAGCGCTCAGTTTATTTTAATGTGAAAGTGCAAAAGAAATGCTAAAATCAGTGAATAATCGTGATAAATAATCGTGATCTCAATATCGATCAAAATAATCAGGATTATAATTTTGGCCATAATCTTGCAGCCCTACCTGTCATAGCCGACTCCGTAGTGGTAGCTGTGGTTGTAGGAAGCTCCAACTCTGCCCAGTTCTTTAGTCAGCAGGTGAGCGTGAAGCCTGGAGGTGACGGACAGCATCCAGCCTCCGTAACTCCTCACATACACGTCCATCTCTGGCATCTCAGTGAAATACAGCTGGGCGGGAGACACAGACGACACATGATGCATCACAGTAGACGGGTACGGCAGAGAGAAGGCAAGGCAGCACAATATACTCGTAATACTAGTAGACACATGTGCAGAGTTTACCCTCTTATCATTGCACCCTCTTTTTTTAGAGAGAGATAAATAGTCAGGGTTTAAGGTATTATGATAGAAGTATATGATGTCCATCCCCATGCTCTATTATGTCTCATAAGTTGCTGCAGCAATTTTTGGGTTGATACCATTTGTTACACAGATTTGGAGCTAAATGTTACCATTTTTTACCACTCCAGAATTGATGAAAATTATCAATAATCCCTCCAAAATACCACATTAAGACACCAAGACCTTGAGGAACACCACAGAAAAAGCCATTCTGTGATTTGGTATCAAAAACTTTTTCTCATTTGGAGATTTCTGCAAGAATTACATTTTTCGGCGATTAGATGGCGAGCACTTATGTTGTGTGAACTGCTCAGAAACCTCCTTATTGTCAATCTAGCTAGGAAAGCCATCCATCCTCTGAATGCTCTAGGTCTCTAGTTTGTGGCTGTAAAGTTTCATGAGGCTGTGATTATCCTAGAGGTCACCACAGGTCATTTTATACAGTGAGGTCAAATTTAAAAATGGTCTCACTACAATGAAATGGTTACTATGGGGACCACCTAAAGGCTCTTTCCTCCTGACCACCTGCCGGCTCACCTTGTCGTTGGTGGGCGCGGGCGGCTTCTCCTGATAGGCCGCCGGCAGCGGGAAGTTGAGTGAGTAGATAGCGGGCTCCCACATCTTGGTCTCCTCTGGGATCTTGACCAGGACGGGGGCCGTCATCTCCATCTGGATGCCTGACCGACGACACACACACACAGATAAAGACACAGGATTATAGCTGCTGTGCAGCTGTGGGTCGGGGCGGGTGTTTTGAGGAGGAAGATGAAAAAAGGAAGAAAAATGAGAACTACAGGACGGTCCACCATCATTAAACCTTTAAGGCATTAGCATGTTCATTCTGCCTTGATCCGGTCTCAAACTCGCAACCTCAGACACCAAGAACAAGTCACTATCTTGTTGAGTTTACTGCCTGAGGAAACTACCACTTCACACTATGACTCCACACTATTGCCATGACAACTAAGCCAGTTGACGAAGTATAGGACTGGAACTATGTGCAAGTTTTGGTTTATTTCCAGAAGAAGAAGAAGAAGAAGAAGAAGAAGAAGAAGAAGAAGAAGAAGAAGAAGAAGGAGAAGAAGGAGAAGGAGAAGGAGGAGAAGGAGGAGAAGGAGAAGAAGGAGAAGGAGGAGAAGGAGGAGAAGAAGAAGAAGAAGAAGAAGAAGAAGAAGGAGAAGCAAGGAGAAGGAGAAGGAGAAGGAGAAGGAGAAGGAGAAGGAGAAGGAGAAGGAGAAGGAGAAGGAGAAGAAGAAGAAGGAGGAGAAGGAGAAGAAGAAGGAGAAGAAGAAGAAGAAGAAGATGAAGAAGAAGCGTCCGGTCCTCACCTCTGTCATTGGCTCCAGTGATGTACTGGAAGAGTCTTCTGAAGGCCATGGCTGCTCCAACACCCATGAAGTAGGCTTCGGCATCTGTTGACACCCAGCGAGTGGGGCTGTAGTGTCGCACCTGAAGACACACACACACACACACGCATCACAAACGAGTGTCATGTGAAGGTATACGTGCTGCTTGACTGACTCACCTCATATTCATCTGTTTTGCAGACCAGCTGATATTCCAGACATTCCTTTGACTCGGTGCAGAAGCTGGTGTTGGTGCTCGGTCTGTAACAGAGTGATAATAGAATCATTTTATTGTCTATTATTATTATTATTTATTATCCAGCCACACTGGATGGCTAAATGTACATATGACAGGGTTGTTTACTTTTGGTCCTAAGTGTCTAATCCACAAAGTTAAAGCTATAAAATCAAGAAAACAAATCGCTTTTAAGATGCTTTTTAAGAATGAGCTTTGATTTGGCTTCTCAACGACAAATTAATTTTTTAGTAGTTTAATATAGACATGGGTGTAATGTTCGGGTGTCCACATATTTTTTTCATCTACGACTTACCCAACGCTTCCTTCAGCAGAGATTACGAGGGCCAACAGCGCCAAGACTGAGAGGAAAAGCCTATCGAAGGACACAAGTACAAATTAACAGTGAATCGACCAGTGGTGGAATGTAACCAAGTACATTTACTGCATGGTACTTGTACTTTACTGGAGTATTTCCATTTAATGCTACTTTATACTTCTGATAACTTAAATTACTTTACATTTTATTAAAACAAAATACAATCAATTAATAAATGCTGATGTATTATTATAGATTAAACTACTCAGCAGTCTATAAAGTCAGTAAAAGTAGCTCCACCTTTACCAGCTGCAACATTAAAGTGTTGAACAAATAAAATATCCCAAAGATATTAATAAAATATCTAAAAAATATTAGTAAATTAGAAGAAAAATATAAGTAAACTATCAGAAAAATATTAGTTAAGTGTCAGACAATAATTTGTAAAATATCCAAAATAATATCAGTAAAATATTCCAAAACAATATTCCTAAAATATCCAAAAAAACGTTAGTAAAATATCCCAAAATATTATAAAAATATCAGAAAAATATGAATACATTATCTGACAAAAAGTCGTACAATATCCCCAAAAATATTAGTAAAATAGCAGAAAAATATTAGCAGTGTCGGACGAAAATTTCTAAAATATCTAAAATAATAGCAGTAAAATATCCCAAAAATATTGAGAAAATATATAAAAACATTAGTAAAATATCCCAAAAATATAAGAAAAATATTAATAAATTCTCAGACAAAAATTCATACAATATCCAAAAAATATTAATAAAATAGCAGAAAAATATTAGCAAAGTGTCAGATGAAAAAAAAATAAAATATCCAAAATAATATCAGTAAAATAACCCCAAAAATATTAGTAGAAAATCCAAAATACATCAGTGCAATATCCCCTCAAAAATCAGTAAAATATCAGAGAAATATTAATAAATTATCAGACACAAATTTGTAAAATATCCAAAAAGTAATTAACCAGCTGCAACATTGAAGGGATGAACACATTAATTCATCAATTATTAAAATATAATAATATAATATAGATTATTCTGCAGAATGAGTAGTTTTACTTTTGGTACTTTAAGTATATTTTGATCCTACTTTTTTAGTAATATTTTGAAAGCAGGACTTTAACTTGCACAGTACTACTAGTATTACTTTAACTTGTAACAGAGTATTTCTAAACTGTGGTATTAGTACTTTTAGTAGTTTTTCCACCACATGGACCAGTAAGAGAACAACAGCAGGCTGATGTTGTTCAAAGACAAAACGGATAAAAAATTATAAAAATGTCGATTGGCAGATTTTAAAAAGCTGCGCATGTGTGTGTGTGTGTGTGTGTGTGTGTGTGTGTGTGTGTGTGTGTGTGTGTGTGTGTGTGTGTGTGTGTGTGTGTGCGCACTGCAGAGATGAAATGGGACACGTTTTGCTGCTCAGATGTGCTGCATCATCAGGCTCCGCTTCTCAACATCAAAGACGTTTTGAGGTCACAGAAAAACAGCTCATTACATCATTACATCATCCTCTTCATCATCACCTTCATCATCACCTTCATCACATACTTTCATTTAAATTTGGATTTAACAACCAGCACCGTTTTAGAGAAGAGGTAACGTAAGATTATTTAAGGACGGGATGGATTTATCTCAACACACAATCAACAGCACAGTTTCATGTCTATCTGCTGCTGGATTAATGTCACAGCAGCCTGTTAAATAAAAATAAGTCATTTTCATGACGCAAAAATCAACTTTGCCCGTGCATGACGCTGCAGAAAAGTCGCCAACATAGACATCAGCTGTGGTCAAACATTGCTGAAGAAAAGTCTCCTATAATCCTCATCTGTGGTATTTATTTAAATTAGAATATAACGGAGTTGATACTCACATCATCCCGGCCTTGTGTGAGTCCTTTCCACCTGCCAGGGAGTGCAGGGAGGAGGAGGAGGAGGAGGAGGAGAGGAGGAGAGAGATGATGTAGAGAGACTGCAGTCTGCTGCACTCTGACGGACTGCAGGGAGGACCAGCTTCCTCCTGAAGCTGCAGCAGGGAGGGAGGAGGAGGAGAGAGGGGACCAGCAGGGAGGGAGGGAGGGAGGGAGGAAGAGGGAGGAGAAGGAGGGAGGGAGGGAGGAGGAGGGGGGGCCGAGCTGGCAGCAGCACCGGACATATGATATGAGCCGGTTGTTACTGCGACTTCACCTCCAGCGCTGCAGCACTGAGAGCCGCCATCATGAATCCTTCATCCTGATGGAGATGAAGTGTATATATATATATATATATATATATATATATATATATATATATATATATATAGAATATTCTCAGAGATTATAAAATTACAAATTTATGAGAAAACAAATAACAAATTTATGAGAAGAAAAAGGAATATTCTGAGATTATAATTTTCACAAATTAACAAGAAAACAACTTGAATATTCTGAGATTATAGTCACAAATTAACAAGAAAAATACTTGAATATTCTGAGATTATAAAGTAACAAATTAACAAGAAAAAAAACTTGAATATTCTGAGATTATAAAGTCAAAAATTAACAAGAAAAAACCTTGAATATTCTGAGATTATAAAATCACAAATGAACAAGAAAAAAAAACTTGAATATTCTCTGACTATGTCTCAAATTTTGCGCTAAAAAAAAAATATTCTCTGAGATTATAAAGTCACAAATTTATGAGAAAAATATCACAAACTAACAAGAAAAAAGTTGAATATTTTCTGACTATAATGTTACAAATTTGTCACAAATTTTGCGCGAAAAAAATAATGTTCTCGATTATAAAGTCACAAATTTATGAGAAAAATATCACAAATTAACAAGAAAAAAGTTGAATATTTTCTGACTATAGTGTTACCATTTTACGCGAAAAAAATTATATTCTCTGAAATTATAAAGTAAAAAATTACAAGAAAAAGAATCTTAAATGAACAAGAAAAAGACCAGAATATTCTCAGAATGTCACAAATTTACGAGAAAAAAAACTTGAAAATTCTGAGATTATAAAGTCACAAATTAACAAGAAAAAAAAACTTGAATATTATCAGACTATAATGTCACAAATTTACGAGAAAACAAATCAAAAATTAACAAGAGAAAAAACTAGAATATTCTCTGAAATTATAAAGTCATAAATTAACAAGAAAAAAAAAACAGTAAACAAGGAATGTCACACGCACACGGTAGTGAGGAGATGCTGGAACATGAAGATCCTCTGTCCGTTGTATTTTAATTCCTGATATACTAAAGCGGTCACCACATCATGGTTCATTATTTTAGTTATAAATAACAATTCAGTAAATTTATATCTATGTATTTATTTGTTACATTTAGTTTTACAAAGTTAGGTCAAGCCTGATGTTGCCTTACACATAACTGAATGATCCCAGTCACTTCCTCACAGTGAGGCATACAGCTTATTAATCAAACACTGGTATCAGATCGGTACTCGGTATCGGCCGATACCCAAAGCCCCGGTATCAGCATCGGTATCGGGACTGAAAAAGTCAAGACATAAGAGGTTAATTTGAGACGTTTCCAGCTTTATTGTGACAGTTCACACAGACATCAAACCTCTGAAACAAGCACAAAACCGTTTCTGTTCAACTGGTTCACTTCCTGTTACCTCCTGGAGACTCACTGACCATCTGTCACACCTGTACAGGTGTGTGTCTGGTTACATCTCAGTAGTCTCTCCTTCGTTCCTCACATTTACTCCTCCCCTCCGCCTGTTGGAGGAATCAAACCCTCTACCTGAACCTGTGTCATTACTGTCTCGATGCAGTTCTCATGAAATGTTATGTGCCTTCCTTTTGTGTCTCTGTAAATTATTTACAAATGGCCATCTACCCTGCTGATCTTCCACCAATAAGTCGTCAATAATTAATAAAATAAGCTTCACATCAAGAGCACGAAGGTAAAACCAAAAGCCAAATTCAAAATGATCAGGTCGGTCACTTCTCTGCCCAGATCGGCACAGCGTGGCCAAAAAGGAAAAGAAAAAACAAAGCAGAAGGCCGTCGTTGAAGACAAGACGGACCACTGAGAGACTGATTTATTCATGACGCCTTCTGGGCTCAATGCACATCCACTAAAGCACTAATTACAGCAGCGGTCCATGTGACGGACTGGGAGGAACTCTTTCCTCTCCAACAGAAACAATAATACTGAAATATAACATTTCAATAAGTACATATAATGAAATATACAGCCTCTTCCATATATTTCAATATGCTAATCAAACATATGGGGAAAAGAGGAACATATAGCGTCCTGTGTGGTGATGATATAACCGACCCCGAATAGAGGGAAGAAGAAACGACATGTTAAATGTGTACTGAATAGCCTTTTACCTGAGTACGGGCCATTGTCTTGTGTCGTCTCACATTCACACACACACACACACCTGTACTCACGTCACACACAGAAAGGTACAACTACGCAGAAGTACCGTTTTAAATAGCTGATAGAAACACACCCGAAAGCAAGTCTTTGTCTAAAATGATGGTTATCTTTGGAGAAAGAGAGAGAGAGAGAGAGAGAGAGGGGGGAATGAAAACTAAAGAACACCAGAGCTCCTCTCCATATCTCCACCGTCCATGTGGCGGGAACTCGTCTCCGTCTGAAACCTCTAAGAGTTTGCGGGTGGAGTTTGTTCCGAGGAAAAGGAGAGCGTCCAACAAAGTGTTTATTTATTTTGCATAGCCAGACAGTGGACACGACCACTGCAACCACTCCATGAGTTTCAACAGGAAAGCAGTCACTGAGGGGGGGAGGGGGGGGGGGGGCCTTGGTCCGTGTGTACCCCTTAGTACCAGCTGGTCTGGGGGTGTTTAGTGGGTCCCCGCCCCCCCAAAGATGCAGCTTCCCGTTCACAAGGTGGACTCTTTCTGGCGCTCACGTCCGTTACACGTTTTCTTGACTTTGGAAATGCCCTCCAGTGCACCGGACTCCGTCACTCTGAACACACAAACAGAGAAAAAATTAAAACTTTTATTAATCTTTTATGTACAGAAGCCCTGAGAGGAAAAAAAAAGGTTTTACCAGGGTAATATTTCTAATCTTTTGAACCGTGACCTTCAGCACGCACTGGGGCGGTTTGCAGTGTGAAGCGGTCGGGATGAGAGTCAGCACCTCCAAGTCTGAGGCCGTGATTCTCTGCCAGAAACCGGTGGGTTGCACCCTCCGGGTTGGGAGTGAGTCACTGCCCCAAGTGAGGGAGTTCAAGTATCTCAGGGAAAAATGGAGCGGGAGATGCACAGGCATAACTGCAGACGACGCACCGGACTATTGCGTTGAAGAATGAGCTGAGGTGGAAGGCAAAGCTCTCGATTTACCAGTCTATCTAGGTTTCAACCCTCATCTATGGTCATGAGCTTTGGGTAGTGACCGAAAGAATGAGATCGCGGATACAAGCGGCCGAAATGAGTTTCCTCCGTAGGGTGGCTGGGCTCATCCTTAGAGATAGGGTGAGGAGCTCAGACATCCGGAGGGAGCTCGGAGTATAGCCGCTGCTCCTTCCTGTCGAAAGAGGCCAGCTGAGGTGGTTTGGGCATCTGATCAGGATGCCTCCTGGACGCCTCCCTTTGGAGGTTTTCCGGGCACGGCCAACTGGTAACAGGCCCCGGGGTAGACCCAGAACATGTTGGAGAGATTATACTTTATATCTCATCTGGTCTGGGAACGCCTCGGGGTCCCCCAGGAAGAGCTGGAAAAAGTTGCTGGGGAGAGGGACGTCTGGACTTCCCTGCTAAGCCTGCTGCCCCCGTGACCCGGCCCCATATAAGAGGAAGAAAATGGATGGATTGATGGATATTTCTAATCTTATCTATCTATCTCCTTTTTTTTCCCCATCTGTGAACATAGACTGTATATAAGAAGTGGACGTAGTCATCGTGATGTCACACATTGGTTTGTGGACTGCGGTTCTGAAGCCTCAAGTTCTGCATTTTGGCAATATGCACTGTCCCTGTCAGATAAAGTAATAAACTAAACTAAACCTAAGTCATCGTTGTTTGCAAACTGTAAAAGGATCAGTGTGTACGACATGTAGAGGCATAATAAGCCTGTAAGTAAAGGGAGTGTGTGCTTACACTTCATCCATCTCTACGTCCTCCTCGTCCTGGGGGAGCTGCAGGTACGGGTTGTTGGACGCCGGTCTGAACTTGTAGCCCGTCAGCACAAAGAAGACCAGAGTGGACACCTCCACCAGAAACTGAAGAAGCATGACAGTGTGATTAATGACAGCAGGTAGAGACAACGTAAAGACATGATGAATACTGTTCACAGCTCAACAGTTAGCTTCAAAATAAACACATTTCTTCCCAACCAGCATGCAAACAAGCTGCATGACTGGCATCAGACCATTCAAACAGAAATCCCACTCCCTGATGTATAAAAGGTTGCGTGATTTAATGAGTGCAGCCTGAAACGTTTTCTCCTCCCTGTAATGCTGACATCCCGACCATCTTCTGAATAATATATGTGATGTGTTTGCAAACATCCTACTGGCAGACATCCAATAAAACCTGCAGCCCAGTCACTGCTGAGTCAGCGTAAGCGACAGGATGTCTTTCACCTTTGACAAACAAGCGCTCATCAAAGTCATAGAGTCAAATAGTTCTGCTCATAGTTTGTTGTCGTCTCACCTCGTAGCACCACTGCCACTGGAAAGGCATGGTGACCTTGAGCAGAATGGCTATGATCCTGGTAAAGTAGATATAACACACGATCTGAAAAGAAGAAAACACAATATTTAATAAATGTACACACAGTTGGATGATTGAACTAATGTGGGTTTTAATCCAAACTGGATCTTTCCTTTACTATCTTGCTCCAGTAAAACTTGCTTTGTGACAAAGAACAATGGTATGTATTGTCAGAGAGGTCAGACAGTATGTGGGTTTGTTCTGCCTCTCTGGATGTTATCTTGTACTGATTTAGGGCCTGTGTCCATATGGCGTCTTATTCTGTCAGAGAAGCGGCCGCAGGGCGCTGGCGAGCGCTTTATCCTGGCGTTTCATAGAAAAAGCGCTCTGAGCATTTTTTTTATGTTTCTATGACAACAATATCTTGACAACATATCACCACCGTATGATAGATTAGCATCGCCCCTTTGCTTTCTATCATCTATTTGGGCCACTATCTATTAGTTTGACATTGTTTTTTCACCATGAGCACCAAACGGAGGATGCTTGCCCTCCTAGTTCGTATGAACGAGCTTGTCACCGCTCATCTGACAGCCGCAGAGCAACAAGATCATACAACACGTACGCCGCTAAAAGCACAACATTCACCGGCAACTTTCATTGTCTGCCCAGCGGATCTGCTCCCACTAATGGGCTTTTTGTTATGATGTCTGTCTAACATATAAAGCTCAGGATAGACGGAAAAAAAGCTTCTCCTCCATTTTCTACAGTGACGACACCAGTGCTTTTCTCAAAAGTTCAGAAAAAAAGCATTTTTCTGCAGCTGCATCTGATCTCTCCTCGTTGGGAACAATTGAAATAGACGCTGGCGCTCAGAAAAAAAATGCTATGTGGACAAAGGTCCTTAGGACCATTTTAGGACAAGGGGAGAACATTTCTCTTTGTTTGATAACATTAAAAGTAAAGTTAGGCTCTGCTGTCGGCTTCCCCATTATAAAAAAGACAGAAAAAGAGAGAGAGAGCTGAGAGGGCGAGCGTTAGAAGAGACAGACAGAGCGGCGGTGCTGTGAATGAGAGAAAGGAAAGTTATTTCCTGATTGTTTCACGGCGGTTATGTTCTAAAGAACAAATAAATATCCATCAAACACTCAACAGATGAAGAGTGGAGACAGACGCTCTTAGTTTCATTTCATGACATCCAACGTGCATCAGTAAATATATGCAGCAGTAAGGTTTATTTTTCCAGCGTGTTTTTTAGAGTAACCCATTGGACACACTGAACTGCAGGCTGCAGAGTGTGTTTACCGCTGTGACCACCAGCAGCCCTCATCACATGTCATGTTGCTTTTTCATATGTCAGCGGACCAATTTGCCTAATCTTCACAGGTCTTTAGACCGCGGTGGAAACAACAGTGGGCTGAAGGAACCCTTGAAAAGTAGTCCTGGAACAAAAAATTACCAGGAACTTCTTGGTGGGAAAGCCAGCTTAAGTGTGACTTTGTAAATCGATGATCACAAAACAAAAAGAAAAATCATCTCTGCTTGAAGTTGCAATGAGGCATGAGGTCTCCTGTAGGTTTAACCTTAAGGTTAAGGCTCAGATTAGGTTAATAAATAACTGTTTAGGTTACCTTTTTTCTCACTGACAACCCAATGCATCAGAAACACTGTGACGTCAGGCTCCAGTCGGGGACAGAAGACAAACACTGCTGACCTGAACTCCTTCTTACCATCACGTAATAATGCCGGAAGAGCTTGAGCTTCTCCAAATTCATGGCAGCTGAAAAAGTCAGAGACCAAATTTAATAAAAAGACATCAGAATCTCATAAAAGCGTCCGGCTGTAACTGATGAGGAGTCTCACCTTTGCCGTCGGTGCTGGAAGCCTCCTGTAGATGACGGATGGACCTGTAAAGACAGAGTATGTTTGAGAACTACACACCTGAACACAGACAGACTGAATGGTATTTACCGTTATGGGTTAACGCATGGTCCATTAACTAAATCCTTGACTTTGTAAGTTTATACCTGGAGATTTTGGACTTGTTTTTATTGCATTTCATGACCTGCTGAGAAGAGGGGAACCTACGCCACAGCTCGACTTAGCTCTGATTGGCTGGTGGGGCTGCTCATCCAGCCCGTCATCACGCCTGCTTTCAAGCATTACTTTTGGTCCCCTGGTAACCTGTCCAATTTCCTACTGCTGTCAGTAAGTTAAAGTGTGAGTTCTCCCCCCGGTCTGAGCCGTAGCAAAGAGTATAGAAGCAAAGAGTCGAAACTCTGGTGTTTTTTGACAACAGCTGCTAGATGCCGCCAATTTGGACTGAAAACACCAATGAGTCTGAGGCCATGGATGAATAAAGAGATGTCTGTAAATCAGAGGATCATTTTTTTTTTTTTAAGGTAAATCAACTTCCCAGTACGAACACTTAAATAGCCCTCATTTAAATCGTTATGTCCTAAAAGTTGTAAAATGAACTAACAGCTGACTCCAGAGTTATTTTCCTCGACAAAATGAAAGTGCATCAGACCCACAGGACTGCACCGCCCTGCACGCTCATATGATATATCCGGTTCAGCCAGCTTCCTGCTAGCTGTATGTGGCTGTAATAATGGATATATTGGCTGTAATTCATCACTTTTATTATCTTATAATACACCCATGGGCTGTATGCTGTAAGCCTGTACCGTGGTGGATGGATTAACGTCTCTGTTCCCAAACAACCAGCTATCAGCCGGTAGCTAGTAGTGCTAGTAGCATGACATGAACAGAATTTAATGTAGTTGTAGGTTATTTACTAACACGCAGGGCAAAAGCAGAGGACACAACCTCTTATACATCCATGGTCTGTGGTCTATTGGACTCCATTTTGGATCCTTGACACGAAAAAGTTTGAGATTTCTCTCAAAATTTGTGTGCTGGATTTTTATTAACTTCCATTTATGTCCATCGCTCACTTCATGCTCCTCTGAGAAGCAGCCGGGCAAAGGGACCCCTTTGAAAATGACCATGCAGGTTTTTCCTCGCTAATATTTAGCCCAACTTTGGAGCGTTATTTAGCCACTTTCCAGACAAGCTAGCATGACATGGTTGGTTTCCTTACGTTTTCTAGTTTCATATGATATCAGTACCTTCACTCTAGCTCTAAAACTGAACCTGCTACAGCCTCTGAAAGACAGTAAAATCGGTCAGGATCGCGGTTCTCAGAGGGTTAAGTATGCAGTTACACTTTAAATTGAATATTTTTCCTACAAAATGCTCTGAAAATGAGGCAGTTTGGATGCAGAACAGTTCCCAAAGTAAACTAGACCTCACACACACTGACCAGACAACAGGGAAGAGGATAGCTCCGCAGCAGATGAGGTCGACCAGAAACAGGATCTCCTTCCACAGGTAGTATTCACTGGAGCCCTCCTCCGTAGACTCGATGATGATGTAGGCCACGTTAGCCAGGACCTGCAGGATGACAGGTGAGCAGGTCACCAAAACAAACTCACCCAGTGTAGATAATCACACACAACTACCGTTTCACACACCTGCAGAGGGATGACAATCATGAAGATCTTCTTTTCCTTGTCAGACAGGATGTATTTAACGAAAGCCCAGCCGGTGCCGATCAGCGCCAGCGTGATGAAGAGGAGCGCCCCCTTGAGCCTGGAAAGCACATCAATACAAAGTCACTGTAAAAAACAAACCGCTAAATAATAATTTTAAGCTCCTGGAGAAATGGTACTTACAGATGTGTGATGTAATACATGACGGCCCAGCCTTCGATAGGATGCCCCTCAGTGTTGATGAAGTGATAGTTGATCTGAGAGACAGAGGGAAAAAAAGCTTTTTTTTAGCAGCTGTATATCTGACTGAGCGAGTGAAGGGGGAGAGGTGACTCACACACGTTGCTACTAAAAAAAAGCACAATGAAAATGATTTTGTGACAATTTTCACAATGGTGAGATTCCCAAAATTTGGGCACTCACGGGCAAAAACATAAATCGGCGCCCGTGGTTGCGGCTGTAAAACGGTGGATATATAGTTTTGAGCTATACGACTATGAATTTGATCGATGCGGTCCGATAATATTTGGAAAAGAGCCGCACGATTCAATTATTTTGACCTAACCGGAAGTTAACATATGCTCAAAGGATAATAAATAATTGTATGTTATAAACCATAATTAACCTTGTGGTTTCCTTAGGGTTCTGAGGAGAACACTCTTAAAACTGTAAATCACACCCTTTATTTATGTATGGGACCATCATTTACTAAATGAACACTTGAAACTAGAGATTGAGACCATAAACTCATGTTTACTGAGGTAATAAATAATAATAATCATAATAATAATCATAATAATAATAAATATAAAAAAACCTAACCTAACCCTAACAAAACAATATTTCAGTTACTTGGTTTTCATATGTAATGACTCCATAATTAATGCAAAAGTGGGAAAAAGGTAAACCAATAATATATTTGGTCACAAAAACACTGTAAATTGAGCGTTATTGTTATTAAATATATATCATGATAATTATTGATTTATATGGTGTGTGGCCATATGGTCCAATGAAAAACGAAGAAGAAGGTCCGCACACTGTAGCTCCCTTTAAGTGCAATTTATTGGCCCATCTTAGTGACGTTTCGATCACCAGCTCTTCTTCAGACTTAATGAATCTGCCCAGAGACGCCATTTTTAAAAGGTAAACGCTCTGGTCACATCATGTGAACTAACTAACATGTGCCAATAAATTGCATCTAAAAGGGAGCTGCAGTGTGCGGACCTTCTTCTACGTTTTTCATTGCTGTCTCCTACTGGTCCAACACCGGCCTACTACGGTTTTGGATGTGCGCGACCACTAGAGGTCGACCGATTTATCGGTCGGTCGATTAATCGGGCCGATTATTTGACATTTTTTCATAATCGGCATCGGCCGATGCCTGAGCATATTAAGCCGATTATCAAGCAGGCACATCTGCGGGCAGCCTAGTGTTGTTGTGTCTGTGGAACACGTGTGACACCGCCCCTTGTGTGTCAATCAAATTGCTGTTCTGCCGGGAGAAACCGGTAGGCTTAAATTCTTCTCTTTCAAAGCCCTATATATTTAATTGGTTAGATATGAAATGCTCCGACGTTATCAATTCTGTTTTTGGTAACGGAGAATTTCTCTCCGTAGGTGACGTCAGCTGTGTGCGGGGCGGAGCAGCTTTCACATGCACGCTGCTACAGCGCAGACACACACACAGAGCTTCTGCTCTTAGTAACTATGGCGGAGAAAACTAAACTTATAAAGCGTGATTACACTTTACTAGAGTTGATGCTGACAATGCTTGTCATAAGTGCAAGTTTGCGTGTGAGGGCGGAAACACGAGCAATTTGTCTAAACATTTAGCAAAAAGTTGACTTCCTCATTAAACGTGTCTATGGGTCCTTCATAGCGTCTATGACGTCACTGGCCTGTTTGTAGTCCGCAGCAGATATGAGCAGCAGGCTGTGTAATACGAGTGAACAAAGTTATTATTATGTTTTGATCACTTAGATTATGGCCATATAGCTTGTAACAGTGTCTGTCAACAAATAAATAAAAAACATGTTTTAGGACAGTTTTGGAAAGGTGCTTAAAAGGTTTTGAGACCTGTACTATTACTACTATTAACCATCATGCACAAAATAAAATATGCACTGCAGTGCAGACACAAAGTGCAAATTGGAGAGACAGACCATAAGTGTTGTTCAATAAATGTTTACTTAAGTTAAGACATTTTGTGTATTATTTGTTATTATTAAGCTGTTATATTTTATCAGATGGAGGAATTAAAGAAAACCAGCCAAACATATCGGCAAAAAAAAAAATCGGCCTCATATATCGGCCATCGGCTGTCCTGATTCTGTAAAAAATCGGCATCGGCATCGGCCATAAAAAACCCATATCGGTCGACCTCTAGCGACCACCTTACGTTGTTTGGTCATATTGTCCAGCCCTAGTCTGCTCTGTGGTGCTGGTGTACTTACACTATGGAAGACCAGTGAGATGGCCTTGGTGAAGGCCAGCGCTGCCATCAGCCAGTGGATCTTAAACACGCTGTACCTGTCAAAAAAAGCACACAGGATCAGATGTATATTATAATAATAATAATAATAATATTGAATCTTTTATTAATATTTAATTATTAATATTTTATATAGTAGTGAATCTCACACGGCTCAGGTTTCAGGATGCTCTATTGTTTTAAAGGTATGATGTTTGTTAACAAATCAAAACAGTTTTTTTGGCACCCTATAGTAATTTTTAGATGTGACACATTCACGTACACACTACTAAAAGAATGTGTCCATCTGGGCCCAGACCACCTCTGAATGTGGTCTGAAAGATCCGATCTCAATGCGTTCACACCTGTACCTAGAGCTTGTGATCCGATCACTGAGGACGCATGTTAATACCAGGTCTGAACAGGGCCTTAGTGTTGCTGCTGTTAGCATTTAGCTCACAGCCTCACAGAGCCTCTACGGCTGTAGTCTTGTTATAATGTGGGTGCTGTAACAACTTCATAGGATATTCAAAAAAACATGACTCTGCAAAGTGATTCAGCATCTTTAAAAAAGGAAGCTGTAAGATTCTGCGGCACATTACTGTAGGGCTGCGTACCTGTGCTTCATGAGTGTGTACACCCAGACCATGGCAGCAGTGAAGAAGACTCCAGCCATACCAATGTAAAGGCGAGAGAGAGGGATTTCTGCCGCAGACAGGAAGCCGTCTGGATTCCTCTCCGTCACCTCCACCTGCAGAGGATACATCCAGGTTAACACATGCACAATCCTGAGGTAGAGCCGGGACGATGCACCTATCTCCTGATTCAATACTATCACGACACTTTTGTGCCGATTCGTATATGTATTTTGATTTTTAAGTATTGCGATTCGATATTACAATTTATTTGTGATTTTTTAACACTAGACCATGGGAAAAAGTTGAATCATACACTTCTAGGGACTCTTACTTTGGTAAATATCTAAATTAATACAGTAAGAATGTTTGATTTTCAGCATGTATGTAGTCAGAGATGTCCTGAAGTCAAATATATCAGTCATTGTCAGGAATTATTTATTACATTTTTTTCCAGCAACCCAAAAATCAAAGAATAAGGACATTTCCCTCACAAATAAGTGGTATTTTCTTTTTAATTTATAAGGGACATGTAATTTTTTATACTTCTTGTGAATATATTCCAATCAATCTTATTTCCATATATGTATCTTGTATATACAGTTCCCTTTGTTAACACCTTATTTTGAAAACCGGACATAGTCACACGTGTAAACTTCCTTTTAACTTTTCCAAGTCCGTCTCTAGCTCTCCCGTCAGCTCCGTTCTCTTTATACATCCATGGTCAGCTCCATCGGGGCCGTTTGAATGCATTTAACATAAATGTCAGTATATGGGTGCTCTACAGTTGTAGCGTCGGCCAATTTGACCACGGAGATGAGAGAAACGGCTGGCTTGACCGCACGTTACCGCAATCAATAACGAGTTAGCATGCAGCTTTAACCTTGATGTCTAGCTCTGCTTTTCCTGACAATGTGTGAAACCCAAAGTGTTTCCATACTTTACTGTATGTGTAGTGTTTACCACTTTGAATTTAACATGTGAGTGTGCAGGTCGTATCCACGCTGACCCTCCTCCGTTTTCTACTTTATCTTTATTTTTTACGGATATGACGTCACGTTACTCAGACTACAACAATAAAAGCGGTAACTTCCTTCGACGTCTGCATAGACTCAAATAAAGCAAATATATAAATTCTGGCATTAAAAATTAAACCTGAAGATCCATGTGCTAACACAAACACGCTCAACTTACAGCGAACGAGTAGGGGATTTTGATCCCAGGCACCCGGTTCTGACAGTAGTGGAACTTGAGGCTGTACAGACCCTCCGCCAGCAGGCCGACCACCATGTGGAACTGTGGGAGAGAGAACATGTCACGCAACAGTAAACCCCATCACACATTGTTTCACATCACGTTGAACGGTTAAGAAAGGTGTGCTTACGCTGAAGTTGTAGGAGCCGTTCACTTTGTCCAGCGCTAACGTCAGTTGTTTGACCTTCTCCAGCTGGAAGCAAACACAGATTAGAAACTGATTTTATGAATAGATCACACATACAGGCTAGGGGGGGGGGCGATATGACCAAAAATGTATATCACGGTATTTCTTTTTTGTTTTTTGTGGTGACTGTATTATATCACTGTATTACAAAATTAAAAGGGATACTCCACTAAAAACATGATTCTACCTCTTTTCTTTCTATTTGGCAATGCAAGGGGACATATCTTAAGAAAGAAAAAAATATTGTTTAAAAACAGATGTGTTTAAGAGTTATAAGCCTACATGTGTTTAGGGAGGTGTAGCCTGCCCCATAATGTAAATGTAATGTGATTCATTCAGAGTTAATAATAACAGTCATGCTGTTGTTTTCAGTTGTGAGTGAACTGCAGTTGACTGTCGAGCAACATGGATCTCAGCAATAAAGTATATTTGGAAAAAAAAAAAAGTTTTTTCACATATTTAGCCCACTATTGTTTTATTATTTCACCATCTAGAGATTTGCCGTGTGTCGCATAATTTTTCTGAGTGATGCGCTCGGTTCTCAGCCGCCAAAATAGACGGTGAAAGCGATGTGTTGAGGGCTGGCAGCTATGCAACAGCAATGCTGTCTGTGTGGACGCCACACACGTACGAGCCGCAGTTCAGTGGCTGCAGCCGCGCTGCTCACCCGGTCTGTGTAGCCACTCTAACCATAGACATCCTGTGTGGATGTGACGTAGTTTGTCGGGTGTTGCATCTCCGTCGTGCTAAACCAAAACGCCCTTGTGTTTATCACGTTAATGACTGTATTGCAAAATCCATGTCTTGGCCGAACGTGACACCGGTGACGGTGATGAAACCGGTATACCGCCCACCCCTAACACAGGCACACCTACACCTCTTACCTGGAATTCATTTTCCTCCACCTTTGTAGCTTCTGCTGCAGCCTCTGGCTGTTCTGACTTCTGACCCACAGACTCAACTTCCTGTTTGTTCGGAGGCAACTTATTCTCTGCACTGTCTGTTGATGGTTTTTGTGGTGCAACTGTTGTAACAGCAGCAATAGCAGCAACATCTCTGGTTTTCCTTGGACCTACAGAAAACAAATACAGGACACACCGAGCTACCCCGTCATATTCCTCGGGTTTCAAAGAATGGTGGTTGAATTAAGCTATCTTTAAATTCTCACAGGTTTAAAATGATCCCATCATTCATTCTGGTCTTTAAAGGGATAGTTGTGGTGTTTCTCAGTGTGGTTGTATGAGGTACTTCTTCATAGTCAGTGTATTACCTACAGTAGATAGAGTCTGGAAAAACAGACAGGAGTACCAGCACGGGAGATTAGCAATGTACTGCTGTGGACGGAGACAGCAGCTAAACGCATTTTAGAAACCTAGATTTGTTTAGGTAACACCACAACTATCCCTTTAAATATGACTGCAAAGGGAAGCAAAACGCTGAATGATTTTGTGAGGGTTGTAAAGTGTGAGTGACACTGACCTTTAGGCGCTTCAGCCTTTGGCTTTGCTATCAAGAGGTTGTCTTGGTCGCCCATAGCTCTCACATTGACACTACACAAACATACATCATATAGTCATCCTTCACATTAGTCTGCATTAGGGCACAGTAATACACTTGTGAGTACTGGTGCTGAAACATACACACCTGAGCGTGTTGATATCAATCAGAAACAGAATGAGAGGCTCGTTGTTGGTGAACTTAGTGAGCGTGAGCGGGCACGTCTCCGTCTCCTCCGCCTGGAGAAAAAAAAACACAACAAACAGTCAAATAATCACATTTAAACAGCCGCCGCATGTTACCACACATTACCACTAAACCTCCCCTGATATAACCTGATACATCAGTATCTGACATTCATATCACACACGTTTTCCTTCAACAGCGTGACTAATTACAAAGAGATTACAAGATTTAGATGAAACTTTATTGATCTCCAGGGTAAATTAACCAGCAGTATATGAAGTTACTAAAATGAGCTCCATCTTTACCAGCTGCACCATTAAAGAGTTGAACAAAAATATCCCAGAAATATCAGTAAAATAGCAGAAAAATATTAGCAAAGTGTCAGACAAACATGTGTAAAATATCCAAAATAATATCAGTAAAAAACATACAGATAACATTAGTCAAATATACAAAAGACATTTGTAAAATATCCCCAAATGTTAGTAAAATGTCAGATAATATGAATAAATTATCAGACAAAAATTTGTAAAATATCCAAAAAATATTACAAAAATATTAGTAAAGTATGAGACATAAATCTGTAAAATATCCAAAATAATATCAGTAAAATATCCAAAAATGTTAATAAATTATCAGGAAAAAAATCGTAAAATATTCCAAAAATATTAGTAAAATAGCAGAAAAAGCTAGCAATGTGTCAGACAAAAATTTGTAAAATATACAAATTAATATCAGTAAAATATCCCAAAGATATTAGTAAAATATCTAAAAAAACATTTTTTTAAATATCCCAAAATATTGGTAAAATATCAGACAAATATTAATAAATGATCAAAAAATAATTCGTAAAATATCCCAAAGTATTAGAAAAATATCAGAAAAATTCTAATAAATTATCAGACAAAAATTTGTAAAATATCCAAAAAATAATTAAAAGTAGCTTCACCTTTACAAGCAACTGCTTTGCAACGTTAAAGCGATGAACACATTAATCCATCAATAATAATAATAGTACAATAACATAATATAGATTGTTCTTCAGAATGAGTAATTTTTTTTTTGGTACTTTAAGTATATTTTGATGCTGATACTTTTGTACTTGTACTGAAGTGAGATTTTGACTTTCACTTGTAACAGAGTATTTCTACACTGTGGTATTGTTACTTTTACCCAAGTACAGGATGTGAGTACTTCTTCCACCTCTGCTGAAAATAACTGTGTGTAATTTTCGACAGAAAAATTAATGATTGATGTACTCACTGTGTAGGACAGGACTCCATTCACACGTGACCTGGAGAGGGTGAAACCAACCTAAAGAGAGTGTTAGAAATGTGGTCAGTAGTTTCCAGTATAAATACAACATTTCACTGTGTCATCGTTCAACACTTCATATATTATCTCTCTGGCTCCGTTTAAGAGCTCCTAATGTTCCCCACCAAGTAAAACAAGCAGTCAAAACACTGCAGGCGAAGCAGGTAATGTCACAAGCTAGAATGATTATTATTATTATTATTATTGTGTCATGCAAAAATAATATGCCCAACCTAAACAGGCTTCCAAGACACCATCATTTAGAAAATAAACAAAGAGACAGAAACCGGAGTAGCAACATAAAAGACAAATACTAAACAAACAAACCATTATTTTTTTAGTATTTGTCTTTTATGTTGCTTCTGACATTTTTTCCAAGCTTGAGAATCAAAAGTAGACAACCGATTCATTTAAAATAGATATTCTTATTTCAACATAATGAGGACAATACAGAAGAAAATGGGATTCATGTTCAACGTCTTCTAATTCACACAACCTGGATGTTTTTAAGAGGAAGGATTCCTGTTCTCAGCTGTGCAGCCAAAGACCTTTGACTGCTTGATAGCGAATATATGTTTGTAATGTTGGTTGTTTGAGATTCTTGTGTTCAGTTGGCTTGACATTTCATTTTATCACTAAATTGTCCGCCCACATTTTTCATCTTCATCTCATCTGATCGTTCCAACACACGGATATTTTCACAGCAACATGGCCATCTGGAATGAAGCTAAGTGGTGAGTGAGAGTGGTGTGAAAATGGCTGGCAGACGCCGCTTTGTTTCATGTCCTCGGTCTTCTGGTTTCCAGTTTTGAATGATGAATACAGACTACCACCGCCTGCTGGTGTAGAGAGATAATTCCTCTCACGCAGGCGCAGAACGAACATGCTAACTGGCCGTCGGCTGTAGTCTTTGCGGTGTGTTCGAGTACAAATTTTTAGCCAAGACAAAGGCGACGTGAGGCGACGCAACAGTCGGCCTTCTTTGCTGCTAGTTCTCTGATGTTGGGTTGGTGTGTCTGGGCCTTAAGGCTCTTAAATTTGTCATTTCATGTGTTTTTAACCATGCTAGTGGAAATATCAGTCTGTAAAGGCCGTTACACACCGGCAGCGTTTTTTTTCGTGCGATTAATTTGCACGTTAACATATTTTTCTGAACTCTTTTTTTTGTCATGAATACTTTTACACAGAACGCAAATATTATGTGGTGAAAAAGCGACATACTTTTTTTTCGTAACGAGGTTGATTTTCTGAGCTTTCACACAACGAATAAAGGCATCAACCAATCACGTTGTGCTGAACAGGTTGAGTTGCATCTATATTTATTAAACAACAACTTGGAGGCTCCGTAGTCCGAACCAAGACAGCAAACTTTATTACTCCTTTCAACCTTGACAAAGGAAGCGCAGACCAGATCCAGTCCTGTTCTTACCTTTCACAATAAAAGCCCTAGACATATAGTAAACACAGGAAAGTATTTCACATTTTTATGTCATGTATTCGTCACGCCCCCCGGTGTGTAAAAGGCTTTCAGTCTGTTGGTACGCCGGTCAACCACTTTGGTTCAGACAGAAATATCTCAGCAGCAGCAGATCTGATTCACAGATGACATTTTGGCAGAGCAGGAAAACACAGGTGTCATTGATAACATGAGGAACAACTGCATTCCATGTAGATCTCATCTCATCTCACACAGGCGCAGAACGGTACGTGCTAACTGGCCGTCAGCTGTCGTCTTTGCGGTTTGTTCCAGTGCAACTTTTTGGCCAAGACAAAGGAGATGTGAGGCGACGCAACAATCGGCCTTCATCGTTGCTAGTTTCTTTGATGTCAGGTTGGTGTGTCTAGGCCTCAATAAGTATAAAGAAATAAGGATGTCAATCTAAGAAGCTTTTTAATCTAAGTATAACGCCCATTATTACTGCCATTGTAAAGCATGTTTTAGCTCCATATTTAGGGGGAAGAACATTTAATTGTCTGTTATTTTTTAATTCATTGGACTGATATAGATCAGTGTATTTATGTATGTCAAAAAGTCATTATATTCATCAAAAAAAGAAGCACTGTGTTCCAGTACTCAACCATTCAGTTGTCTCTGTTCATGTTGGGAGAAACAATCTATAACACAACACAACACAACGTACTGCATATCAAACTCGCTTTATGGTCTTCATGTGACAATTTGTTAACAGATTTGTTTCCTCCTAGCACTGTTTTTTTTTTTTTTTTTATATCTTAATAATATATCTTTAAATATAAAAGTTAACCACATGGCCTGATAACATTAGCAGCATGTTAAACTGATGATGCAATTTCCTTCCTCTTTCTACTTAAACAGCATGTGCACTGTGAGTACCAGAGATACTCAGGTGACACTGTGGGATTTCTTAAAAAGGATACGGCTGGCCTTGTTGTATATTTTGCTTAATGACTACGAATACTATTAAAACTCAAGCTCTCAGTACTTCCTGACCTACGCCCATTTGTTTCTACTGAACCTTTGTTACACAGTTTTGTTAGGATTTACTGCACCAGGACGATGTAAGTGACTCAAAAGAGCCAGTGTTCAGGGGTGGGAAAAAAAATCGATTCACCTAAGTATGGCGATTTTTGTTTTTACGATTTTGAAATCGATTTTTTGTAATGCCAGAATCAATATATTTGCTTCATTTGAGTCTATGCAAAGGTAGAAGGAAGTTACCGCTTTTATTGTTGTAAGTCTGAGTAACGTGGCGTCATATCCGTTCCATATCCTTCAAACAACAAACAGCCGGCCACCACGAGCCGAAACGAGAAAGTACAAAACGGCAGAGGGTCCACGTGGATATGACCTGCATCCTAACATTTTAAATCCAACGTGGTAAACACTACACATATGCGGTAATATGCGGTCAAGCCAGCCATAATAATAATAATAATAATACAAATAATAATAATAATAATGTAACGTGTAATGTAGATAAGTACTTTTGCACATTTTAACAATACCGTGATAATACTGATAACCATGATAATTTCGGTCACTATAATCGTGATATGAAATTTTCACACCGTTGCATCTCTTTATAATAAGCATTTTGAAAACATGATTCCACCTGTTGACAAGTTCAGCAGGTCAAGTAAAACAAACACACACATACAAAAAAGAAGTACTTCTTACCGGGTAGGCGCTGTAGTTGACCAACGTCTCTGGGAGGCGCAGAGAGAGCAGGTTGACATCCAGAGTCCCGTTGGCATAGAAACCAAAGTTGTTGAGGTCGACGGCAAACCGAGTTTCATTCTGGGGAGAAAGAACAGATAAAAAGTGTGAGAGCTGAGCTGAGCCTTTATATACTGCTGGTAGTTTAATCTACAATAACACATCATATTTTATTAGTTGATTACATTTTGTTTTACTAATCTGAATCTGTAAAGTAACTAAAGCTGTCAGATAAATGTAGTGGAGTAAAAAGTACAATATTTCCCTCTGAGATCTTGTACTTCAGTAAAAGTAACAATACCACAGTGTAGAAATACTATGTTAAGTAAAAGTCAAAATCTTACTTCAGCAAAAGTACAAAAGTATTAGCATCAAAATATACTCAATGTACCAAAAATAAAAGTACCCTACTCATTATGCAGATCAATATACATTGTATTATTGTATAGATATTGATGCATTAATGCGTTCATCACTTTAATGTTGCAACGAGTAAATTCATTTTTTGGATATTTTATGAATGTTTGTCTTATAATTTATTAATATTTTTCTGATATTTTACTAATCTTTTTGGGGATATTTCACTAATGTTTTTTTTAGATATTTTACTTTTCTTTTTATATTTATTGATATTATTCTGGATATTTAACAAATTTATGACACTTTACTAATATTTTTCTGCTATTTTACTAATATTTTTGGGATATTTTATTTGTTCAACACTTTAATATTGCAGCTGGTAAAGGTGGAGCTCATTTTAATGTCTTTATATACTACTCTTCAATTTACCCTGGGGATCAACTAAATTTCATCTTAATCTCATATTAGAACATAATTTATTATTTGATTATATTTTGTATTATTAATCTGCAAAGTAACTTATCAGTATATAGCCATATCAGTAACTAATTTATATTTCTATATGACAGAGATGAAAGGTAATAAATATAGTTGAACAAGTTTAGGAAAAATAACTTAGATTATATGTTTAGCTCAATAAGGACGCTTGTTACTTATTAATGAATGAGTTATGGAGAAGGGGTGGGATTAAATAAGTTTGTACTTCTTCTCACTCCTTTTCGAATATGTAAACCAAGGCAAGTGTTTTTAACAATTTCTTTTGCTTATGATTTTCATTATATGCGGATACATCTTTTTTTCTGGCAGTCCACTTGTTTGTATGATGATTCTCTTTTTTATTATTATTATTATTATTTTACATGTTCGAAATAAATTAAGAAATTAAATTAAATGAAACTTCAGTTATCCAATAAATATAGTGCTGTAAAAAAAAGTACAATATTTCTCTCTGAGATGTAGTGGAGTAGAAGTATGAAGTAGCAGAAAATACAAATACTCAAGTACAAGAGTATTTTCTGTCTTAGCCCCAACCCTCTGGAATCACCTCCCCCAATCTATTAGAGCTTCCGAATCTCTGGACTGTTTTAAGCGGCTACTAAAAACTCATCTTTACAGGCAAGCCTTTTTATAGGCCTTATTCACATGTGTGTTTGCCTGTTTTGGTTTGATCTGTTTCTCATTGTTTCTATGTTTAATATTGTATTGGCTCTTTGTTTATGTTTTTATCATTGTTTGATGTTTTATTTGTGTGTGAAGCACTTTGTAACAGTGTGTCTTAAAAGGTGCTATATAAATAAAGCTTTACTTACTTACTTACTTACAAGTACCTAAAAACAGTACATAAGTGCAGTACTTCAGTGTATGTACTTAGTTACATCCCATCTACCACAGGTAGTAGATAAGCTCCTGGTATCATCCTCATAAGGTTTTTCTTTAAACCAAGTATTATATTGTCACAACAACACATTTAGATCAACTGCCTGTCAAAGCTAATTACATAAAACAAGCTAACTAGCTGATAAAATGCTAACCAGCGTAGCTAGCTGCTACTCCGCGTTAGCTGCCTGTGGTTTGAGATATAAAGATTATATATAGAGTATATTACCTTCAGGGTGAGCTTGTGTATCCTCGCTCTGCATCCAGCCAGCAGCAGAAGGAGTAAATATGCAGCCACAACACCGCCTCTGTGCGCCGCAGCCATCTAACCAGCTAACCAACCAGCTAACAACGTTAGCACGCCACAATCTTTGCCAGATGGCTAAATAGAAAGCTAGTTAGCAGTCTTAACAGCACAAAGGGCGAGTTACGGTGATGTTAACCTTTAAAATCCAGTCGTAATTAACTCGTTTGTGATCAAATTATATCCATTTATGTTGTGTTGTTCGCTTCTTTTGTGTTTTTCATCGCGTAAGGTAACAGCTAGCTTCGGCTTCCTGGTTCTCGAATCACGAACAGAACATTAAAACAAGGAGCGGACAAACGCCTCACATCCGGGTACGCTGTACATCCGGGTACGCTGCCGTAAATATGATTCAGAAGGCGACACCGTGCAGAAAAAAATCCACCACAGTAGGAGAAATGTGATTTATAAAAAGATCTCTACACGAACAACCCACAAACCGTGTGTTTATTTCTCTGTCAAACAGTCGAGTTTAAACACTTCCACACACTTGTCTACACCTTGTATTAGCTGGCCTAGATTTGATCACTTGGTTGAGTCTTTTGACAGTGAGCTTCCGGCTGAAAGTGTTCACGTGGTGAGTGCATCACCTCCACGTCGGATGGTGGTATCCGGGTTGCCAGGTTAATGCATCCGTGGTTGCCAGGTCTGCAGAGATATTAAGTAGATTTATTTATTTATTTTATTTTATTGGTTTAAAAGGACTGTGTGCACAGACATTAATTGTTTACATAGAAACAAAAAGATGGGTGCACCAGATTTAGCAGGGAAGCTAATTTCCATCTGTAGTCCTAAACACAGACACAATAGACACAATAGACACACTACATAACATATAACATCACAACAGGATCACAATATCACAGTTTCAAGTACAATCCAAAATACAATAAATACATATAACACAATAATAAATATGACAGACTTCAGTCAAGCAGCATTATCACAAATAAATACAGTAAAAATACCCCCTGCCTAATATAAAGTGTGTCATGGGGCTGGGGGGGCTGAGATGTGTTGATGTGGGACAACCTGTGCCACATCAATGTAGAATTAATCCAAACAGGTTGAATTTTGTACAAAATAAAACAGCCACAGATAAAAACATCAACAATATAAAATACATCAAAATCTATATCTTTGAAAATATTATCTGTGACTTTGAACTTATACAGGAAAATGTATATCTTTTTTTAAAAGTTCAACACAATATATGAGAGTATTTTCTAATCAATCTCATTATCGCAATGTTTTACATTCATAAATACAAATTTGCGAGAGTTAAACCTCACCAAATGGAACTACAGTATATATTAAGGCAATATCTTCTGCAAAAAAACAAAAAGGATAGTAAAACGGTGAGTTGGTGCTCCCATTTTAATGTTTTTACTTAAGTTACTATTATTTATTTATTTATTTATATCACACTGGCATGTTTTGTGTTTTATGTTACTTTTTTAATTTATTTAATTTTACGTTTGTTTGTTTTTATTTATCCCTTCATTTCCTTTATATATATTGTTTACCTATATATTGGTTTAATTGTTCTTTGTATTGTTCACAAATTTAAAATATAGACTATTGAAAAAAAAAACGTCTGCAGAGGTATGATGTTTAACACGTTTGACACGTGGAAATAAAGTTATTATTATTATATATATTGTTATTAGCATAAAAGGAATGTTACAAAGCTTCATTATTATTATTATTATTATTTTTATTTTAAAGATCCAATCCTTCAGATTTCAGTCATGGTTGAGAAAGAATTTATATTTGAGTGAAAACAATGGAATTGTTCTCAGAGTTTAGCCAAAGACTAGAGAAGCAAAGAGATGAAACTGGTGTTTTTTTTTTTACAACAGTGGCTGCCGCCATTTTGGACTGAAAACACTTATTATATTTATAATATTTTATTGTTCAACACAGGTCATTTTGGTAGAATATGACCATAGAATAGAAATAATTTTGTTTTACTTTTGTATGGCACTTTGTAGGTGGACGTTTTACTGGCATCCGGTAGTTGCTTTCAGTCCAAAATGGCGGAAGCGTGGCTCTGCTGCTGGGCACAGATATTGCAAAGGAACGAACAATTGACTTTCACTTCTTGGCAATATGGGTTAGGGTTCTAGGGGGGTTGAACCTTAACCCGGCAGCAGGAGGGGGGTCCAAATCCGATTTTCGCCTTGGGCACCAAAACGGCTAGAGCTGGCCCTGATCGAGATTCAGATGAGCACAACAACATGTGTCCAGGTAACATTCATTGTGTTAACGTTTCGTTTTACTTTTGTGATAAAACTATTGAAATGTTTATCTGTGACGAGCTAAAACAACAACAGTAGCACAAATAGAAAGGAGCCATAAAGTCAGTGAGGCTGCAGCAACAAACCCCTGAGTTTATTATATTGATTAAAGTGGTTTTATTGCTCATGAATTCATCTTTTCAATTGCAAGAGAAAGATTGTGTTATTTTTACATACATACATCAGATTACATTGAAGTCTATGAGATCTTCAGTTTTCTATCCCCCAAAAGGGGGCGCGGCCTTTTAGCGAAGTACCCGTATGTGCCGGTCAGATGTATAACAGGAACAATAAGCAACATCAACAACAGAATCGGTTACTGAGTATTTATGTTCATATTAAATGATACACCAGCGCTGGTGCCTGTGATGTTGGGTGCCACGATAACACTTTTACCCTGGGCACAAAGCGATGCTCCAGCAGCGGGAGTCAAACCAGAGGAGGAGGAGGAGGAGGAGGAAGGTGTAGGAGTGGGGGTTCGTGCAGCTGTTGATCCACCTGGTGATGAAACAAACAGCATAATTTCCTACTGAGAATGAGGCTTTTTACAGAATTGAGCCTGAGTACTTCCTATCGTTAGAAACTCCCACCTGCATATGCTTCCTTCAACTTCCCTGCGGCGTTGTTGTGGTTCATACTCCTCAGGATTTCAACAGTCACGTTCACAGCCAACTCTTCACCGTAGCTGTCGATCATCTTACTGATGGTGTCCTGCCGGTCTGCATGCTCCAGATAGACCTTACGAATGGGCTCACACTTGTCCAGCACCTTTAGAGTCAGGTTCCACCGAAACTTCTTGAAGTCATCAGCACCCAGCTCATCCAGAGTCTCTAAGATCAGACGATGAACCTGCATCTCTGGTCACTTAAAAGAGGGGAAATAAACTGTAATCAGTCCAAACCAGCATCAAAGTTACGGCCTTCAATGGTGTAAAAAGTCTTGTTTTTGATTGTTAGATGCCTGCTTTGAGTTTGCACATAAAGATTTATTTCTTTGTTGAACTGTCAGAGTGCTTTGAAGGAAGGGACGCACCATATTTTTAAGGTTACCTGAATTATTTTTTAGCATTCTTTTCAAGGGTGCAATCTAACACTACATACATTACTTCTGGTTTCACACCGGACTTGAACAGCGGTCTCCTGGTTCAAAGTCTGGTGTTTTTTGACCCATCCGTCCACACCGCCCTCTTCCCTCTTTATACTTCCTGTTTCACTATTACGTGGATTAACTAAGAATTGATTTCATGCTGACCATCATGAAAAAAGTGTGAAATTCGTGTCTATGTACACGAATCAATACATCAAATTTCGTGAATATTTCACAAACTGCTGTGCGACTGGGCGGGACATTATACATGTTCATAATAACCCTTTAATGATCTTCCCAACCGTGTGCAAGAGCACATTTGGAGCTCTGATACCTAGAAGTTAGATAGATCAGTCACCGAGCATGTGTGCTCTCTCTGGTGAAAATTTCATTAATAATTATTTTTTTCTGATTTTTTTTAATGGTCATTATTCGACTCGTTTAAGTGATCGTCACACTAAATTTGGGAAACTGCTTTTGGTGTTAAAATTAAACACATTTGTACCTCTAGGTGATTTTAAATCCATGATTACAAACTACTCCTCTCTTGAATGTGACTGTTTTTAACATTTTTCTATTGTCGTCTGGCTGATTGCTTCTTGTGATTTGTTAATTATGTTCTGTGTATTCATTCGGTTTTATTGTACTCTCGAATGAATGAATGACTGAAAGTCGTGCTGAGCGTCACGGAGGAAAAAAAAGAAAATTCATGTCTATGTACACGAATCAAATAAATCAAATTTCGTGACTTTTTCACGAACTGCCATTGTTTCATATACCAGCAGTCTCTAAAAGGTCTACATGCCAGTGTTCTGCTGTATCTCTACTTACTTTTTACTACAACCATGCACACAATAACCAAACAAACATGTTTGCAACATACACACATCACTGTATAACAGAACCTTTTTAGATATTTAGTAACAACGATTTGACAGATCAGCAGGGTCTTTTAAAATATGAATCTCCAATCTAAAAGCAAACCAACCTGAATATCCGGATCACGGGGAACAAAACACAACAAGCTCTGGTGAGGATGATTACTGCAAAACAATCACAGAACAAACAAGTAAATAACATAACCGTGATGTTTAATGATGTTTAATGATCCCTGTGAGTGTCTTACCTCAGAGGCTCCAGTAATCATCTAGTCAAGACGCAGCAGCACTGTGTGGTCATTTAGTTTCTATCTGAGGCTGCTGAACAGGAAGTTTCACAACTGCTGACCACAAACACACAGCAGTCCTTCTTGATACAGAAAGCGAGACAAAAAAGAGTGACTTCAGTAGTTCCTCACATGTGAAAGGAGACAAAGCATGTAGGACAACCACAGTGAGAAATTTCCCACCAGAAAATTACATTTTTATCTGACTGCTTCTCTCTGTCCCGTTATAGAGACTCTCTGTATATATATATATATATATATATATATATATATATATATATATATATATATCTACTGTATATATATAATATTATGAAGGTGCTGTAGTGTGCAGTTGTTAGACATTCAGTATTAAAAACAAAGCCAACCATTAGATATTGCCTCATTTGTATATTTAAATATAACATTTAAAAAAACTTGTAATACAAAAAATAATTGTCAGTAATCAACTGGGGAAGTTTCAGGGTGATATCTATTAGTTTAAGATTTTGTAGTGTCACCCGTTAAAAGAATCACATGACGTATCACATAAATTCCACTAAAAGAAAAACAAAAAAACACACTGAGGATTTAGAAGTGAAGGTTTGATGGAGCAGCATCACTGTGTTACTTCAGCACCACCTGCTGGAACCAGGTGGAGATGACAAGCAGTCAGATATGAAAGAGGAGCAACACTTTAATACTACTACAGAATACTAACACTCTAAAGTTATAATGCTATCATTATATCAAAACACAATTTTGATGACAATATTTCAATGTATTTACTCTGTAATTAAGATCGGCGAGGACCAATTGAAATTATTATTATTAACCCTCTGAGACCCACAATAGAGCCGTTTGTGTCTATTTTAGGGGGGTACAGGGGTCTTTAGGGGGAGATAGCAGGTCAACAGTAGATGTCACATAGAAGTGGTGTACATCATCTGAAAGCTGGGAACCTGAAAATTAATTTGAGATGCAGCTCAGCACTGTGTGTCAAGTTGTTCTAGTCATAAATCAGAAATAAACATGAATGAATTAATTAATTATTTAAAATGAATTGTAAAAGTGTATAAGGGTTTAGAACATCATGATAGAAGTATATGATGGCTATCCCCATGCTCTATTATGTCTCATAAGTTGTTGCTGCAATTTTTGTGTTGATACCATTTGTTACACAGATTTGGTGCTGAATTTAACCATTTTTTACCAATCGAGACTTGATAAAAATGATCAATAATCCCTCCAAAATACCACATTAAGACACCAAGACCTTGAGGAACACCATAGAAAAAGCCATGCTGTGATTTGGTATCAAAAACTTTTGACATTTTGAGATTTCTGCAAGAATTCCCCCCCCCTTATTGTCAATCTAGCTAGGAAAGCCATCCATCCTCTGAATGCTCTAGTTTGTGGCTGTAAAGTTTCATGAGGCTGTGATTATCCTAGAGGTCACCACAGGTAATTTTATACAGTGAGGTCAAGTTTCAAAAAATGGTCTAACTAACGTTAGCCAGCCGTCTACTCCTCCCTAAGTAGCCTGCCAGCAGGTCAGCTAATCTGGTCCCGTTGGTTAACTTTCTCAACTAACACTCGTGATCCTGGAGAGTGAGTGACAGTAAATATTGAGAGATTCTTCAGCCATTGTTAAAAAAAAAAAACAAGCCAACAATACTTGTTAGCCAGCGTTAAATAACATGTTCAAAGAATTATTCTGCCTCCACTTAACGCGCCGCCCACAAAATACGTCATCATGGTCAATAACAGAAAAGGGGTCTATAGAGATGGTGGCCACTTCATAACAATAATAATATTAACTTTATTTATACCTTTAAAAACAAATGTACAAAGTGCTTTACACTGGGAAAAAAAACGATAAAACACTCTGCAACTTAAGAAAACACGTGTAAATACAGATACATGAAAAAGTGACAAACACGGCTGGGACACGCTTCTTGTTGACATGGATTGTGACTCATGAAGTTATTGAAGTCAGCTATCCGTAAGTGATGTCGAAAAATGAGTTGAAATGTACGTTTTTGTCTATATTCATGCATACTCATCACTTTTTAGAGTGAATAATTTCATATCTTGATTCATATGATATCTAATTTATAATGAAACAACACTAAATATGTACAACAAGGAAATGACTATCGATTTCTGAGAACACTTTCTTTCAGTTTTTACAGACTGACCCTCCTCCTGTCTTCTGCTTACTCGTTATAGTAATAGAGTGCAACAGGAATGAGTCCTAAAACCCAGAAAAGAGTCAGCATTTTATCACTTTCTGTTCCCTCATCTGGAAATCAATGTTTTTTTTGAATGGGTTTTTCGTTAGATGCCTGAAATAAGGTCTGTGGTTAACACAAGCTGAAGAGGTTTTAACGTTTTGTTCTACGATACATTACGATAACATTAGCTTTTTACTTCTGGTGATTGCATTCACGCTTCAAAAATCATAAAGTGGTGCTCATTTGTGGAGATTATCTTGCTGAACAATGAACAGTGTCATAAATGTGTGTTTATCACAGATCTTATTTTCTGCAATAATCCAAAGCCCAATGGAAAAATCCTATTGGTGTTTTGTTGAGGAAACCCAGTGCGATGCTAACTTTCCGGTTGGCATAAAAAAAGTCCCCGTGTGATGGTGATGGTAATGTTGGTGGTAATGGATAGAACAGCCATTACCACCAATAATACCAGAATTACCAACAACACTGCCAACAATAACACCACTACCAACAACAACATTGCCAATCATAGCACCACTATACCCAAAATTACGGCCAACATTAGCACCAACAACACTGCCAACAATAGCACCACTACCAACAACAACATTGCCAACAATAGCACCATGATCACCAACATTACCGCCAACATTAGCACCAACAACACTGCCAACATTAGCACCAACAACACTACCAACATTAGCACCATGATCACCAACATTACCGCCAACATTAGCACCACGATCACCAACATTACCGCCAACATTAGCACCAACAACACTGCCAACATTAGCAGCACCACCACCACCAACATTACCACCAACATTACCACTGATAATCACTTTACCAACACTGCCAACATTACCGCTAACATTACCGCCAACATTACCACTGATAATCACTTGACCATTACTGCCAACATTACTGTTAACATTACCGCTAACATTACCACTGATAATCAACTTACCATTATGGTAAGCAACTTTGTCAAGAATTCCGTCAACATTACCGTCAACATTACCACTGATAACCACCTTACCATTACCACCAGCAATACCGTCAAGAATTCTGTCAACATTACCGCAAATATTACCACTGATCATCACGGTACCATTTCTGGTAAGTTTGGCTCTAGGAGCGATGGCACCAGCTGCACCATCATCACAGATTTTCTGACCAGTTGGAGAGACTGTTTCCTGGACTTCTGCTCCTTCTGGAAAATAAAAATCAAGACACAGAGAATCAGTAAGAGACACAAATTAGCAAATCTTAAACAGCGTCTACAAACTCATTGATCTACTGCACCTCTGTGTCTTTTCTTTAATTTCTCAGCAGCGTTGATGTGTTTCATCATCCTCAGGATGACAACAGTCTTGCGCATAGCCATTTCTTCACCGTGGCTCTCGATCATCATCACACATGAATACAGTTGGGCTCATTGGATCCACAAGAGTCTCAGCTTTACAGTGATACCTAATTTATGTAATTCAAGACTGTTTAGGGACCCCAGTATGCAGAAATATTCAAATACACCTTTTAGAATAGGAGAAAATAACACATTTATACTGCATTCAAAAAAACTGCATGTAATTATCATAAAGTGGGCATGTCTGTAAAGGGGAGACTCGTGGGTACCCATAGAAACCATTTACATTCCCCTGTGAATATGGCCATGCCTGTTTCTCCTTGCTAATAATTATCCCAACCGTGACCGTTATTTAGCCTCCTTCCCGACATGGTAGGTTTTCTAGTTTCATATGATATCTGTAGCTTCACTCTACCTTTAAAACGGAACCTACTAGAGCCTCTGAGAGACAGCAAAGTCAGTCGGGATCGCTGCGATAGCTGCAGAGAGTTAAGAATGGCATAGTATACCATAAAGAATACCATGATATAGTATGTCATTAATACAATTTATAGCATAGTATGTCTTAAAAATTGTCATTAAAAGAAGTCATAGTATACTGTGCCATAAAAATATTTCATAACACCTACAGCAGAGACTATCAAATCACTATTTGACATTTTGGACATGTATTGCGGACCACGACAGGACCAAAATGTGTGTAAGAGTAGCAGGATTTAGACGGCACCAAACTGATTCAACATCATTACAAAACTAGAGTGCACTTTGACCCTGAGTCATGTACACCACGTCCAATACAGACTGAGGACGAGGAGGGTACAACACGTCCTCCCATCGTAATTCCTCAGGAATTTCCTCCTCTAAGTAGCCCTCCCAGAGTGATTTTAAATTTACCAGAGAAGTGCAACACAAACACTGACTGAGAGTCAGAGCTTTTGTGGTAAGAAGAGTCTCCAGTTACAGGAAGACTCTGGGAGTTTGGAAAATTATGAATTCCCTGATGGATGAAATATGAAGAAATGTTGTTCCCTTTTTGTTGATTTGCTGAAATGACGCAAAAATAAGTCATAAGTGGACTCCATCCATAAAAGCTATGGGAATTACTGCTAAAGTTAGTATCTGCATGTTCTGTAATTTTTGCAAAGTTGTGTGAGTTTTTGTGGCTGTAATTTCAAAGTAATATTGGTAACAAGCTAAAGCAGTTAACATTGTTTTTTATCATGGCTGACACTGATGTTAGTTGTGATAATAGTGAACTTGTTCATGAGTTAAAATCTTAGTGTCTCATCATTTTAGTAACTATTATTATTACTCTTACATCCTAAGAACTATAAAAAATGAAAACATATTGTCTCACTTACTGCTAGTTTCATATTTATAGATATTATCTAATGAAACCAACCAATGAAAAAGACTAATAATAAACTTGTTTTTAAGAGTTAAAGCTGTAGAAATGGAGCAAATATGAAAAAAAGTTATTTTTATAAAACAGTCACTATATCCTGCAGTAGTGCATGAGACAGGTAATCTGAAAAAAAATCATGTTCCTCTGTGTCCTCTGGTGTCCTCCGGTGTTCCTAATGGCATCTGCAAGATTTCACCGACCGGAGGAAAACAACCAGTCAGAGCTGATCTGGAGTCTGCTGTCTCTGAGCAGCTGTCAATCACTCGCAAACTCCGACCAAACTGTTAAACTAGGCAGCGCTGATCAAATATGAATCAATATTCTGTTACTGTGATGCCTATTTCTCTCCTCAAATGTTTTCAAAAACATCTTGTAGTGTACTGTTTAGCTGTAAAATGAGAAAGTTGAGACCAGTCGAGGAAATATCAAGCACCGCCCACCAGCTGGAGCACAGCCAATGGGAACGCACTCTCTGAAATGACCTGTGATTGGTCAAAGTCTCCCGTCACAGGCTAGATTTTTTAAAGCCTGAAAACAGAGCCATGAGGAGGAGCAGAAGTCTAGTTTTCTCTCAGAACACTTGAATTACAATATGCTGAAAGGTTATTATGGAATTTTTGCCCAATGATGCCAAAAATATTTTGTGTACTGCAGGTTTTAAGTTGTCAATTAAACTGTAGCAGGTTTTAGACTACTTAAGGTGCAAAAAGTTGAGCCGTTTCTCTCCTCACCATGAAGATGTTGTTGATGGTTCCAGTATGACCAGAATGACTTTAGCGTCTTTGACCTGCAGCATGTTGATGATGGCCTCCAGGGCCTCACTCTGCACCAGATGGACCACTTGCTCCACAGTGCCCCCACTGGTGAAGTTTGTCATTGCCCACACTGCCTCCCTTTGAGTTCTGAAGTCTCCCTGAAAAAAAAAAAAATAATAAAAATTGTTCAGCTGCTTCTCACATAACATGTGTTGCTGTAGGCAAAACAATTGTTGCCTAACTGTTAGCTTAACTGTTGCATATCTGCTGCAATCATCTACCACACCTTATGTATGTGGAGAAAGTAAACAAGAAGAAGCTTATTTTTCAGGATACGCATCCTTACGACAGCTATCATCTAGATAAACAGCCCTGGGCAAATGACGTGAGGTGTCAGGTAATGTTAAATATTTGCCTTGTTACACATCATGTTATGCCTCTTTGGCTGTTTGTACACAGAGAAGACACACGTTGCTTTATAAAATGCATTTATAATTATAAAATCAACGAAACGCCATGCTGTCTAACCTGCACATTTACTGTACGGGAGTTTTAAGGCCACAGATAAATATACACGGAGGGAAAACTCCTCAAAAAAAGGTTGAGTGTATTAGACTTAGTACAGGGAGGATGAATATTACCCCTACGAAAAAGTAGTATACTTCAAGTTTATTTTATGAAGTAAACTAAAGTTCAAGTATATTTCCCAAGTGTACTTTATGTAGTAAGTATACTAATATCAATGTACTAGTAATATACTTGTAAGTGTACTACTTCAATACTTCTAAATTGGCCAACTTTTTACTTTATAAAAGTTTACTTTTAAGTGTACTTTAAGTGTAAGAATATTAATCTTTGAGTACACAACTAGTTTACATCTAAGTTGTATTTTGTAAAGCAACTATTCTATGATGTAAACTCTAATACAAGTGAACTTATAGGTATACTATTAGTTTACTAGTTATATTGTAGCCCACTTTTTAGTTTATGAAAGTACACTTTAAAGTATACTATCAGTAAACTCCTAGTTTAATAGTTTTTACTGCAACTATACTTTAAAGTTTTCTTAGCCAATGATTTATACATTACACAAAGTGACTTGCCCCTTTTGCTATTTGACTTTATGTTTTGTGATGTGATAAAAAAAATAGATAAAATCAGTTTTTCTTGCTTGTCTCCACAATGAATGGAGCGAAAAATTCTTGATGAATTGAAGTAAATTCGTATTAAAACATCCGTTTACAAACTCTCACACACTCTAATAGGCTACTCTATCAAGCATAAGCCAAGTATACTTAGAATTTTCTGTATACTTGTCAGTATAATGGTGCCTTCAAATGGGGTTTATTGTGTTTACCGTGTTCAGAGTCCATATGAACGCCCCCCCTCTTGTCGTTCCCTCGTAAGTGAAAAGTTTCTGAAAGCTCCGAGTTCACGAGTTGTGACGTGTTTGTTGACGTTGTCAGAAATGACGGAGGCCATGGAAGTTAATTTTTCGTTGCATAATAAGTGAATATATTGTTAATTTTTAGGTCTGAGGAAAATGTTGCTATTCCCAACAGCCTCATCTTTCTACTCTGTCATTATACCTTTGCATTTCCTGCATTATGTTACCCACTTGCTAGCTTGCTAAATTGATAGCCCCTGTGGCTTCTAGATGCCGACAGTAATGTTAATAATGCCGTTGCTTAGCAGCGGTGTTCTCACGACTTGGTGTGGCGTTCCCACTTGAACACCAAGCATATCATGTACTCTACTTCCCATGTTGTAAACACGAGCTCACGAGTTTCATTTGAAGACACCATAAGCCAAGTATACTCAAGTATAATTTAGTATATCTCTAATAAGTACATAAAAAGTACACTGAAAGCATACTCTCTCATTTTAAGCTTAAATTAAGTGTACTAATAGCACACTTGAATAAACTTCCTTTTGGTAAGGGCAGCCTGCACCTGCCTCTATCAATGTTCCCAAGTCACATCTGTAAACACCAGAGCACCTGGCCAGATGTTTCCTTTGGGCCAATCTTCATCAGATACAGGTGAGTGAATCAGTCTGGGGTCTGCTCCTGACTAAGTTTGGGGACTCACTCCTGTGTTGGACATGAAGTGTAAAAGGTGGCTAAATAATGAAGTTTGGACAAAGTAATAAAGCGTTTCTGCTGATATCCACGTGGTGTGGCTCTGGCTGCTGCTTAGCAACGGAGTCTAGCAGCTGCACTGCAAAAAATGTCTGCCCCAGCAGGTCCTGTGGTTTACTCTAACTATTGTCTATGTTTTAAGTCTGTGAATGTGTGTTTTACTGTTTTCAGTTCAGTTTCAAAAATATTCTAGTTTTGGAGAATAAATTAAGTAGATAAGAGTTGTTTTAAGGGCCCTTACACTTGAGAAGCGGCTGCTCTTCATCGGAGATGGAAAACCAAAACTAATAGAAGACACTTCTGATCAGGCACAAATCTCACCATTGTGACTTATTGTATACACAAATGTAACCTGGTAGCTAATGTAATGATTCGGGGAGTTTTTTTAAAGAAATTTCAAAGAAGTTATTTGCTAATTATTATCTATTAATCAGCAGACGTGGAAATAAAGCATATCAATTAACTTTGTATTCTTTTCCTGGAAATGTATTAAATAAATTACCAGCTATTGGGAAATAGCGGAATATAATTATTAAATAATGTTTATAATAAAGTAATTTTTGATGAATTCTGAGGTAAATATTGGGGTAATTTGGCAGTAATTCCAAAGAAATTTCAAATAGGTTACTTGCTAATTATCACCTAATTACCATGAAATTTGCGGACCTGTAAAATGAAGTGTTACTGAATGTAATTTTATACATCTTCTGGCAACAATTCAACATGTCATTTCATTTTACAAGCACAACAGTAGTCACGTCAGCACCAGGTAAATATGAATAATTCAGAAGTATGGTATTTTATGTGCAATTTAAACCTTTCAGAGGAGCTAAAAGCGGGACTGGAAACCAGCAAATCAGTTTAAGAAAAAAGAAGAAGTTATTTGCTAATTATTATCTATTTTCTGTAGACATGGAAATAAAGTAATAAATAAACAAAATAAAAGTAATAAAAAAACATCAATTAACTTTGTATTCTTTTCCTGGAAATATATTATATAAATGATCTGCTATTTATTACTGTTTATTGGGAAATAGTGGAATATAATGATTAAATAATGTTTATAATAGATATAAAATAATAATAGTAATAATAATAAAAGTCCAGAGTCAAGTTCCACGTCAAGACAGCCAAACAAAATATTTTTTGATAGGTTTTTAGGTAAATATTGGGTTAATTTGGCAGTAATTCCAAAGAAATATCAAATAGGTTATTTACTAATTATTATCTATTTACCAACAGACATGGAAACAAAAATAAGGTAATAAAAAAGCATATCAATTAACTTTGTATTCTTTTCCCGGAAATGTATTAAAAAAATTACCAGCTATTTATTACTGCTTATTGGGAAAATAATGGAATATAATTATTAAATAATGTTTATAATAGATATAATATAATAATAATAAATGTCCAGAGTCAAGTCAAGACAGCCAAACAAAGTATTTTTTGTTAAATTTTGAGGTAATTATTTGGTTTAATTTGACAGTAATTCCAAGGCAATTTCAGTTATAGTTATAGTTTCAAGTTATTTGCTAATTATCACCTAATTACCATGAAGTGTTACCACTATTATTATTTTTTTTAGCCAAATTCATTCGTTGTGTTTTTCCTTCACTACGTCACAAGTTTATAGAAGTTTCCTGGTGTTATTATCCTCGGTGTCACATGTTGTCAGACCCACATGTCCGTCCATGTTGACACTTTTTGCAGCGTGCGGGCTATAAAGAGAGGGAGTGGCGCTCTGGTTCACACTGAGGAGAGAGAGACTCCACACGCACACAGACAGCAGCACGGCAGCGCCCGGGATAACATGATTAGTGCTCCATTAGGTCCGCGGTGGAGCACAACTAGATGCAGCACAGGGACCATTGTGTTCGGGGAGAGAGAGGAGACACGGAGGGAAGACTTCACGCTTCATCCACCACATGGATCCTCTTTGCTCCCTATTGATCTGCGTAAAGAAGTTACCCACTGACAGCCTTTTTAATGCCCGTGCGTCTCCGGCGCTGGAGAGGTTGTGTCACCGCTTTCTGCCTCAGGTAAGATTATTACACATTATATTGTTTTTTTTTGTTTTCTCAGGGACAAGAGAGGAAATAATGTTTGAGCTAATTATATTATTATAATAATCATATAAACTGTCATAATTGATTGAAAAGTGATTTTTCCTCTTGTTGCCTCTTTTCAGATGAACTAAATAATAAGAGCTTCTCCTTTAGGAGCATGTACATGATGAAACAGAAAAATCCGGGAAAGCCTCAGAGGAGTGATTCTTCCTTTCTCAGCCCTGCAGTGAGCTACTAGCTCCGTCCTTCCTGGTGATGATATTTGGTAACCTCAGGTGAACTCACATAGGAAGTGGGCCAATCTGCTCCGATGGGGTTCGACAACGAGACCAACCAGACTCTTCCAGGCGTCGCCCCGTACAGCCTCCGGATCTCCCTGCCGCTCACTGTGCTGGTGGCGATCATGATCCTGCTGACGGTGTTTGGCAACGTGCTGGTGGTCATCGCCGTGTTTACAAGCCGGGCCCTGAGGGCTCCGCAGAACTTATTCTTGGTGTCGCTGGCGTCGGCGGACATTTTGGTGGCTACCCTCGTGATGCCTTTCTCCTTGGCCAACGAGCTCATGGGATACTGGTACTTTGGCGAGGTGTGGTGTGAGATATATCTGGCACTTGATGTCCTTTTCTGCACCGCTTCCATCGCCCACCTCTGCGCTATCAGTTTAGACCGCTACTGGTCCATCACGCAGGCCATCGAGTACAACCTGAAGAGGACGCCGCGACGCATCAAGTGCATCATCTTCATCGTGTGGGTGATTGCGGCGGTTATCTCCTTCCCTCCTCTAATCACCATGGAGAAGGAAAACAGCGTCGAGGAACCTGTGTGTAAGATCAACAACGATAAGTGGTACGTCATCTCCTCCTGCATCGGCTCCTTCTTCCTCCCCTGTGTCATCATGGTGCTGGTCTACGTGCGGATCTACCAAATCGCCAAAAAGAGGACGCGGGCACCACCGGGAGACAGGAAGCGGAAGGAGATGCAGAAGACGGCAACGGTCGCTGCCGTCAACCAGAAGGAGAACGGCGTGGGCGCCGGTGACGCCGAGGACCGCCTCTGCCACGAGAAGCTGAACGGCGAGCGGGACATCGAGCTGAAGGAGGGAGTGGGAGGAGACGGTGGAGCAGATGAGGAGAAGGGCGATGTCAACGGGGTGGACCTTGATGAGTCGTCCTCCTCTGACCACAAAGTGAACAATCCCTGCTCGATCAAAAAGAAAGCGTCCAAGGGGAAAACCAAACTGAGCCAAGTCAAACCGGGGGACGATGGCGTCCAAAAGAGGGCGCCGAGCACCAAGGGCAGCCGCTGGAAGGGCCGACAGAACCGGGAGAAACGCTTCACCTTCGTCCTGGCGGTGGTCATTGGAGTGTTTGTCGTCTGCTGGTTTCCATTTTTCTTTACGTACATGCTGATGACGCTGTGCGAGTCGTGCCCGGTGCCCAACACCTTGTTCAAGTTCTTCTTCTGGTTTGGTTATTGCAACAGCGCGCTGAACCCCATCATTTACACCATCTTCAACAATGACTTCAGGAGGTCATTCAAAAAGATACTGTGCAGGAGGGACGCTAGACGATATGTATGATGGACCCAGATCTTTATGTACATACTTTTTTTTTTACTCTATTGTACATAAAATATGAAATGCATAGAGCATTGTGCATGGGTCACTGGCTTGTACGCTGTAGGTGTAACTGCTTTCCCAGGGTGAGCTTTACGTGCAGCATCTTTTCCAACACCTCCACCACCCGCAGCTTCAACACCGATCACACAGAGAGGCAGAACACCACAGTGAAACCATGTTTTTATTGTAAATGTTATTTTTATTTTTATAAATGAATCCAACATAGTGAAGTCATGATAACGTGTTGTACTTTACGACAGTTTGTTGTGTTCAAAATGACCCGTCTGAATATTTGTCCACTATTTTCGTTGTTATAGATACAGTATTGTGCCATTTTGTATATGATATGATGATAATGATGATGACGATGGTGGTGATGATGATAATGATGATGGTGATGGTGATGATGATGATGACAAAGTGTGGGGAAAATGCTGGCTCTTTAAAGAATAAAACCCATTTCCTGAACTGGTCTCAAGGCTCCACAGCAAGATAAAGCATTTGGTTGGTGACGTTATCTCATTTTGTATGTTACACTGTGATGACAAACACACTCTCACACTCTCTCTCACACTATAAAGGCTAGGAAACAAGGAAAGGCAGCAGTAGAGTCAGTAATAGAAAACATTTCAGTCTGAATTTGTTCTCAGAACGTGATCGGTGTTCCCAAAATGGAGAGCTGTTTTACGTGAAGGTGTGAAAACGTTTATTTGGGACCAGGAGTGCAAACCCACAAGTCCTCTCGTGCAGTGAATTGTAGGCAAGAGTCGGCCCTCCACTTCCCTACTGACAGAAAAGTGCAATTTCCCCGGTCTGTTGAATCTGACCTTTGCAAGAGATTAACAAGGAGCTCAGCTATTACAGTAATGAGCCCGAATGGAATATGTGCAAATGTTCTTTGGTCCTCGGATTAATTAATCGTGGAGGTCTTTATTCTGAGATTTCAGATTACCAATATATTTATATATATATATATTTTTTTTTTTATCATTTTTATCTTCCAAATGTGTTTGCTTAGGCTTTCAGAGGCAGTTTGTGAATCAATTGTGGATGATGAATACAGTTGTAATGCGAGGCACGGGAAGTGGAGGAGTAACGGTTCATTTGCTGCTTTGTGTTACCACGGTATGCGTCATTAAGTGAAGACATGGAGCCTGTCAAACCAGTTTCTCTCTCTCGCTCTCTCTCTCTCTCTCTCTCTCTCTCTCTCTCTCTCTCTCTCTCTCTCTCTCTCTCTCTCTCTCTCTCTCTCTCTCTCACTCTGCTCAAGTCTGGGAGAATGGGTGAATAAAACAAAAGAGTGCCTATCATCTGTGCAGTGAAAACAGAGAATAGAGCTTTCCCCAGCGGAGGGAGTGTAAGTAAATGCATTCCTTTTGACAGTCAGGACGGCAGGTGAACAGCACTATCCTCAGAAAGCTAAACGCTTCTTCTGGGAGTCTCTGACAGTATATCCAGCACCTCGTCAACAATTACAGAGCCTGGCGTGTGTGCTTGTATTCAGCCGGTGGAGTGTTTGTTTCCCAGCACGTTTACAAAATGTGTAAGTGTGTTTCAGTCTGTGAGAAAGAGGGAGTGTGTGTGTGTGTGTGTGTGTGTGTGTGTGTGTGTGTGTGTGTGTGTGTGTGTGTTTGCAGTGCATGTAAACACACGGGGTGAGCTCCCACCGGACAGACGAGCCTGCAGTCGTGCTGTTGCTCCACGTTCAGTGTTGTGGAAGATTTTGTGGGAAAAAAAAAAATCCTAGATTACTTATCCCAAACATTAGGAGCTTGAATAGAGAGGGAGAGTGATCCCCATTCAAAAAACAGCAAATTCATTTAGGAGTAAAGACCTTTAAAGCAGCAAATAAGATTAAAAAAATGATTTTTATAAAACGGTCACTATATCCTGACAGTAGTGCATGAGACAGGTAATCTGAAAAAAATTAAAGACCAGAGGAAACCAACCAATCAGAGCCGAGCTGGAGTCTGCCGTCTCTGATAAGCTGTTAATCACTCACGAACTCCGATCAAATGGTCAAACTAGGCAGCGCTGATCAAATATGAATCAATATCCTGTTACTGTAATGCCTATTTCTCTCCTCAAATGTTTTCAGAAACATCTTGTAGTGTACTGTTTAGCTGTAAAATGAGAAAGTTGGTGACCCAGCAGCCATGTTGAGATCTCTTGAGGAAACACCAAGCACCACCCACCAGCCGGAGCACAGCCAATAGGAACGCTTTCTCTCTGAAATGACCTGTGATTGGTCAAAGTCTCCCGTCACGGGCTAGATTTTTTAAAGCCTCAAAACAGAGACATGAGGATGTTCAGGAGTCTAGTTTTCTATCAGAACACTTGAATTACAATATGCTTTAAGGTTATTATGGGATTTTTGCCCAATGATGCCAAAAATACTCTATCTACTGAAGCTTTAAGTGGGAATCTATCCTCTGTCGTCTTTTCCTCTTCCACAGCCAGTGTTTCTTTGTTGAGCTCTGGCAACCTGGGAACCTGGCAATTCTGGCAAATGCCAGATGGGTCGGCCCACCCAGTGGGTGGCCAGGCCACCACCAGCAATATGGGAAAAAAATTGACCTGCCGGCCGCGGCCCACTCGATGTTGGAACAGCCCATCTGATTAGGGGTTACACAGTATAGGCTATCTATACGGCAGGTGCAGTGGTACCGACCGTCGTCACCTCCCCCCTACCCCCTCAAGTGGATCCATCCATCCATTATCTGTAACCGCTTATCCTATTCAGGGTCGTGGGGCAGCTGGAGCCAATCCCAGCTGACATTGGGTGAAGGCGGAGTACACCCTGGACAGGTCACCAGACTATGGTTATTCACGCTCACATTCACACCTACAGGCAATTTAGAGTCAACAATTAACCTAACCTGCATGTCCTTGGACTGTGGGAGGAATCTGGAGAGAAAACCCACGCTAACACGGGGAGAACATGCAAACTCCACACAGAAGGGCCCCAAGCCAGATTCGAATCTGCGAGCCTCTTGCTGTGAGGCGACATTGCTAACCGAAAAAGTGAAGCAGAAAAGATCCGAGAGAAAAAGAAAAAAAATGTAGAGGTTGATGCTGCAAAATGTTTTAAGATAACACATTCATTATTAAAAAATAACATTGTTACAGTCGATGATACCAGTGCCACAGAAAATCCTGCTAGTTGCAGCAGTGATAACATTAAAACTAGACTTCTGCACCTCCTCATGGCTCTGTTTTCAGGCTTTAAAACATCTAGCCTGTGACGGGAGACTTTGACCGATCACAGGTCATTTCAGAGAGAGAGAGCGTTCCTATTGGCTGTGCTCCAGCTAGTGGGCGGTGCTTGGTATTTCCTCAACTTGATCTCAACATGGCTGCCGGGTCATAAACTTTCTCATTTTACAGCTAAACAGTACACTACAAGATGTTTCTGAAAACATTTGAGGAGAGAAATAGACATTACAGTAACAGCATATTGATTAATATTTGATCAGCGCTGCCTAGTTTGAACGTTTGGTCAGAGTTCGCAAGTGATTGACAGCTGGCTCTCAGAGACGGCAGCTGGACGGCACACTCCAGATCAGCTCTGACTGGTTGTTTTCCTTCGGTCGGTGAAATCTTGCAGATGCCGTTAGGAGCACTTGATTCAGACTGTTGAAGCCTCATTTTGAATGTATTTTTGCACAGATGGAGGACCGTGTTTTGTTGCCCATCACTTGCATTGGAATCGTGCTAAGGAGTTATCTCGTCCAGGCCAGTATAGACCGGTGGAGCAATTACAACAACTAATAACTCTCTCCATGTACTGTACATATTGGCATGTAAGCGTTGCTTTTAGACAGACTTGAAAAAAAAATGTGAGCATCGGGGGTTTGTCAGTGGACTGTTGCTGATAAATATGTGTTTGTCTTGTCTTGCCCTCCTTCTCCTCTCTGTTTGCCTCTCTGCACCTCACACATCAACAAGCAGCAGTGATATCATTAGGCAGATGTGCTTGCTGACAGCCTGAAGAAGCCAGCTGTTGAAGTCAGCACACACACACACACACACACACCCACACACACGCACACACACGCACACACACACACACGAACACACACACACACACACACACACACACACACACACACACACACACACACACACACACACACACACACACACACACACACACTTCGCCTCTGGGAATCGGGGCATGGATCATCAGGTTAGAGTGCATTTCCGTCTCCAAAAGGCTACCACGATGGCTGAGTGCAGCTAGCATTCAAAGAGACAGGGACGAAATGTCAGCAGCCGCAAAAAAGATACAGGACATACAATCATTTGTAGTTGGGGGGATGTGGCGTTATGGGGGGATGAAATTACATTCGATATGCAGTATGCATTACATACTGCGTTCCTCAGTAGTATGCAGTATGCAACGGTTAAAGCGATGTATTTTGCAGTAAGCTAGACCAGGATTTAGCCTTTAACCCAGCTCTTAAAGCACTGGACAAAAACTATCGTACCCTTATTGCAATATTATCGAACAATACAACTTTGATTTTTATTTTTATTGTGACCGATGTTTGTTTACTTATAAGATACTGCAGGTTTAGCCTCACAACCCCTTAAACTATTCATTCCGACAGCTCATAGCGAAATAAGACGGGAGACGGTAAATATAAAACATTACTCGACAAAAAATTTACTCAAACTGCTTTTTCAGTTACAGCAACAAAACAGTGGACTGATCTCCCTCCAGATATTAGAGTAATGTTAAAAGGGTCATGTTGTCTCAGCAGGTATCTCTCTGCCCCATCAGAGGCAGCTCTTTCCCTCGCCTCTTCCCTCGCCACTCTGCTGCCGCTCTGTAGCCGCTCTGTAGCCGCTCTGGCTGGCTGGTGAGCGAGCTACACCCGCGGGCGATTGTGGAGCATTTCAACTCCAAAAAGGCAGATAAACACAGGTTCCTGTTCATTTAAAATGGACATTTGTGTTGTGATATTTAAACAAACTATCCGTCAACAGGGAAATAAAAACCCCTCGTCTACAGACCGGTCTCTAGAGAGCTCCAGCCAGCTCATAGCGGTGTCTGCAGGCGCTATAGCTAGCTGTCACGGCAGTTTGTGGGGCTTCTAAACTCCTAAAATGTTGGAGCAAGTGTTCGATTTGCCATCTAATATTGTAAAACTGTCAATATTCAATATTATAGACAGTTGATTTCTTGCCCCAAAAAAATTTCAAAAGTGAATTTAGTGATGAAATAGCTACGAAAAATGAATAAAACGAGCCGCTTTTGGCTGCTGTTGTTGTAACTGTAGGCTGTACCGTTCCAGCATTTTGCATTGTGGGATACAGTAGGCGAGATAGACTGGTCGGATGCATACTGGGGATTTTTTCCGAATCAGTACAACATCCAGGTATTTTTGTCATACTGTAGATTTTCGCTTTTGTTCGCATACTACATGCCAAATTTTGGCAAAATCAGTACGTTCTACTAGTATAGTATGAGGTTTCTAATACAGCCTGTGTGTGTGTGTGTGTGTGTGTGTGTGTGTAGATGTGGGAGGATGGGTGTGACTGCTTTGTACACGTGTACTGTAGGTGGCCGGGGTGAAGAGGTCACGATGACGTTGAGTGTTGACACAGGCACCCACATGCTACAACCTGTAGCACCACCTTTTTTTTATTTTATTTTTTTTTTACCGTGACATCCGCCTATTCGAGGTGGCTGCGTGATTATTCCTCGTGTTACTGATGACTCACTCTTGTTTTCCCCTACTTTTATTTGCTTGTCTTCAATGTGGCAATTTCACTGGAGGTCTGTATTTGTCATCTAAACGATACTTTACACCATCCACGAACACATTATTCAAGTGGGATCATATTTTCTAACAGTGGGCTCATCGCTGGCTGTCAGCTCTTTACTCTTAAAGTGTTTCAGAGGTGTCATTTAAAACAGGAGTCTCATTAACGCCTGGCTGATTAGCTGTCAGGCCTCTGGGTCTGATTGGAAACACAAAACAACGCCGGGCAGCGGATATTTCCCTGGGAAATAATTTGTCCGGACAAATCTATTTTCCAGTAGCTCATTATGATCGAGAGCAATCAGCTCCCATCGTTCCCAGAGACCGCTCGGCATTATGCGACGTGATTATTAGGCCTGCGAGGTAATTCTGCTGCTGGTTGAAGAAAGGAGACGGCACAGGACTGGCCTGCATAAAGAACAGTTGGAGCAGCAGGGACTCAAACATAATATATATAAATAATATATCTTTGAAGTGTGGAGCTTCAGACACATAATCCTTCCTTTAAATCTCTTCTTAAAACTCACTTTTATATTATGGATTTTTCTTAACTGATGGTGCGTTGTTGTAACTATTTATATGATTTCATCTTGTTTAGATCTTCTGGATGTTAATTACTTTTATCATATTTTTATTGTAAAGCACTTTGTAACCTTGTTTTGAAAGGTGCTATATAAATAAAGTTATTATTATAATTAATAACAGTCTGGCATTTTTGCTTTACTGAATTTATCTTTAAATTACTTTAGTCTTCAAATGATAACAACAAAATTAGAAATATATAAAAGTATAGGCTAGACAATACATTAAATTGCCTTTATTTATAGGACAGTGGATGGTCTAGAAGGGGGGAGAGAGAGAGAAGGGGCGACAGGTTGGATTCGAACCTGGGCCACTGTGGTTACGACTCAGCCTTGTTATATGGGCGCCTGCTCTACCAACTGAGCTATCGGGGCGCCCAATCGCCATGGTAACTGATGCTGAACACCTAACCTGCTCCGGAGCAGGTCATGTTCCAGATAAGAGATCAAATCATGTACCGGAGGAAGAAGACAATACCAGACTGGTTTCTGTAGGTCATACTCTGACCATGAACGCTGTTGTTGCCTGTTGAGCTGCAGTTTGCCATGTTATGATTTGAGCATATTTTTATGCTAAATGTAGTACCTGTGAGGGTTTCTTGACAATATTTGTCACTATTTGAATGTATACTGTCTCAGTAGAACTTCACCCTGATGGACACACAACACACACAGTTGTCACATCATTCACGAGTCAACCTGCCGATACATCCGAGTGTTTTGGCACAACGCTGGTTAAGAGAGTATAACGGGAGAGCGTTTAACAGAGGTGGAAGATTAAACAAACAACCGACACATCTCCAGCTCCCGGCACACTGCGCGACTCTGTAATTATCACAGATAAAAAGCGGCTAAGAGTTGAGCTCGCCATTATTCAGGCTCTTTGTGCTGAAACTCGGCCCGTCTCTCCACGAGTGACGGACAGCAGAGAAGAATATCTGTTCGGTGACACGGGAACAGCAAAGTCAGAGTGAGGTAGAGAGGGCAGCTGAAGTGGGCTGCTGTAGTGTCTGTAATGACTGTCTAGTGTGTACTGATGGACAGGCCGGTGGGCGTCTGAAGGAGATTATACCTGAGCACTCCGCTCTTTCATCGCCGCGGCCCTTAATGATGGTGACTTAGCTGGTTGGTGAACAGCAGCTTGTTTGTGTTTCTCATGAATCCATGTTTATCTTTGAATATTTCATCCTGCAGCTCTGCAGTGTGTTTCTCCTGTTTCAGTTTGTGTACATTAGATTAGAAAACTTTATTAATCCCCAATGGAGAAGCTCATTTGCCACCAAATCAACAATATAGACAACAAAATACATTTACAGTAGAGGCCTGTACTACGAAGCAGGATTTGGGGTTAGCGAGGTAACTTCAGGGTTAACTCTGGGCTTTCAGTCCTACGACGGTGGTTCACTTCTTACTGGAGTAGTTCGCCATGAGAACTTTTTTTTTCTTTTCTTAAGATTATTTTTTTTGACATTTTCAAGCCTTTATTTATAGGACAGTGGATGGTCTAGAAAGGGAGAGAGAGAGAGGGGGCGACACGTGGAAATGGCCGAAGGGCGGATTCGAACCTGGGCCGCCGTGGTTACGACTCAGCCTTGTTATGTGGGCGCCCACTCTACCAACTGAGCTATCGGGGCACCCAACCGCCATGATAACTGATGCTGAACACCTAACCTGCTCCGGAGCAGGTTATGTTCCAGATAAGAGATCAAATCATGTAAAGCACCGCTTAATGACCAATCAGAGCTCGGTGTGCGGATCGTATGATAATATTACACAAGGACGAAGAAGTCAAAGTCATAATCCAGACTGAAATCAACACAGTTTAAACTAACAAATGCAGGAAGGTCAGGACTGTGGGTGTTTACCACTTTGAATTATGTTTTTATATATATATATTTTTTTACTTGCTCTCAAGTCCGTTACACATCGCCGGAGACGGGGACGCAGCTGAAAGAAGGCTGACATAGTCACACACACCATATCCTTGTCAAAGGCAATATTGAAGTGTAATCTATTCATCCATTACACTCCTGAAAGCTATTTATAATATCACTGCCCCATCTAGACGAATATATCTAACTTTTCAGTATTCCGTTAAATTAAATTAAAGCACAAAATTAAGTTATTTGTCAAAATTTGTTTGGCAAACAATGTGGCTAATCAACTTAGTCAGTAAATTATTCAAATAAATATAAAATATCATAGAAATGTCAAAATACACTGGAGGGGGGGCTTTAAAGCCACTTTAGGTACCTCATACATTGGTGGATCTAAAGGGCAGGCAACTAAAAGATGTGAACTTCAGTTCACCTGAAGTCCTGTGAGGTGTTGTCAGTAAACTGCACACAGATACAACCTGACCAGACTGTGTTGTTTTATACCAAACAGATGCAACATGCTTAAAGATCTCTTAGTAAGTCCAGCTCACTCACTGCAGTATGTGGTCTTTCACTCATTTCTTCTTTTTGGTGATCAGAGACATGTCTGAAAACAACATCAGCATTTTATCTTAACATGTAAGGCAAATCTATGGGCTTCAGATAGACTTTTAAAACTCATTAAAGCTTGGTTTCAAAACTGAAAAAGTAACTGAAGACTAAACCCACTTTTTTTAGTCAGTAAATCACATGTACAGTCACTTTATTACGCTGTCTATCAATCCTGGTCCCATTTTATAGTGTTTATTGCAGCAGAAGGTGTGTTCCTTTTTCCAGAAATTCCAGTAATTCTGTCCTCCATACCCTCCTATAGTAATACTACCTCTACTACTTGTGAGCTATTAATCAAATATTCTTTTAATATGTGAAGGGGACATGGGCGTTAAGTCGGTCTCTATAACATTAAATATTTGTGACTAAATAAGCAATTCAATTTTAACTTAGAGATAAGTGTCGTGTTGTCACCATGACAACTAACAACCGCCATTTCCTCACACACTTTAATAGGCTACTCTATCAAAAAGTAAGCACAACTACAACCCATATATACATTTCTGTAGGCCTATAAGGCAAGAATACTTAATTATACTTTTCTTAAGTACATCTCGATCAAAAGATTAAGTACAAGTAGGCCTATGAGCCAAGTATACTTAGACTAGTCTGTATACTTGTCAGTATAAGCCAAGTATACTTAGACTAGTCTGTATACTTGTCAGTATAAGCCAAGTATACTTAGACTTTTCTGTATACTTGTCAGCATGAGCCAAGTATACTAGTATATCTCTGATAAGTACATAAAAAGTAAACTGAAAGTAAACTCTCTTATTTGAACATTTATAAGAAGTATACTAATAGCACACTTGAATAAACTTCGTTTTGGTAAGGGTAGTCAAATGACCACAGCAAACAGTTAAATGTCTGTTCTACTCTCATTCTATTTCTATGGGGAAAACCCATCAAAAGTAGTAGCAGTCGTAGAATTACAATGTAAGGACAAATATTTACCTAATTTGGGTAAATAAAGTATACTGTCATCAAGTATGGTCATGCAAAAGACTATAGAACAGTTCACGGTTGTAAACCTTTCAAATGTGTCCCAGTTTATTTCCTGTTTAAGTGTATGTGAATGACATCAGCTGACAGGAAGTAAACAAGGACCCAAGCTGATGCCTAGCAATGCAATGCCGTTGAAACTGTCTATAGAGAACATGTTTTTGTTTCTTTTAAGTCTCTCTGTGTTTCAGGTATCAGTAAATTTGTAGTTGTCAAGTTTCTGTAGTTTGTCTAACTCCTACGTTGTTGTTCTTACTTTCATCTAACAAACAGCCGCCTCACTGTTTTCTTGTCTGCAGCTGTAGCTGAGCTGTAATCTTAATTTGAGTGACACTCCCCTGTAAAACAGGAAATTATAACAACTTAATTATGTACATCTTGTGGAAACAATTCAACATGTCATTTCATTTTACAATGACAATAGTAGTCACGTCAGCACCTGGTAAAATATGAATAATTCAGAAGTATGGTATTTTATGTGCAGTTTAAACCTTTCAGAGGAACTAAAAGCGGGACTGGAAGCCAGCAAATCACAGAAAAGAAATGCATTACAGGTAATAATCAGTATCATGGAAAATTGTCAGTGGTGTGCACCAGTGAGCATGAGTCCAAATGGTGTAGAATATGATCTAATATGTGGGTGTTATCATGACATGGATCCCATTTGTTTCATGGGAGACGGCTGGATGAAAATGTTCGTGGAAATGTAATAACGAGAGACAGGAGACCGTGTAAAAGGAAGAAGAAAAGACAGGAGTAGGGAGAGAGACTAGCGGGTAAACTCCCGGGATGATTTGATATTGTGAAAACAAACAGCTAATTGAGACGAGAGCCAAAGGTTCACAAGCAGCAGGTGTGTGTTGTGTGTTTGAGACGGAGTGGGCGAAAGAGACAGAGAGAGAAATTTAGAGAGTGAAGTGAGTACACAAGCCACTCTGGCGGGAACACAAAGTCCATCTCATCTATATGCTAAAGCCTTATTTGCATGACAAGATGTTGAAACCTCTACAAGCTCTGCCCTGCTAATTCCTGTGTATATTGCACCCTACGCAAACTGCATTGTGACCGTCATCTTCTCACGTAGCAGTCCCCCTTTTTGTCAAAGCAGATGTGATTCTGCCTCTCCCCATCAATGAGAATAATCCTATTTCCCTGAGACAAAAGGCTCATCTTTCATATCAATGCCAGTGGTAAATTAGTCTGAGGCCCAGGCATGGAAAATGGACATGATAGCCCATATTTATGGGTGAATTGGGTTATGTGGCTGGCAAACACAAATGGAAGAAAAAACACCGGTATTCTCTCTGTAACGTTCCCAGCAAATCATCATGTGTACATTAAACAGTGGCGCGGCCGGGTGAATATGGGTTTGGAAACCCGTGGGACGTTGTGCACAAATTGAAAAAGTCATTACAAAAACAGCTGCATATCGTATAATGTGACAGAATAGAGCGCCAGCAAATCTGTGCTTTGTCACTTTGACTGCCAGCCTTCATTCATATCCTTCGAACACACAAATCAGCATGTTGTGTTTTATAAAAATGAAACACAAAAATCTCTTTTCCTCTCGGAGAGTGCTTATACCGACAAATTGGGTTTAATGCTCCCCTGAGAGTGTGCATTTGTAAATATTTGAGCTGATACATAATTGCTCAAGAGAAATCAGGTGGGAGACAAATACTCCTTTTGTTGGATCAAGGAAAAAGCGGTGGCTACGGCTGGACTTTGCCACCATGTCGCCATTGTTCCTTCAAATGAAGCGATAACGCAGGCTTGTTGCAGCACATTAGACTGCATTATACCGTGTAAATAATCGGCTATTATTTGTGAAAGAGAACATGAGGCATTGTTCCAAAAACCCAGTATCCGCTCTTAAGTATTGCTGGTTTAGAAAGAGAGTTACACAACAGTCTTCTGAGCTCACACAAAATCATTCACACAGTCATATCTGAGAGATTTTCCTCGGGTTGTGTTTAGCAGAAACGCTGTTAAACGATGCCAATGAATTCATCCCTTTCCCAACAAAGGTCAGCATTAAAATGGCTCTCTGAGCAAGTCTGCGGGGAGCCACATTATTTGCTCTCAGTTTCACAGGGCACTGTTGATCAATACGGCAAGGTGATGTCTATGAGTGAGTTAACTTGTGTAGGAGTTAGACTCAGACTACCACACATTCTGATCTTAGTAGTAAGACAGAAAGCATTCTGCTTTCCAGATCTGCTCCGCCGCATTTCCCCTTTAACCTCTCCTCCATCTGCCTCTTCCCTTCCCATCCCCTGTGGATATATTTTGAGAAATCTCCAAAATACCCGACATAATACGCGCGCAGATTTGTCAAACTTCGGCTTTAATTTATGTCATCCTTTCATGCTTTAATTTATCGGCGGGGGAGTCGGAGGTGGGCTGAAATAGATATGCAAAATGTGAAGTATGAGACAGAAAGAAACGGCTACGTATGGGCAGCAGAGAGGTAGGGGAGAGGACCCTGGCCGTGAATACTGATGGGATAATCATTTGTGTTTCGATTGTGCATGAAAAAGCTAGTCAGCGTTGGGGAGGAGACGGGGGAAAAAAGAAAGTGGGAGTCAAGCTTCAGGGAGGACGACATCTGGCGCGGTCTCGCACTCTCTCCTCGTCACGTTTTCCGGGCTCTTGTTTGTTTCTGGGGGAATTACTCAGGCCGTTGGGGAGTTATCTGATGGAAATACAGACATCAATCTCCCATAACATTCAGGAGGAGTAGAAACACATCAAAGAAGGGCTCTCAGCACGTGGGCATTAGTCAAGAATTACGTGATATGATGCTCAAAATGCATGCCCTCTTGTTACAGATGCATGGGAAAACAGATCACAACCTTTGTTCCCGTATCATAAAATATGTCACAATCTCGCCAGGCTCTTCTTGAGAAGTCGATCAAGCCAAGCGAGCGGATGTTTACATTCTGGCTATCAGTCATCGTTATTCCTCATTAACATCCTGACAGCTTGAAAAATCTATTTCTTACGACTTAACGCCTTGATAAAACTGTCGCTGAGCATATTTCTATCAATATCTCTGCTGTCAAAATGGATTTTGACTGAGCAGGTGGCAAGTCGCTGTGTAATAGTCCTCAACACTTAGCGCCCTGCTGAGTTATGATGGTGTGATGGTAGCTGGCTCTTACACACTGTGTGTGTGTGTGTGTTGTGTTGTGCCTCCTGCCCTCTCCACATGGAGTCTGTCCAGGGCTCCACAGTAGTCAGTTCTCACAGGATTTCAACCATCCAGGGGGAATTAAACGATAAACAGCGAAGCTTATTCTGGAACTGCCCATCCCCACTCCTCCTCCTCCTCCTCCATCCTCCCCTTTCCTCTCCACTGTTCATTTCCTCCTCTCCTCCTATCCTCTACTGTCCGTTGTTTCCTTTTCTTCCCTTTTGCCTTTTGCCGTCCTTTCTCCTCTCCTTTCCTCCTCTCTTGTCCTCTTTTCCTCTATCCACCATTTTTGTTTCTTCTCCTCTCTTCTGCCTCTGAGACCCACAATAGACCCCTTTTTGTCTTTTTTAGGGGGGTACAGGGGGTCTTTAGGGGGAGATAGCAGGTCAACAGTAGATGTCACATAGAAGTGGTGTACATCATCTGAAAGCTGGGAACCTGAAAATGAATTTGAGATGCAGCTCAGCACTGTGTGTCAAGTTGTTCTTCTTTCGTTATCTCCTTTACTTTCTAGCTCCTTTCTCCTTTTTCTCTCATTTCCTCCTATCCTCTCTTTCCATTTCCACCCCTTTCCTGTCATTACATATTCTCTTCATCCTCTCTCCTCCTTTTTCTCCTCTTGCATCTGGTGACCTCTCCTCCCCAGTGACCGTTTGACTAAGTGGGAACTTGTTGCAGAAATATGAAAACAACAAGCCAAACACAAGGCAGAGGGATGTGACTGCTGCCTTGAGATAAGAGACGAACTGCCGGAGACTTTTGGAGTCCCTTCACACCACACAAACACTGTACGTATAGACTGCAGGCACGTAATCGCTGTTACATTATGGTGGGCAGGAACTATAGTATTATTATTAATAGAGGGGGATTCAATTGCAGGGACCTTGTGCATAATTTCAGGGACCTCTCAAAGGTGCTGAGCCCATACTCCCATTACACTGTTATTTTGCAGGGGGATGATGAACTTATCATTCTGATGTGACGCTGGAGAGACGCAATACAAACAGGAACATTCACAAACAGTACACTTATTATTGCAGGGCTTCACCGAGCTAAATCTGCTGCGTTGGGAAAATAATCGCAGCTATGTGGACCCAGGCATTAGAGGGTTAAAAATGACAGCCCAAAAGGAAAGGAGCAAGCACCCGATTAGACTGTTATCAGGCCATTAAATAGGCGTTATCAGTCACTGTAAGCCTCATAGATGTGGGTCAATAGGGGCCTACTACGCCTACCACGTTGTAAAGTGAAAGTGAAACTTAAGATCAACACGTTCTAACACGTAAAACTGAATAAAATGTCATGTTTTGAACACAAAAAAAGGCTTCTTTAGGTTTAGGCAAAAAAAACTACAACTTCTTGGGTTTAGGCAATAAAACTACAACTTATTTAGGTTTAGACAATAAAACTACAACTTCTTTGGGTTTAGGCAATAAAACTACAACTTCTTTAGGTTTAGGCAATAAAACTACAACTTCTTTGAGTTTAGGCAATACAACTACAACTTCTTTAGGTTTAGGCAATAAAACTACAACTTTTTTAGGTTTAGACAATAAAACTCTAACTTCCTTAGGTTTAGGCAAAAGAAACAAACACTTGGTTAAGTTTAGGGAAAAACACTGTGTTGATTTCCACTTCTGCTCCTGTCATTACTACTACGGTCACTAGAGGTCGCTGTCGTCTTCATTTATACCTTTTTTCGGTGATCTACCATGTGCATAGATGATAAAACCTCCTAGTGGGTGTAGTAGGCCCCTATTGACCCACATCTATGGGGCTCATAGCGACTGATAACGCCTATATAATAGCCTGACAACAGTCTAATCAGCTGGAGTAAGCAGAATTTTTTTTTCTTGTTGTTTGGAGTAGACATGATGAGAAAAACTGTGGCTAGTTGTAAACAAAAGCATATAACATGGGTGGACAAGGCAGTTTTAGGTAGCGTGGAGGTATCTTCTCTCCACGAGGCCCAAGGCGATATTTGATTGGAGGGAGATTACAGTGTTTACACAGAGGAAGGTCTGTCCATCATAAAACAAAGGTAATTGAGTGAGTGAATGACGGACAGCAGCTGAGTCCCCTCACTGACAGTAACAGTGAGCTGAGTGTGTGTGTGTGTGTGTGTGTGTGTGTGTGTGTGTGTGTGTACACGTGATTGAATGCACGTGTTGTTATGATCATGAGTGTTGGAGTGAATGTGTCTACCTGTGTGTGTGCTCGTTTGTTTCACAACTGTGTGCATGTGTGGTTTTCTTCGGTCCACTCTTCTCCTTTGTCTTTAGGTCCTGAGGGTTATTTCTGCACCTAAATCTCCGAAATCATCTGGTTCTATAGATTGTTTCTATACAGAAAATCCTTTTTATAATTGTTAAATTTCACTCACCATATGTGATGTTTTATTTATTGCTTGTGTCTGTCAGTATTATCTTGATTTTGTTTTATTTTTTTAATTTGATTCTGCTTTTGTGTGCTTTTACCTGTAATTTTATTAGTGCTGTTATACTTCTAGGACTCCGCTTAGTTTGTTAAGAAAATCACTGAAGTAGTGAATTGAATATTCATGCAATATGCACTTTCAATTTCACTTCCATTTCAAGAAAACCAATAAGCAGGAGAAGGATTTGAAAATTCTAACAGCGACGGTAAGAGGAAACTTTTATAAATGTTGAACAGGAAGGAACTAGACTTCACTTAATTGATGAGCACAGAAGGAGGAGCAGTCAAAATGAAAGCATTTATTCTTTTAAGCTGCAGTTGCAGTTCAGCGGTTTCATTTCTACAATTGAAAGAAAGTATGCATACAAATTAAATTCTATCACATTCTCTTGACCACAAAAATCAATAAACAACTCTGAATCACATCAGTACATCAGTACAATAGACCATAATAATGTCTGAATTAACGAGAGGGATTAGATGTACAATTTTAGGGAACCTAAGGGAACCTCCTCTATCAAAGTGCAGACAGTGAATGAACTCAATGCACTTGTGCCTGCTTCCAGAGAGTGCGGCTGTATTCGAAACCTCATACTATACTAGTAGTACGTACTGATTTGGCAAAAATGTAGCATGTAGTATGCAGTATGCAAATAAAAGCAAAATCTACAGTATGACATTAATACCCAGACGTCGTACTGATTTGGAAAAAATCTCCAGTATGCATCGGACCAGTCTACCTCGCCTACTATATCCCACAATGCAAAGCGCTGGAACGGTCCAGGCTACAGTTACAACAACAGCAGCAACCAACAAGGCAAAAATGAGCATGGCTCACATACCCCCGCTCACTGCTTGACCCCTGCTAAAGTAGGGACAAAGGTTACGCCCTTTTGGAACTAATGGAACGAGTTCTACTCTCGAAACGAAACTGAAGTCGAAAAAAATGTGTTGTTTGGCCCAAAAAGGCCAAAAAAAGGTTTTTGGCCAAAATGTCAAAAGTTTTGGGCACCCTGGAATTCAAATCCTCAAAAGGCACAACTAGACCACACTGTCAACCATCATACCAAATTTGAAGTTCCTAAATTAAATAGTTTCCGAGTTCTGCTCCGGAAACGAAAGTGTGACATGCGAACAGAAGGACAGAAGGACAGAAGGACCTCCGACTACGTTGTCGCGGGGGTATAATAAAAACGGCTCGTTTATTATTGTGACTCTAGGTCTGCTTAAAAAGACCCGACCGTGAGTTTTATAGCACCCCTCGCCCGTTGAGTTCTCCCTGAGCAGTGCGCCCTCTCTCCCTGTGGGGAGGGACGGGATTCCCGGCGCGACTGTCCTCAGTGAGACGGTTCTGCAGCGATGTCGGCACCCCGTCTCGTTTACCATGCTTATGCTGTGTGACTTTCAGCATTCATAACCATACAACCTTTATGATTAAATTGTTTACTAGAGCACCAAGTTCTTCATTGATCTAGACTCATAATTTTGCTCTCTGAATGCATCAGTTTGATGCATTTAACTTTAAAATGTTCAAAATGTTCTCCCGAGGGAGCACCACACACAACACAGTCTCTCAAAATCCTGTGGGAAACACTATATTAGCCTTGGTCATCCAAAGCTGGCCCCCACCACTTCAAAACTCATTCCGGCGCCGCTGGTTAAGGATAGGGAACAATTGTGGTGCTTTCAAAAAAAAAGCTTGACTTTCGGTTATAAATGAGAAACAAACTTGTGTGTTATATTCTAATGACTTTGACATTAAAATTCATATTAAAATTGAAGGTTTGTGACAATACTCTACTCCGTGATATGTGTCTGTGATGTGATAAAAACCCTTGTGCCATGGTTTAGCACCCCAAACACTGAGAAAATGGAGTCTTTATTTGTATTAATGGTAGTGATTTGTTGGTTATGATTACAGGGTCTTTAGGCCACAAGCACACGTTTGTTTATTGCGACCCAAACCCCGAGGTCTGTTCTGTATTTAGACATTATCGTTAAACACTGTCTGCTCTGTGCTGTGAATCCACATTACACCAGCCCCTACCTCTCTTCTGTTTTTCTCCCAAAGATGAGTAAATATCTCATTTGCAGAAATGGTTTCATCATATGACGCTTTGGCCTCTGCAATATCCGCTTGCCACTTGATGCATTGTGTCTCATTCATCCCTCCCAATGGGAGACTTTTTTACTGGTTAGTGCTTGCTCCTAGCATTAGCAGCCTCCCTCCCTTCTACTCAATCACAAAGTGCACAGAGGTGATGCTAATAACACACCTTGTTATGTAAAAACAGCAACAGCCACATGAATCACTGCCAGGCTTTACTCCTAAATGGAAAAGTTGTCATGATGCACAGAGTTTGAGAGAGAAAGAGAGCGAACCGATCCTCCTGAAGCTGTACACAGAGAGTTTTTTTAAAGGGATTAGATGCTTTGACAATGAAACGCAGAGCAGCAAAGAAAAGCAGTATGACTTTTCACACGTTGTAATTCTGAAGGAATAACACGGCGTTCTTTACTCTGTCTGGACTGCCTGAGCACAGATCGCAGCTCTTAGTTTATCCGTAAAACCTTTATATTAAGAATGTGTAATGTAATGTAACACATTTTCTTTATAAGAAATGGAACCTATTTTTCTATTGTTTTCTATTCTCTACAGCTCAAAGCAGGCAGCTAAACAACGCTCTTGTTGTATTCCGTGTTTGTTGTCGAAGCATTGACTCAACACGTTGTCAGACAGCGTTGTTGTTTTCGAACAATTAGATGAGGCCTGGAAGAGGAGATTAACACAATTAATTACCATGCATATTGTCTAGGTATTGCATCGTTTCAGTCTTTGTTTTAGGCTGCACATTGGCAAAGAACACCTGCTATGCAGAGCAGCAGCCCCCCGGGGGAGCCACTGGGAGCCTGAGAGCGGCCCAGTATAACCCCGTCTCTCACACTGTTGTTTACTGGGCAGCTGCAGATACTGGGAGCATCGGTGATTCACTTCTTCCACATCCCTCATTGTGCAATCTGAATGGTAAAATACGTCATAAAACATTTCAACAAAATTAAAAACATAGATTGGTGGCATGAATTTATGGATATTTTTGTCCCTGCAGATGACTAACAAAACATAGATGACATCACACTGAAGTCATCACAATGAGAAGTTGTAATGGTGTTCAGTGGCGATTCAGGCAGTGGACCAAAATAGGTGCCAGTACCCTAATTCAGCAGTTGCATGACATGATCATCGGATACATTTATATCTATACCAGGGCTGTCGATGTTAACGCGATAACGTAAAATCGTTTTAACGCCACTAATTTCTTCCTTTCCTATAATATAAACATGTAATGATGTTAGTCCTCATAGTAGCCATTCCCTTGTAGTGAGACCATTTTTTGAAACTTGACCTCACTGTATAAAATGACCTGTGGTGACCTCTAGGATAATCACAGCCTCATGAAACTTTACAGCCACAAACTAGAGACCTAGAGCATTCAGAGGATGTGTGGCTTTCCTAGGTAGATTGACAATAAGGGGGTTTCTGAGCAGTTTACACAACAGAAGTGCTCGCCATCCAATCACCGAAAAATTGCAATTCTTGCAGAAATCTCCAGATGTCAAAAGTTTTTGATCCCAAATCACAGCATGGCTTTTTCTATGGTGTTCCTCAAGGTCTTGGTCTCTTAATGTGGTATATTGGAGGGATTATTGATCATTTTTTTTATCAATTCTCGAGTGGTAAAAAAGGTTAAATTTCGCACCAAATCTGTGTAACAAATAGTATCAACCCAAAAATTGCTGCAGCAACTTATGAGACATAATAGAGCATGGGGATGACCATCATATACTTCAATCATAATGTTCTCAACCTTTATACACTTTTACAATTTATTTTCAATAATGAATTAATGTTTATATCTGATTTATGACTAGAACAACTTGACACAGTGCTTCTTCTTCTGTGAGACATCTACTGCTGACCTGCTATCTCCCCCTAAAGACCCCCTGTACCCCCCTAAAAAACACAAAAACAGGTCTACTGTGGGTCTCATGGGGTTAATACAAAGGCTTTATGTAGCTATTGATGGAAATAAAATTGCACACAAATATAATATTGCATATATGCTACAATAAAACCAACTTAAAATAATGAGAAGGAATACCAAAGGCATTTTTCAGCACTGTTTTCACAGCATTAAGCTAGCTATATCTTTACACAGAGATGCACTTACGCGAGTGTTCAGGGTTGCTCACCTACACCATGACTTACTGGGAGGTGACGGTATGCAATAAGAAGTAAGGGACAAAAATGAGTGCCGGCCCATTTCAGGCATCTAAAATATCAACAGAAAAGCTCAGGGTTTGGCGTCAGCCCCTTGAAATGAAAGATGAAGGGCTTCTTTCAGGATTCACTGTTTCACACAAATATTCAGGCGTGGCGGTGGCGAGCATGTTTTAGGTCACCAGTTTGAAACCTCTGGTCATAAAAATACTGGAATCAGCCAAAAACTGGTTCTTTAAATGTAGAACAAAAAAAAATCTCAAATCCACCATAAAAATGTGATATTATGACCTCTTACACACATATTTTGTGTTGTGGCTTGTTCACAATTAACTCTTTTGTTACATTCATATGTCCATACTTCCACCATTCGCTGAAAACAACAGGTTCATAGAAATCACAATCACACATGAGGTCACACTGAAACAGATCAAACATCACAAACTGGTCATGAGTGCGAGACTTAGGGTGATAAAACCTCTCTGTTCGTCCTTTTTATTATGAGTCATCTTTCCTATCATCTGTTTTTAAACATCAAACAACGACAATGGAAATTAACTGAGGACAGTGTGTGTTTGTGTGCTGATGGTTATGACGTGGCGAAAGGTTTGGTTTGGTTTGGACACTCCAGATTTGCTTTTATGGCTTGCTGGTGTACATCCATTAGACTTTGGTCAAAAGTACTTTATCTTTTTATAGTACACAGAGGCGGAACTACACAGGTGGCGGTGGATAAATAAAGCATCAAGAGGATAAGTACAGAGCAGCAGCATCAACAAGCTGAATGATGATCGTACAGTCATTAATATGGACACCTGTGTTAATGACTTTTTATTACTTTTTTTTGTGTAGAATAGAGTTTCTTTTGCTTATTAAGAATGTATTAAAAATGTTTAATGATGGCTGCTTTATGTACTGTGTGTGCATATTATTCCCAAACTAGCCAATACAGAAAAAAACAACTTCATAGTCTGATTATCTTGGCCGAAAAAATCTCTCGATAATTACCTATAAGATTACGGGCCAAAGAAGCTTTTAATATAGAAAGACATTTTTGTTAACATATGTCCAAGACAGAAGAAAACAAAAGTATATTAACTTCCACTGGTGTCAAAGTAAAGCAATATTAGCATTATATCATTTAAGCAATACAATATGAGCATGTTTATTGCTTTCTCCAACATCTGCTAAAATGATAAATGTGTATTTAATTGGCATTTTGCAGTGCCCAGTCCACCTGTGTGGGATCCCCCATATGTTCGTCAGTTGGTGCAATTAAAAAGTAAATTAATAAATCTATACTCTATTTTATTCTTAAAAAGAATTCTAATGTATAAATCTATATGTATTTCAGCCCAGTCGCACAGAAGTTCATGAAGTAGTCACAAAATTTAATGTATTGATTCGTGTACATAGACACAAGTTTCACATTGTTTTTCGTGATGGTCAGCACAAAATCAATTCGTATGTAATCCACGTAATTGTGAACCGGGAAGTATAACTGACCAGGAGTGGCAACTGTGAATCTCGTTGTATTTAATACGATGACAATAAAGCTTTCTATTCTATTCTATTCTATTCTATTCTATTCTATTCTATTCTATTCTATTCTATTCTATTCTATTCTAAAGAGCGGCGAACGCCGTGTAGGGACAAAGTCGGGATGGATGAGTGGGTCAAAAAACACCAGACTTTCGCCCAGGAGACCGCTGTTCGTGTCCCGTGTGAAACCACAAGTCAAAGTTGATTTATTTGTCACGTAACTTCCATATTTCAATTACGGCTCTTATCATGGCTGCTACTGAGATACTTCCGGGTCATTTCACTCCGTTAAGAACCTTTCTAAGCAAAAAAGACTTTTCGACCGCAGCCAGGGTGTTTTTTTTTTGGCATCTTTAATTTTATCGCTGATCATTATTATTTCTTTTATTCTTTTTATTATTTTAATATAATCTGCTTATTTTGTGTAGTTTCATCATTTTTTATTGTTGTTTTTATTTCCTTGTATTTTATTTATCTTTTATTATCTTAAATACCCATCTTTTATTGCTTTCGTATTCAGTGAACTTTTATATTGGTTGTTTTGGTGTGCATTAGTCTCTAAATCCATTTTTGTCTGTACAGCACTTTGAATTGCATTTGACTTGTTTGAAAGGTGCTATATAAATAAAGTTTGATTGATTAATTGATTTACTGGACCAGACAGTCAGATCTGGTCAGTAGAAAAGCTGTATATAAAGATATTCTGACTTTATTTACGACACATCAGAGAGGAAAGTGTACAGAGTTCATCACTGAAGTTATGTGGTAGAGCTTTCTCTGTGGTTTCGATGAGGAATGCTCACAATGGCACCGTACGGAAACCAAAGGGCAACGAAAAGGCTTTTTCCCACAATGTGACAAACGTCTGCTGAAGAAAAACAACCCACAAAAGTTCAACATGTCAAAAAAAAAAAAAAAATCCCCTAAAGACGTTTTCTTGCAATGATTGCACCACTGCTATGAGAACCCTTTCCTTTATATTCTGGTCACTTCTGTGTTAACACACTGTTCATGACCTCGGGGCCTGTGATATACAGTAACTGGCAAACACAATCTTTTCCATCATTTCTTTTCCTATAATGTACGTCACGGTATAGCTGACAGATCCTCGTGTCAGAAGCAGCATGTCGATATTCCACCGTCTGTGTGGGAGACTCTAAATGTCACCGTGAAATTTCAGCCATACATCAATACCGGCACATCGCTGTGTTCCCTGGTTGTGAGGAAACGGCTACGAGATGAGAGGTTCTCACCTGATGGACAGCGACAGCCCGTCACCACCTTGAGAACGAGTAAAGTAATGCTCCTCAATATTGTCTGTGCTGTGTGCGCCTCACAGCTGAGAGTAAAGTTCTCTCCAAGCCACCGAGGAGACATTTAAAGAGGGCTAAACCTAATAAAGCCTGAGCTGTGAGGACTGCCATTTGTCAGCTGAAGAGTATTTCATTACCACAGGATGCTTTATCTGCCCTCGGCATCACTCATATGCATGTGAACCAAACCCTGCCAGCGGGGGCATAATCAGAGGAATGGAGATGAATATTCAAAGGACAGGAGGGGGGGGGGAGCCTTTTATTGACACATCAAAAAGACAGATATGAATCAATAACACTTTGACGTTCAGCTTTGTGGGGTTTTATTGTGTTTGAATAATGGCCTCCGAAAGTGCGTGATGATTTGCAACAAATTAAAGTGCACGTCTGATTGGAGTTGGATGAAAACTGGGCTTTCATTAAATAAAAAAAGTTGGATACAAGCTTCTCTCATCCAAGTTAAACTTACAAAGTTCCTGTTTTCCTCTATGACTTTAATCATCCATCGACAGTTTTATGACAACTTGATTTCCTTGTTTTGCATAACAAGATTTTATTCACTTTTTTTTTCACCTTACTTTTCAAAGCTTGCTGGGAGATGATGACGCCTCAGGGTTCACCTGATGAGTCTTGTGGTGATGTTCTCTCCTCCTCTACAACACAGTCTCACGGCAGTTTGTGAAGTAGTCACGAAATTTAATCTAATTGATTGAAGAAGAGTACGTACGTAAATAAGTGGTTCACATTATTAATATGATTTGGGCTGTTGCGCCGTTTTGACTCGTCGTAGTTAACGTAACGTTATTGTCAGCTCACTCACTGTAAATGCAAACGTCGGCTGCTGGTCCCAAATTCGTCCCAAAATGTATTTTCATCCTCCCCCGATCATATTTTTTTCAGCCCCGGGACAACAAGCCCATCTTTCAACAACGTATTTTCATGCGGTTTCCTATGAATGTCCAGCAACATGTGACTGTGACGCACATGTCACTTTCCACTCCAGTCTTTTCAAAATAAAACTACTTAGTTAGGTTTAGGAAAAGATCGCGGTTTGGGTTAAAATGACTCCGAAAGTACCGTAACTTAAGCACGGAAGTTACGTGACAAATGAATCAACTTTTACTTGTGGTTTCACAAGGGACACCGGTCTCCTGGGCGAAAGTCCTGGGTTTTTTGACCCACCCATCCACCCACCTGTCTATACTTCCCAGTTCACAATTACGTGGATTACATACAAATTGATTTTGTGCTGATCATCACGAAAAAAAAAGTGAAATTCATGTTGAATTAATACATTAAATTTTGTGACTATTTCACAGACTGCTGTGCGACTGGGCTGTCCTCTCCTAACGCCGGCAGACTCAGTCCTGGGAATTTCTGGGAGGCAGCCTCTTCCTCTTCCCATTGATTTTCTGCAGCAGCTTGTGGGCTAATTGCCCTTATCAAAATCATGACCTGCTAAATGATTGCTGCCTTTAATCGCCTGCACCCTCGCCAGCAGCTACTGACATTTAGTACAATTAATTAATGCAAAGACAACAGGGGGTTGGTATCTGCTTCGCTTGGCTAAGACGGCAGCTTTCATTATGTAACACGGCCAGGCGACGCCTCAGGAAGGGGTAGAGTTGGTAGCTGATATCTCACTATCAGAGAGGTTGGGCTGAAGCACTGGAGATGCTCAATTAAAACAGCCTGTTGGTTTGACAGGACGGTAATGTGGGAAGATGGGAAAAGTGTGTTGGGTCTTTGATCTCATTATCTTTCAACATTGTCCTCAAGCTTTTAATCCACTTTGAGTTACAAGTGCAACAGAAGGAAATGACCGTTCGCTAAACCCCTCCAATGAATAGCTAATGTCCAGTTATAACTTATAGCAGCTGTAGGCCTACCAAAATTTGGATTACAAGAAATTGTAAGGAATGGATTCAACAGTGTGTTTACCTGCTCTGATGTAAGCTGCAAACGTGAGCATGTTTGGCTAATTAGCTTAAAAGAAGCTTAGGAACCTGACCTGATGCCACTGGGCCCAAAAAGATTTTTTTCCCATGGACTTACATTGGGAAAGAGACATCTGTAAATCAACTTCCCAGTACGAACACTTGAATAGCCCTCATTTAAAATAAATGCGAGATTTGGAGCATTTCTATTGCCTCCGCACGGCTCTCAACATGGTGACGGCTGAGCCAGCGGCTCGTAGCTAACGTTGCTAACAGCATTAAACTTTAAAATAACGGCAGCACTGCTGACTGAGCTAACAGTGTTAACCTGGGGGGAACCAGAGGGTGGGTGCTACACCTCCACGACGGTGGTGTCGGTCGAGACGACGTTCTCAGCTGTAACAACTGTGTGAGAGCAGTGCAGAGCGGCGGCCGTGAGCTAGCCAATGGGGCACGCCCACATGCATGAACATGCGCTAAAATATGCGGTGCCACCCGGCTATGTCAACAGAACAAGGAGATTACAACACACACAGAGGGAGAGCGACTTCATTCTCTGCTCAGGTAGACATTACTCCTCTATATCTTTACATAGCAAATAGTTATTTGCTGCTATATTAATGCTCTGGATATCGCACAGAGCACCTTTAAATCATTAGGTTCTAAAAGTTGTAAAATCCACTAATAGCCAAATCCAGAGTTATTTCCCTAAGCATAATGAATGAATGAGCAGAGTTAAAGGAAATGCTGGTGCGTTTGCTGTATGGGCCCCATGGATGTGGAAGATCCGGGTCATGTTACACTCGGTAGTCTTAATTTGATTTGGGGAAGTTTGTGCGTTACGTTTGCCAAACTCAACGGTTTCTTCTCATCCTCAAAGCTTTTTGTCTTGTAAAAATGGAACATATTGTTTGAATATCCGAACAATAACACAAAAATCTAACTTGTGTGCTGCTTTTCCTTTTCATACTACATTATAATACTAGGGTTAACTGGCTTTACACTGTGATAGATGGATCATCAACCGGTGAGGACGCTGACTTTTTGCCTTCGAAAAAGCGCTTTAGCCTCAGTTGTGAACTTGTCTCTATCAGCCATCAACAAAGTGAGTCAGCAGAAAACAGTAGAAAGTAAGTCAGAGATGTAGTTTTCAACCAGCTCACAGTCTGTGTCAATTATTGCTAGCTACAGCCGATAAAATCTGCAAGCAACAGTGGACATTTCAGCTGACAAAATTGATGGATGCCGACTGGAAATTAAAGGGATCTGCTGTTGTTTACTTCTGTGTGACCCTCTGTTTAAATAAAAAAAACACTAATATTTTCAAATCTGTCAGCGCCATCATTACAAACTGCATGTGTGTGCTGGATTGGAAAGCTTGACAGGCAAACTAAAGGTAAACAAAGGGTGGATTCCTGCATCAGCAATATGACAAGTGACTGATGACAAAGAGTGTATTAATCAGAGAAAATATTCACAACTCATTTGAAAATATTCCTCTGACCCAAAACTGGGTGAGGGAAAGAAAAACATTTGAAGAGTGGAAGCAGAAAATCTAATTTTTATCAACATCGGAGCGATTCTTATTTGTTAGATGAAAGAACAGATATGAGCGAATAGATATAGTTCACTGGGGACATTAATATGGCGGTTCCACTTTAACATTACAACCACAGCCCTGACACCGATGCACTGCACAAATATGCTCAGAAAAGAAGATCAAAACAGCAGCTGAAAACTCTGCAAAACCCAATTTAACTGTAGACTGTTAAATTGTTCAGCATTGTGTTGCAAATGCTGAACAGGTGTAATTAGTGATTAATGCTTCGCCGCTTTTGTGTTTGCTTCAGCGTGTTCCGGCTGTGTTTGCTCCTGCTGCTCTCCATCTGTCATAAACAAACATGTTTTCCCCCTCAGGTGCAAGTGGCCTCTCAGGTTATTGGTATTTGTTGAAGTCGTCTTCTGCTGCTCCTTTTATTCTCTTCTGCTGGTATTCTTGCTGCTGATCTCTTTTTACTGTTTTGCCAGTTGCTAGCCTCATTGCTTCATCTGCTGCTCGTTATGAGCTCTTTCTGCTCCGCTGTCCCCTTCCCCCTCTGCTGAGTGTTTTATTGGTCTTTTATTTGAATCCCAACATGCTTCCCTACTACGAGGAGGCTCCTCAGGCCATCTTTATCAAATAACAGTTTGCTTTTTAATCTACTTGCCTTTGTGCTCCAACGTTTCTAAATGTCTCACAGTGAAAACAAATGCTGTGAATTCACATCTGCCACTCCACTCTAGACAGGTGTTTTAACCCACACAAATGCACTGTCAGGGCTTCTATTCTCCAGCGCCACGCTACATATTCAGCACCGATGCTGTTATAGTTTGATTGCCAACTGAAAGATGTAATCATATGCCGTGTTGCATCTTGTATTTCTCAGAGCTCTAGTTGTCTTGCACGGCTAACCAAGGCAGAAGCAGCCCTCACCTAGGAGAGGGAGACAATCCTGGATTGAATGTTTCCCGTAAAACTGATAAAATCACAGGTTGCCAAATGATTTCTTGTCATGGCTGAAAAGAAGGCGAGATGGGAGCACAGTTTGAATTTTAGAAAAAATAAACCCTGTGGTGCACAATAGCAGGCTACAGCAAGAATGAGATGGATCTGTAAAGTCGCAGGGCACAATTCTTTAAAGTCAATACAGCAAACAAAAACAAACTACAAAACAGCGCGCTGTGTGTAGGCAGTTAAAGAGTTGAACTTTCATAATCCTCATAAGCATATAAACAAAAGCCAAGAATTAAAATGCAAAACACTGCTAGCTGCCTCTAGAGGCTACAATGTCAAAGTCACTGCAGCTCATAATATTAAAGCAGCAATAGAAAAGTTTTTTGCTTTAACTTATCATTATGAAGTAAATGTTGATTGCTCAATGTAATGGCTATAGAATAATGACACCATCTGCAGTTACATTGGTTCCTTATAATCCTCGCTTTCACTCTGGCAATTCTGTCTGCCACCGGGTCGCGATCTCCCGGGAAAATTAAGCTTTTTTCAAGGTTTACCCTGCCCATAGCACTGAGATCGGGGTTTCTAGTTCAAACTGGTATGCTTACGGTTGTTTCTTGCTTTGGACAGTAACCAGGCTGCTTCATGGATGTATAAAGAGAACTGCATACAGCGTTGGAGGCGGGGCCCCGTTCACTCCTATGAAAGTTGCTCAGTGGCGAGTGATAAAGTACCCAGATCTTCAGGCGATCTTCTGCATCCATTGGGGCCATGAAGCAGGCGCAGTAGCGTCCGCTCGGTCACATGACTCGGTCACGGGGTCACAGCCATCACGCTGTCGTCACGGCTTGCTAACTCCGCCTCCCAGCCCCCGCTCCAGCCTCGGTGTGGGTCTCATTCACATGAACAGAGCAAGGGAAAATAACTCTGGATTCAGCTATTAGTGCATCTTACAACTTTTAGGACCTAATGATTTAAATAAGGACTATTAGAGTGTTCGTACTGGGAAGTTGATTCACCTCAAAAAAAAAATTCCACTGAGTTACAGACGTCTCTTTCCCAATGTAAGTCTATGCGAAAAAGTATTTTTGGGCCCAATGGCATCACATGACATGGAACTTGTAGTACCGCCGTTTGCCCACTACGAAAATTGGCATCAACGACCGGCGCTCTTCCTGGGAAATGACCCAGGAGCTACAAGGAAGCCACAAACATCTACGTTTCTTTCGGTTACAAAAGAAACAAACATCTTGTTTCTGGCTGCTAGCATTATTTGAAGATGAAAAGGCGCCTGTTGCCACTTTAAACTGGGTTAGGGTTAGTACTATATCATTAGTTTCATATGTAAAAGAAATCTCTCTACTCTGTAATTACATTTTGACTATCCGTAACTCCAGTTTGAGATATGTACAACGTCATTCTGACTAGTCAGAATTAAATTTTAGATATCTAAAAAGGACAATGTAGATATCTACAATTGAGGGGAATTAAAGATATCTTGGCCTGGAATTATGACTAGTCAGAATTCAGTTCCGTAATGATGAACCCCATACACATGAATGGCAAAAGTAGTTTGAATCGGACTAGTCAAAATGTAATAACGGATATCTTGAATTAGAGTTTTGACTGGGTATTAAATGTTAAAATGGCGTGCCATACGAACATGCACTCAAAGCATGTATTGACGGCCCGGCGATGTCAACAAAGCAAGGAGAAGCTGAGATTACAACACACACAGAGGGAGAGAGACTTCATTCTCTGCTCAGGTAGACATCACTCCTCTATATCTTTATAAATAGTTGTTTGCTATATTAATGCTCTGGATATCAAATTTAGCAACTTTAATGCTAATGTTTTTTTGTGTGTGCTGCACATGTAAATAAGCAACGGTTTGCTAACATGGTCGCCATAACAACTGCACAATGGGATATTAATGTCATTGTTATGTTTACAGCTTGTCTCCCTCCAAGTGCCAAACAATATCAGTTAATGCAGCTTTAATATCTTAGCCTGAGGTGTAGGACTGAGGAAAGCACACGCTGTATTTGATGGCAGAAATCTGCTCATTATGTTTTGATATTTGTTGTGGAAAATGAGGCCTGATAGTGATGCAAGAGGAAAAGTCAAATCACCAAAAACAAAATCACAAAATCGGACCATAAGAGTGTTGATCAGAGGTAATATTGACTTGACGCTACACAAAACATCAGGGGCTCACAAAAGAAATTAGGAATCATCTGGAGACCATGAATATCCACAAAATTATGGACATCTTGTCAGCAGTTGTTGAGGTACCAAAGTGTTTCATAGAGTGACCAACTGACCAGCATTGCCATCTTATGCCCCGTCGCAACAGCTAATCAAAAACAGACAAACAAGAAAACAGACGAGGTCAGACAGCAACACCTCGAGGTGATGTGAGATCCGCATTTCAGCCACATCCTAAATAATTTAACACAGCACAAGACATGATGATAACGACAGCATGTAAAGTATCACAACACATGGTATCTGCTGTGTATCTGATATAACTTCTTCCAAGGCCATTCATCTTAACTGTACGTTTGATGTTTTGTAGTCGCGTCTTTGCAGTTGTTGCTACCCACTTCACAACTTAACTGATTTTAAGAGCTCTCGAATCCTGATGGGGAAATAACATTATTGTTCTTTACAAAACCAAGGCCTCCACGAGAGCTGCTGCAGTGGGCTACAAAACATTTAAGGAAGAAACCTCGCAATTGAACTGGAAAATTAACACGATTCCAGTCCAACAGCATTTTAAGACAAACTTCAAGCTATGACCGTGTTTTAAACCTCATATTTAACCCTCTGAGACCCACAATAGACCCGCTTTTCTCTTCTTTAGGGGGGTACAGGGGGTCTTTAGGGGGAGATAGCAGGTCAAAAGTAGATGTCACATAGAAGTGGTGTACATCATCTGAAAGCTTGGAACATGAAGATTAATTTGAGATGCAGCTCAGCACTGTGTGTCAAGTTGTTCTAGTCATAAATCAGAAATAAACATGAATTAATTAATTAAAATAAATTGTAAAAGTGTATAAGGTTTTAGAACATTATGATCGACGTATATGATTCCCATCACCATGCTCTATTATGTCTCATAAGTTGTTGCAGCAATTTTGGGGTTGATTTGTTCCACAGATTTGGTGCTAAGAATTGATAAAAATCATCAATAATCCCTCCAAAATACCACATTAAGACACCAAGACCTTGAGGAACACCATAGAAGAAGCCATGCTGTGATTTGGGATCAAAAACTTTTGACATTTGGAGATTTCTGTAGGAATTGCATTTTTCGGTTATTGGATGGCGAGCACTTTGTTGTGTAAACTGCTCAGAAACCCCCTTATTGTCAGCCTACCTAGGAAAGCCATCCATCCTCTGAATGCTCTAAGTCGCTAGTTTGTGGCTGTAAAGTTTCATGAGGCTGTGATTATCCTAGAGGTCACCACAGGTCATTTTATACAGTGAGGTAAAATTTCAACAAATGTTCTCACTACAATGAAATGGCTCCTATGGAGACTAACATCATCACACATGAATACAGTTGGACTCATTGGATCCACAAGAGTCTCAGCTTTACAGTGATACCCAATTTATGTAATTCAAAGACTGTTTACGGACCCCAGTATGCAGAAGTATATTCAAACACACCATTTTAGAATAGGAGAAAATAACAATAATTTATACTGCATTCAAAAAACTGTATGTGATTATCATAAAGTTCCTCGCCACAATTTAGCCTAACTTTGGAGCGTCATTTAGCCTCCTTCCCGACATGTTAGCATGACATGGTTGGTACCAATGGTTTCCTGAGGTTTTAGTTTCATATGATATCAGTACCTTCACTCTGGCTCTAAAACTGAGCCTGCTAAAGCCTCTGAAAGACAGTAAAGTCGATCGGGATCGCTGAGGGTTAATGTTTTCTTGTGCAGGCAACACATAGAGTAACTGAATCAATAGAATCAAGAATCTATAAAAAAAAAAAAACATTAAATTTATACTCATATAAAAGGTTTGATTCACTAATCTGTCAAGGAAAATACTTTACTGATCTACAAATTAAACATAAATCAAAATGTTTATAGAGTTGCGACTGTTGAGTGTTTGTTTTATTGAGGAGGGGGTGCTTTTACCAGTCAGGAGGCAGTTTATAGAGTTTTCCTTTGATTTGACTCAGATATTATGTTTTAGGAGTCATTAAGAAACCTAAAGGCTGTGTGAATATTGAACTTAAATTTGTCAGGTGGCCAGAAAGACACCTCCGATGGGATGATGATATTGCTTTGTTTCTGCTGGAGGACTAAGTAGAAAATTGTAATCAATTTGTTTCCTAACTGCATTTGGACCCCGCCTACATGATTTAACTAACAAGGTGAAAGCATATCCTCGGAAACTACATTTGTTTTCACGTTTCAGCATGCAGAAGTTCATGCCGTTCAGCAGCAGTACTAATTAAATTACCCAGGGATACATTTTTCACACCAGAGTTCTCTTTAATTCTCATTCAGTTCAGTCGGTTTACCCTTCGTTAACTCCTCCAGAGGACTGAACTACTGAAAATTACTGGCGGCACAGTGAGGTGTGCTCGATGTTTTTGTTTCAATTACGTGTGTGTCTGAAACTCCACAATGTTGGGTCTGTATCCTGTGGAGTTCAATATGTCCAATATGGCCTTGCTGAGGATTGCTGGCAGCAACAGAGGAGGCATCCAACAGCCTTTTAATTACGTCACTACATCTGCTTTTGTTGGCAGGCACTTCCTCCCTCTTTATTTCGGTCTCTTTTCAAACGCTCAAATGCTTGTAAAACACGAACATTTCTATTAGGTATTTAGGCTTTCAGTCTGTTTCTGTTGGTCATGACAAATGAGACACCGATTCTTAAAATATGACCTATTATTACGCCACAGAACCCTGTTGAAAGTAGACCAAATTTGCAGCCGATTAGACTGTTGTCAGGCTATTAAAATTAATAGAGTAGCTGTTGTTTTGCTGTTCGTGTGGGGACAGATTTAGTTTCTTTTCTTATTTCTTCTCCTTCAGAAATATAAAAAAAAATTCTTCCCTGACCTGAGTAATCGTTCTGCCAGCAGAGATGTTTAAGTGTCCTTCCTTTTCTTTCTGTGCAGACATTCATTGTTCGACTGTTATCAGGCCATGAAATATCCGTTATCAGTCGCTATAAGCCCCATAGATGTGGGTCAATAGGGGCCTACTACACCCACTAGTAGGTTTTATCATCTATTCACATGGTATATCACCGAAAGAAGGAATAAAAGAACACGACTGCGATCTCTAGTGACTTCAGTAATTATGACAGGAGCAGAAGCGTAAGTCAGGCGCTGTAGTGTAGACATAGAGTTTTCACCCAGGAGACCGGAGTTCGCATCCCGTGTGAAACCAACGTGTAGTTGTCTTTGTGTTCCTAGTTATTTTAACCCAAAACACAATGTTTTTTTCTAAACTTAGCAGTTTCTTTTTTGCCTAAACCTAAAGAAGTTGTAGTTTTGTTGTCTAAACCTAAAGAAGTTGTCGTTTTGTTGCCTAAACCTAAAGAAGTTGTAGTTTTGTTGCCTAAACCTAAAGAAGTTGTCGTTTTGTTGTCTAAACCTAAAGAAGTTGTAGTTTTGTTGCCTAACCCTAAAGAAGCATTTTTGTTTGTGTTCAAAACGTGGCGTTTCATTCAGTTTTACTTGTTAGAATGTGTTACTTTGAAGTTTAACTTTAACTTTTACAACGTAGTAGGCGTAGTAGGCCCATAATGAGCCACATCTATGGTGCTTATAGCGACTGATGTCTGTTTGTCATGTCAATGGAGACAAAGGCATAAAATTGTGAACAAAAGTTTATCTTTAAAACTACAACGCATGTCTGCTCAGAAAGAAAAGGAAGGACACTTAAACATCTCTGCTGGCAGAACGATTACTCAGGTCAGGGAAGAAGTTTTTTTTATATTTCTGAAGGAGAAGAAATAAGAAAAGAATCAAAATCTGTCTCTTACGAACAGCAAAACAACAGCTACCCTCTCTGCTCATTGAGGACATTAAAGCAACAATTTACATCTGCATTTTCAAAAACAACACTTTGCCATCGTAATGATGAGAACAATATAACTCTGTTGAAACACAGTCACGGTAAAGACATTTCAAAATGAGCCCCCAGCATGGAGGTAAAACGTATAATCACATATAATGAAGGTTATACTTTTCAATCACAAATAGTGTGTTGTATTTCTAAGAAAGGCAGGTAGCATTTAGGTTTTTTTCTATTACTGATACAGGCTGGTGGAAAACCCCTCTGCGGCCAGCGAGTGGGTCAGCGCCACAGGTCGGCAGAGAAAAGCTTTTTTCCCAGAACGCCTTGAATCGATCTTGGAGGGGCAGAGCAGCAGAACGGAGGGATCTCAGAGACTGTGAAAGCAGGTGGGATGGGGGGAAACACGTTCATCAAGGTTTCATAAACCCAGAGAGAAAGTGAGCATGAATGCCCCTCACGTAAAGCCAGGTGCTCTGTTCTCATTCTGTCGTCTCTGCAGAACACCAAATGGGCCGATCACTGTATAATGAGCTTGTTGTGGTCAGAAAAGCCTCGTGCCCCAGTGAGGTGAAGATCAGAGGCTCTGAGACAGTACAGGGTTATTGTGAGCTGTGGGTTGTGCAGGTATAGGATATAAAGAGCGTGACTGGACTAACGATAATGCAGTTGAAAATCTTTAGGCGTTGTGAAGGGACATTCTTTAAGGAAGAGAAAGTTTGAGGAAACAGAACTTTCTAGCAGGGCTGTCAATTATTTTCATTATCAGCTTTTACATTTATGAAGCCAAGTAAGAAGTATGTTTTACATTAAAGGAATAATTTTGGACATTATGGGAAATACACTAATTTGCTTTCTTCAGAGCCCACACATAACCACATGTTCTGTTAAATTTAACAGTTTTGTTCCTATAGTGCGTGGAGAGCAATGATTTGACCAAAACAGCACATCACACACTAACAGATTCATTCATCATCAACAACAGTCCCGATTAAAGGAAATGGAAACCTCACAAAATCTCTCGCGATCAAACGTGACTTTAGTGTAAACAAACATGGCGGACGGCGGACAGGAAGAATTGGAGATGTTAGTTTTTACTTTGTACTGAAAATTGACGAAGGATGGATGGATGAAGTCATGGAGAAACGTTAAATAAACACTCCCGTTGTTGCCACAAATTAACAAGTTGGTCCTCCGTTTCTGAGCTCCATCTTACTACTACTTTATGCTTCACGTTTTGCATTAGCTCATGCATTAGCCGCGGCCGCCATGACGGTGGTGGTTGTCCTTCCTTCTTCAATCAGCTTGGTTCTCAATTGGCTATCGTTCTTTCCCACGTGACGGCGTCATCGGCTGACCTCGGGGTTCCCCACACACAACAGGATATCCCATTGTAAATATTGAACATTTAATATTTATGATTTGAAATCGATGCGGCCAGGATGGACTTCAGAGCCGATCGGGGGATGTAAAAAATATTCTTAACATACCTCACACCACAGGAACATCTGGAAAGATCATCTTTAGAACCGTTAAAAAAAATCAGGGTTTCGCTGACGATTGTCGTGTAGTGTGTACCCGGTATTAGATATGAAGCTACAGTTAGCAGCCGGTTAGCTTAGCATAGCACAAAGAATAGACGGGGGGGGGGGGGAACAGCTAGCCTGGCTCTGTTCAAAGGTAACAAAATCCCCCCCCAAAAAATACAATTGGACGTTTTATTATGATGTGCCTGGGTGTAAAACGGCGAATTGTGGCGTTTACTCTTCAAGTCTTGTACGGATTAAACAGGGCGTCGGGGCCGCATCGCCCTGTCAGGGTTTATTTGACAACAATGACCCGCTAGCTGTACATTATCCTACTTATTACACGGCTACTTACTTAAAAAATCAATAATTTGACACAAAAACGCTCCTCCAGAGTTGGACATCAGAACTGCGCCCATATCAACGGTCTGCTATAAAGAAATAAGAGACCATAGAATGCCGTGATTGACCAATCAGAGTCAAGTATTCAACAAAGACGTGTAATAAAATGTGTTAATTAGTGCAATGATTTTGTTTTGTTCCAGGAGGAAATACCTACACAATCCGGAGATTTTTAGCATGTGTGCAAACAAAATGCTCGCCTACCGTTCTCATATCCTACTGTAATAAAGGCGTCTTCTCCAAAGACCTCATTAACTCTCACAGCTGTTGTCTGACCTTGAAATTCCATTACAGTAGCATAACTGGATCAACATTTCACCGGCAACGCTTTCTTCTAGTTTCTTCACATTTCATGCTAAAATGGCATCTTACAGTCCAGCTGTGTGGTTAAATATTTTATAGAATAGTGAACAAAGCGGATTTGTACACAAAAACTCTGCAGGCGGTTCAACAAGCAGCTTAAACAGACCTGCAGGATGGAGTAAAATCAGAGAAACATTCAACAAGTGTACATCGAGTGCAGATGTCTGTGTCAGATTTTCCTACTCTGCCACTCCACACAATAGAAACCTCAGATCAGCACAAAAGATGGTCATATACTCCCCTGCAACCACTCGAATATATTAAAACTGGTAACGTTAGAGAGACATCCTGGAAAACAGAGGATGAGACAATTCTGAATGGGTAAGAGGGATTTGTTGCTCTGCTACCACATTATCTAGTGAATATAAGAGAATAATGCCAGAAACTAAGAAAGTCATGATTAATAATTCACAGTTCTGTATTTATAATTTATGGCGAAGAATCCCAGGAAATAAACAGATATTTTCCTGGGATGTAGTAATTTTAAAATAACAGGAAAACCTTCAACCCTAATGTCATAAAGTCATATGCTGGCGTACATTGTATAGCAGCATTTTTTGTATGAACTGCACAGTATGCAGGTGTTACACAAAATGTATTTTTTATTCTATTTTTCTATGATTTCCTATTAAAGAAATGTGTGATGAATCTGTTTATACATCACATTATGCGGTGATAAAACACAGAAAGCTATCAAAATTAGGGCCGTCAAAGTTAACGCGATAACGCAAATTTGTTTTAACGTCACTAATCTTTTAAAAGCATTAACGCAATCGATCTTTCGTCCCTTGACCTCTGACCTCAAGATATGTGAATAAAATGGGTTCTATGGGTACCCACGAGTCTCCCCTTTATAGACATGCCCACTTTATGATAATCACATGCAGTTTGGGGCAAGTCATAGTCAAGTCAGCACACTGACACACTGACAGCTGTTTTTGCCTGTTGGGCTGCAGTTTGCCATGTTACGATTTGAGCATATTGTTTTATGCTAAATGCAGTACCTTTGAGGGTTTCTGGACAATATCTGTCATTGTTTTGTGTTGTTAATTGATGTCCAATAATAAATATATACATACATTTGCATAAAGCACCATATTTACCCACTCCCATGTTGATAAGAGTATTAAATACTTGACAAATCTCCCTTTAAGGTACATTTAGAACAGATAAAAAATGTGCGATTAATTTGCGATTAAATTTTTTAATTGATTGAGAGCCCTAATAAAAATACATATTTTCATGCATACTTCTCTGAACAACCACATAGAGAATAACAGTTTCCTGCAGCGAGCTGTGTGTGTAGGCCAGCTGTTTCTTCATTGAGAAGGCGTTGAGTAATTTGGTGTTTTGTTTGCGATGGTACGCCACTCACCTACTGAAGTACGGTAAAATGGAGGGTTTCTCGTCTTCTCTCTACCCTCCTGAGGATGAGAGGTGGAGGGCTGCTTGGCTTCCTGCCAGAAAATCTGTGCTGACAACACCTCTGACGTCACACACGAGGATTAAAAAAACATATATTCTGCATGTGGGATGATTATAGACTGTATATGTGGATGTGGAGGACGATCATTTGGAAGAAAATGTTGTTTACCCACTCTTTCTTATCATAAGGCTTCCACGCATGATAATGCACTGGTTTCTCCTCTCTGCATATTTGCATAATGATAAAGATAATGATGCATAATTTTTTAAATACTCCTCTCACGCTGCAATTTATCAATCCCGAGCCAGTTTTCCGGAACTTCGGATAACATAAAAATAAAGTGTGAATCGTTTTATTGCTCTGTTGAAAAAGTGTTGGATGCTTTTGTTTCCCTCTGTCGCTGTCATCTCCCTCACTTATTAGTGCTGTTGAGAACACTTCAGCACTCTTTGTTTTCAGCTCATGAATTTTTAATTCACCTGTGGTTAACCTGAGAGAGAACATTGACTGAGTTACAACGTGCAAAAAAATTGGCAAAGCATCGGAACATTCGTTCTCACATGCACTGGATTAACCCTGCATCAGGAGTCCATGCTCTCACTAACACTGAGCAGTAATGAGTCGTGTGATAATACTGTGGGACGCGTCGACTCCAGCATCGCTATCATTTTCAGCAGCTGTCACTTCGACTCCCTGGTCAATATTCAAATTTACTTAAGACTGTTAAAATTCACTTGGCTTAGAAATATGAAATGATTCTCATATAGTTTTTGCAAATCAGAGCAAAAACACTTATCTGACAACATCCCTCTTTCTGATATAAAATGGTGTACGTGTTGGTGTTGTACCTGCCGTATACATACGTAACAAAGCAGGATGAACATGGTGATTGATGATCACGGCTGGTGATTCACGACAGCTTATTTTTATCTCATTCTAACAGCTGTGAAACTCACATTTGTTTCTAGATCTCGGTGTCCTCTGCACTGACTTTGCAAGTTTGAGACCTTCCTAAACCCACCTGAATGATTTATTGCCCATCATTGGATTAAATGCAGTCAGCCAGGAGCTTTAAATATCATTTAAGCATATTTATTCTTATGTGACATTAAAGCTGCACTAAACAATATTTCAATATCAACAATGGAGCAAATGACCTGTAATTCCAAAGGGGTCACTTGTAGTAATAAATCCACAGAGACTCTTGGAAACTGTTTGGAAAAGGGGAGGCCCTTTCAAAAAATACTTGGCAGGTGATTGGATGAACCATCTCTCAATCAAACTAACGGGGGTATGATGAGATGTACTGTAGGCTTACTGCAATAAACCGCTGGCTGGCGTGCTATTGTTAGGAGCAGGGATTAGGTTTTTTGATACCTGGCCTTCCTTCTGGGGCTGCTCTGAGCTGCTAAGAGCAGACGGCCTTCATCCTACTGGAGCAGGCGCCGCTATTTTGTCGAGGAATATAGACGTGGGTAGGTAGGTAGGTGTTTACAGCGAGTTTAACACTAGTGTCTCAGCGCTTGGCAGGTCGCAGGTGATTAGGTTAACCTGAGGGGGAACCAGAGGGTGGGTGCTACGCTTTCGCGACAACGCCATGGGTCATGACCGCGTCATCAGCGGTGACAGCCGTATGAGAGCAGTGCAGAGCGGCGGCCATTAGCTAGCCAGTGGGGCATAACACAGAGACTCACATGCACTAAAATGCACGCGTGGCCGTCACAGTTATGTAAACAAAGCACAGGGAGAGAGAGCGATTTCATTCTCTGCTCAGGTAGACATTACTCCTCTATATCTTTAGTTGATTGCTGCTATATTAATGTTCTGAATCCCGTATATAGAATCTTTAAGTTGCTTGTCATGATGTTATATACTGTATATTAGGTGCCTTAAAGAATTCTGGCTAAAGATGGTTTAATAGAAGAGGCAGCTCGTTTTGTTCCTCCAGTCTCGGTTATATCTTTATGAAGAAATAATTGCCGTTGCCAGTGGGATATCAGAAAGTTACAGGGTCAGTACCAAATAATCCCCTTGTACCTTAACTGCTGTCAAACTGTAAGCAAATTTTGGTTGGTGTTTTAAGTGTTAACTGCATCTATGTGGAGGTCTGCACAAAGATACGACTGAACTAACCTTGTTAGCGGCACCAATTATAACGGAAAAATAAGAAAACAGAACTCAAAAATAAAGAGGTCTTCAAAACAAAAATGACTTAAGAGCTTGTCCTCGACTGCTGGGATGAAAGCAAGGTTTTCCACAAACATCTCTTTAGAAATAGAGAACATTTGAATGGCGGTAAGCAAGTTCTTGTGACGTCTGAAAATTGAATTGGCCTTTGATGGGGAATGTCAGTAGCTTGATTGTAAGTCTGACAGCCAGACAACCCAATGGATGGAGAGAGGCATCACCCCAGATGAATGCATCGCTACCGGTCACGATCAACCTTGGGCTGTCTGGTAAACACTGAACCGCATGCACGCCGGCGAAGGACGCTGCAAGGTGTCCATGAAGAAATGGTTTATAACAACTTCCGATGCATGTGTGTGTGGCGAATCCCAAACCATGGAGCACATCATGAGATGTAGCCAAGCTCCACAATGTACCAAAGATGACCTGGCCGAACCAAATGCCGCTGCGCTCGCCTGCGCCAACCACTGGAAAGACGTGATATAGAAGATGGCTGGACACGAGGAAGAAGTAAGTCTGAAAACAGCTGTAAAAGAATAGATAAACCATGGATGTATTACAGAACTGGATACGGCGCCACCGCTCAGCCTTGCTTCTAATATTTTTCCAGTGGTCACTCGAAGTGTTGCAACGAAAAATCCCCCTGCGGCCCAAAAAAAGCATTTTCCCCATAGACCACCATAGTAAAAGAGACGTCTGTAAAACACCTCCAGCTATAAGCATTGTCAATTATTACTCTTTGTATTGTATATTTAAGCCATGGGGATTTAATCTTTGGAAGACTTTTCCAAAGCCCAGGAAAGTCATTTTTCAGAATGACGTCACCGCTTAACGGTTTGCTCGTTCACATAGCCCGGCATGGAATTAACACTACTGCACATATTCAATGTGTGGATGTATAAAGAGAACTGGATGCAGCATTGGAGGTGGGGCCCCGTTCATTCCTATGAGGATTACCAAAGTCAGTAGGATACAACCTCTGGGAACCACAGATATCTGTAACAAAATGTGCCAATCCACCCAATAGTTGTTGAGATATGATACAAAGTGGAGGATCAACCAAGAGACAGACTTTTCCATCACTAGAGCCGCTAAAAGCACTCATCCACTTTTGCAAATCTTTTATCATTTTCTGCCAGATCTTAGCAAGAGAGGACTTGACCTCTTCGCTATCATTCACATGTAGCAGGAGTGCATGTATGGAGTGCCGATATCCTCTTCAGGCTTAATGTTCTTGCTCACATGCGCTCTAACATCTAATCATCATGCAAGGTCAAAATGGCAGCTCAGGAACCCTCCGTATAGGGGGGACGTGATCGATGTGCATTCACAGTAGGTCCTTTAAAGAGGTGAAGGGGTTAAGTGGCTGTAAATATGGCACATTAGTGAGATTTCATGACTCTCATACTTAGGTGTACCAGATCCAATATGCATATATGAGTTCATGCCAGACTCCTCTATAACATTGTTAACCTTTGAAAGCCGAGGCTGAGCTGTGCTGTAAGAGGAAAGCTCACAGTCCTGAGCTGATCGGTCTCACACACTTTATACAGAAACTCTACCAGACAAACCCATTCCCCAAATTGTCTCCTCTATCTGCTGCGCTGCTTCCTGTTTAAATTCGGATCATGCAAGAGGGCAGTCTGTCTCTCTCCGTCTCTTACAGAGTAGGACAATTGAATTATAAGGAATAAAGAGTGGCGTTAACACTCCGATGAATCAAAGTTAGTCTCGAAGCGTATGCATAGAAGAAGTAACCGGAGACTTTTACTGCACAACTCTGCCTGGAGGAGTATCTCCATACCTCTCTCACTGCAGTTATGGGAGATGGTTTCCATGACAATGATGCACTTTTGAGGGATAAATGAGAAGGAGCTTTAATATGAACTTTCAGATATACACCCCCCCTTGTGGGATGAAATCCTCTTGATTCATTTTGTCGCTGTGTGAGGTGGAAGAGAAATGTTTAATTTGCAATAATGATGTCGTACTGTAGCTTCAGAGGATTCGATGCATACAGACACCTTTTTTTTTTTTGTTCAAAATTGCTTTTCATTAGTTTTCCTTGCATTCAATCGTCTAATGTTTGATAGTGTTTTCTTACCTTGGTCTGGTAGATCCTCAACAACTCCTGTCAGCTCTATTTTTTCATCTTAATCCTGTAATAAACAAATTAACTATACCTTTCTATAATGAACAAGTGAAAATTAAATTATTTAAAGGTGCACTAATAGATAGTTTTATAATAACGAGTGTCTGTTAGCTCATTGTTCTTGTTTTTACTGCGTTTAATTTACTGTTTCAGATCACTTTCACTGTTTCTCGTCAACCTTGATTCCAGCTGCAGCAGGCGTTTCTTTTCAGCAAAAAAACTCTGTTAACTAGAATGGCACTCGGAGAGCGCAGACCTCCGCCCCCCCTCTCCGTTCAGCTTGCGCCAGCATCCACGTGTATTTTTGTTTATGTTGAGATCAGCTGTACATAGCGGAGCATCGTAAAACACTTCATTCAAACTGGACAGAAACAAAATAAAACTCACCTAAACCGTCGTCGTTACTCTTTCCAACAATCACCAAGTGTGCTTTGGTCGAACTCAACTGTAATTTCACTGAGTTTAATGTGGAAAAACGCCGAATCTACAGTTCTTTCTCACCGCAGACGGCTAGCAGCTTCCGCACACACGTATCTCTCTGCTCTCAGAAGGCGTCGGGGTCACGCGCCATCAGCTACACTGCGCATGTGTTATACCCTGTGGTCTTAATGCTCAGGCTGATCAGAATCCTAAAAAATATTCCTGACCTTTTTAAAAATATTTTTATATTATGACTTTTTTTTTTTTACATTTTTATGACACACTATGACGTTTTTTTTAAAAACATTTTTATACTATGACTTTTTTTTAACATTTTTTTTTTTTACATTTTAATGACATACTATAACTTTTTAAAAATATTTTTATAATATGGATTTTTTTTTTTTACATTTTTATGACATTCTATGACTTTTTAAAAATATTTTTATGACTTTTTTTTTTTTTTACATTTTTATGACATACTATTACTTTTTTTTTTAAACATTTTTATGACATACTTTGACTTTTTAAAAATATTTTTATAATATGAACTTTTTTTTTTACATTTTATAACAAACTATGACTTTTTTACATTTTTATACCATGACTTTCTTTAATTTATTTATTTTTTTCATTTTTATGACATACTATGACTTTTTAAAAATATTGTTGTACTATGGCTTTTTTTAACATTTTTATGACATACTATGACTTTTTAATAAATATTTTTAAATTATGACTTTTTTTTTTTTTTACATTTTTATACTATGACTTGTTTTTTAAATTATTTTTTTTACACTTTTATGACATACTTTGACTTTTCAAAAATATTTGTATAAAACTTTTTTTTTTTTTTTACCTTTTATGACATACTATGACTTTTTTTTTTTTTACATTTTTATGACATACATTGAGTTTTTAAAAGTATTTTTCTAATATGACTTTTTTTTACTTTTTTATGACATACTATGACTTTTTTTTTATTTTACATTTTTATGACATACATTGAGTTGTTAAAAATATTTTTATAACATGACTTTTTTTTTTTTTACATTTTTATGACATACTCTGACTTTTTTTTTTTTACATTTTTATACTAAGACTTTTTTCTTTAAAGAAAAATTTGACCATTTTAATGACATACTATGAAATTTTTAAAATATTTTTAAATTATGACTTTTTTTTTTTTTTTTACATTTTTATACTATGACTTGTTTTTTAAATTTTTTTTTTACACTTTTGACATACTTTGACTTTTCAAAAATATTTGTATAAAACTTTTTTTTTTTTTTTTACCTTTTATGACATACTATGACTTTTTTTTTTTTACATTTTTATGACATACATTGAGTTTTTAAAAGTATTTTTATAATATGACTTTTTTTTACTTTTTTATGACATACTATGACTTTTTTTTTTTTACATTTTTATGACATACATTGAGTTTTTAAAAATATTTTTATAATATGACTTTTTTTTTTTTTTACATTTTTATACTATGACTTGTTTTTATTTATTTATTTTTTTCATTTTTATGACATACTATGTCTTTTTAAAAATATTGTTATACTATGGCTTTTTACGACATACTATGACTTTTTAAAAAATATTTTTAAATTATGACTTTTTTTTTTTTTTACATTTTTATACTATGACTTGTTTTTTAAATTTTTTTTTTACACTTTTATGACATACTTTGACTTTTCCAAAATATTTGTATAAAACTTTTTTTTTTTTTTTACCTTTTATGACATACTATGACTTTTTTTTTTTTACATTTTTATGACATACATTGAGTTTTTAAAAGTATTTTTCTAATATGACTTTTTTTTACTTTTTTATAACATACTATGACTTTTTTTTTTTTTTACATTTTTATGACATACATTGAGTTTTTAAAAATATTTTTATAACATGACTTTTTTTTTTTTTTTACATTTTTATGACATACTCTGACTTTTTTTTTTTTACATTTTTATAATAATAATTTTTTATTTAAAAAAAAATTGACCATTTTAATGACATACTATGAAATTTTTAAAATATTTTTAAATTATGACTTTTTTTTTTTTTTTACATTCTTATACTATGACTTGTTTTTTAAATTTTTTTTTTACACTTTTGACATACTTTGACTTTTCAAAAATATTTGTATAAAACTTTTTTTTTTTTTACCTTTTATGACATACTATGACTTTTTTTTTTTTACATTTTATGACATACATTGAGTTTTTAAAAGTATTTTTATAATATGACTTTTTTTTACTTTTTTATGACATACTATGACTTTTTTTTTTTATATTTTTAATTTTTTTTATTTTTATAAATTTTTTTTTTTTTTTTTAATTTTTATGACTTTTTTTTTTTAAAATTTTTATATATGACTTTTTTTTTTTAATTTTTTATCATACTTGAGTTTTTTAAATTTTTTAATTATGACATTTTTTTTAAATATTTTTTATAACTTTTTTTTTTTTTTTTTTTTATTTTTTATTTTTTTTAAATTTTTTGACATATTGTTTTTAAAATTTTTTAATCTTTTTTTTTTTTTTTTAATTATGACTTTTTTTTTTTTTATTTTTATACATATTTTTTTAAATATTTTTTAAAATTTTATTTTTTTTACATTTTTATAATACTTTTTTTTTTTTTTTATTTTTATAAACTTTTTTTTTTTTCATTTTTTATGACATTTATTTTAAAATATTTTTAAATTTGACTTTTTTTTTTTTTTTATACATACTTTTTTTTTTTATTTTAATTATTTTTTTTTATTATTATATGACTTTTTTTTTTTTTTAAAATTTTTTTTTTTTTTTTTTATGACATATTATTTTTTTTTATTTTATAATGACTTATTTTTTTAAAATTTTATAATATGACTTTTTTTATTTTTTATTCTTATTTATTTTTTTTATTTTTTTACATTTTTATACATATTTAATTTTTAAATATTTTATTTTTTAAATTTTTTTAATTTTATTTTTTTTTTTTTTTTTTTTTATATACTTGTTTTTTAAAATTTTTTTTTTAACTTTTTTATTTGACTTTTCAAAATATTTTATAAAATTTTTTTTTTTTTTACTTTTTTATTATTTTTTTTTTTTTTACATTTTTATTAATTTTTTTAAATTTTTTTATAACTTTTTTTATTTTTATTATATTTTTTTTTTTTTTACATTTTTATTATACTTGATTTTTAATTTTTTTACATATTTTTATTTTATTTTTATAAAATTTTTTTTATTTTTTTTTAATTTTTTATTTATACTTTTTTTTTATACAAATTGATTTTAAATACATTGAGTTTTTAAAAATATTTTTAAATTATGACTTTTTTTTTTTTTTACATTTTTATACTATGACTTGTTTTTATTTATTTATTTTTTTCATTTTTATGACATACTGTCTTTTTAAAAATATTGTTATACTATGGCTTTTTTAACATTTTTACGACATACTATGACTTTTTAAAAATATTTTTAAATTATGACTTTTTTTTTTTTTTACATTTTTATACTATGACTTGTTTTTTAAATTATTTTTTTACACTTTTGACATACTTTGACTTTTCAAAAATATTTGTATAAAACTTTTTTTTTTTTTTTTACCTTTTATGACATACTATGACTTTTTTTTTTTTTACATTTTTATGACATACATTGAGGTTTTAAAAGTATTTTTATAATATGACTTTTTTTTACTTTTTTATGACATACTATGACTTTTTTTTTTTTTACATTTTTATGACATACATTGAGTTTTTAAAAGTATTATTCTAATATGACTTTTTTTACTTTTTTATGACATACTATGACTTTTTTTTTTTTTTTACATTTTTATGACATACATTGAGTTTTTAAAAATATTTTATAATATGACTTTTTTTTTTTTTTACATTTTTATACTATGACTTGTTTTTATTTATTTATTTTTTTCATTTTTATGACATACTGTCTTTTTAAAAATATTGTTATACTATGGCTTTTTTAACATTTTTACGACATACTATGACTTTTTAAAAATATTTTTAAATTATGACTTTTTTTTTTTTTTACATTTTTATACTATGACTTGTTTTTTAAATTATTTTTTTACACTTTTGACATACTTTGACTTTTCAAAAATATTTGTATAAAACTTTTTTTTTTTTTTTTACCTTTTATGACATACTATGACTTTTTTTTTTTTTACATTTTTATGACATACATTGAGGTTTTAAAAGTATTTTTATAATATGACTTTTTTTTACTTTTTTATGACATACTATGACTTTTTTTTTTTTTACATTTTTATGACATACATTGAGTTTTTAAAAGTATTATTCTAATATGACTTTTTTTACTTTTTTATGACATACTATGACTTTTTTTTTTTTACATTTTTATGACATACATTGAGTTTTAAAAAATATTTTCATAATATGACTTTTTTTTTTTTTTACATTTTTATACTATGACTTGTTTTTATTTATTTATTTTTTTTCATTTTTATGACATACTATGTCTTTTTAAAAATATTGTTATACTATGGCTTTTTTAACATTTTTACGACATACTATGACTTTTTAAAAAATATTTTTAAATTATGACTTTTTTTTTTTTTTACATTTTTATACTATGACTTGTTTTTTAAATTTTTTTTTTACACTTTTATGACATACTTTGACTTTTCCAAAATATTTGTATAAAACTTTTTTTTTTTTTTTACCTTTTATGACATACTATGACTTTTTTTTTTTTTTACATTTTTATGACATACATTGAGTTTTTAAAAGTATTTTTCTAATATGACTTTTTTTTACTTTTTTATGACATACTATGACTTTTTTTTTTTTTTACATTTTTATGACATACATTGAGTTTTTAAAAATATTTTTATAACATGACTTTTTTTTTTTTTTACATTTTTATGACATACTCTGACTTTTTTTTTTTTTACATTTTTATACTAAGACTTTTTTCTTTAAAAAAAAATTTGACCATTTTAATGACATACTATGAAATTTTTAAAATATTTTTAAATTATGACTTTTTTTTTTTTTTTTACATTCTTATACTATGACTTGTTTTTAAAAAAAATTTTTACACTTTTGACATACTTTGACTTTTAAAAAATATTTGTATAAAACTTTTTTTTTTTTTTTTACCTTTTATGACATACTATGACTTTTTTTTTTTTACATTTTTATGACATACATTGAGTTTTTAAAAGTATTTTTATAATATGACTTTTTTTTACTTTTTTATGACATACTATGACTTTTCTTTTTTTTACATTTTTATGACATACATTGAGTTTTTAAAAGTGTTTTTCTAATATGACTTTTTTTTACTTTTTTATGACATACTATGACTTTTTTTTTTTTTACATTTTTATACTATGACTTGTTTTTTAAATTATTTTTTTTACATTTTTACGACATACTATGACTTTAAAAAATATTTTTAAATTATAACTTTTTTTTTTTACATTTTTATACTATGACTTGTTTTTTAAAAATTTTTTTTACACTTTTATGACATACATTGAGTTTTTAAAAATATTTTTATATGACTTTTTTTTTTTTTTTTTACATTTTTATGACATACTCTGACTTTTTTTTTTACATTTTTATACTAAGACTTTTTTTTTTTTTTTACACTTTTATGACATACTTTGACTTTTTTTTTTTTTTTTACATTTTTATACTATGACTTTTTTTTACTTTTTTATGACATACTATGATTTTTTTTTTTTTTTACATTTTTATGACATACATTGAGTTTTTAAAAATATTTTTACAATATGACTTTTTTTTTTTTTTACATTTTTATGACATACTATGACTTTTTTTTTTTTTTTTTACATTTTTATACTATGACTTTTTTAAAAAAAAGAATTTTGGCCATTTTAATGACATACTATGAGATTTTTAAAATATTTTTATAATATGACTTTTTTTTTTTTTTTACATTTTTATGACATACATTGAGTTTTTAAAAATATTTTTATAATATGACTTTTTTTTTTTTAAATATTGTTATACTATGGCGTTTTTAACATTTTTACGACATACTATGACTTTTTAAAAAGTATTTTTAAATTATGACTTTTTTTTTTTGACATTTTTATACTATGACTTGTTTTTTAAAAAACATTTTCACACTTTTATGACAGACTATGACTTTTTTTTTTTCTTTTACATTTTTATGACATACATTGAGTTTTTAAAAACATTTTTATAATATGACTTTTTTTTTTCTTTTTTACATTTTTATGAAATACTATGACTTTTTTTTTTTTTACATTTTTATACTATGAGTTTTTTAAAAACAATTTTTGACCATTTTAATGACATACTATGAAATTTTAAAAATATTTTATAACATCTTTTGTTTTTTTTACATTTTTATGACATACTATGACTTTTTTACATATTTATACTATGACTTTTGTTTATTTATTTATTTTTTTCATTTTTATGACATACTATGTCTTTTTAAAAATATTGTTATACTATGACTTTTTTAACAATTTTACGACATACTATAACTTTTTTAAAAATATTTTTAAATTATGACTTTTTTTTTTTTTTTACATTTTTATACTATGACTTGTTTTTAAAAAAAAAAAATGTTTACACTTTTATGACATACTTTGACTTTTCAAAAATATTTGTATAATATTTTTTTTTTTTTTAACTTTTTTATGACATACTATGACTTTTTTTTTACATTTTTATGACATACATTGAGTTTTTGAAAATATTTTTATAATATGATTTTTTTTTTTTTTACATTTTTATGACATAGTATGACTTTTTTTTTTTTACATTTTAATTCTATTACTTTTAAAAAAAATTTTTTTGACTATTTTAATGACATACTATGACATTTGAAAAATATTTTTATAATATGAATTTTTTTTTTTTTTTACTTTTTTATGACATACTATGACTTTTTCTTTTTTTTACATTTTTATACTATGACATTTTTAAAATATTTTTATAAAATGACTTTTTTTTTTAAACTTTTTTATGACATACTATGACTTTTTGAAAATATTTTAATAATATAATTTTTTTTTATGTTTTTTATTTTAAGTACGTACTATCAGCCACCAAAATCGAATGGATTGTTCATTGTGCCACACCCCACCCCTCCAAAAAATGTGATTCAAATCCATCGCAGACTTTTGGAGTTATCCTGCAAACGGACAAACAGACAAACCAACAAACCAACGCCAGTGAAAACATAACCTCCTTCCTAGGCCTTGGCGGAGGTAATAATGTAATCAACTAGCTGGTGAACATAGTGGAGCGTTTATTTCCCTCAGGAGTTGGTGGAGACCAAAAACAGGGCAAAAGGAGATGAGGCCATCTTGTGATGAGATCACACCAAGCCCACAGGAAGAGCGCCAGTCATTGATGCCAATTTTCATAGTGGCCAAACGGCGGTACTACAACTGCTGTGTCCGTCATGTGATGCCATTGGGCCCAAAAAGACTTTTTCCAATAGACTTACATTGGGAAAGAGACGTCTGTAACTCAGCGGATCATTTTTTTTTTTAGGCAAATCAACTTCCCAGTACGAACACTTGAATAGCCCTTATTTAAATCATTACAGTACCACACTAAAAATAGCACCGCTGCATGCGACGCACTAATCTTGTTGGTTAACAGTTAATAATCGGTTAACGAGGGTTGGTTATCGGTTAGAAAAAAATAAATAAAAAAATTAGCATCCCTAATGATAATATGTCAATGTTGTGTTTACAGTTTGTTCTGCTGCACCCAAGTGACCCTGGAAAAATCAACTAATTTTCTTAAAGAAAAGAGAAACAAGTTGTTGAACACATTTCTTGGTAGTGATTCTAAGCAGTGGTCCACTTCGCTATCCTTTGTTAGCTAACGTGATCTCTTGGGAGAGAGAAGTCTGCTTGAGGAACAAGAAAAATGAGATACAAAGAAAATGGGTTTCAATTTTTCAGGAAAACCATCTAAAATGAAAAAGAATTGGAGAGAGAGAGAGAGAGAGAGAGAGAGAGGAAAGCATTTTCACTGTGCCATCAGGTGTAAATTCTGTAGGCTACTCGAGCAAAAGTGTCAAAAGATTGAGAGGACAGCAGGAAAGATGAATAGCTTGAACCTGTGTGTGTGAGAATGGATGATGGAAGACGGAGGAGGGAGGAAGGTGCTCTGGCAGAGTCGGTTGCTTGTAAGTGGGTAAAAAGACACACGGAGAGTCAGACTGTGCAGGAAGAAAAATGGAAGCAAAGCCTGCAGGCTAATAGTTAGCACATTAGCTGGCCATCATCTACCTCGGCTGACCAGGGGCGGAGCTGGGCTCTCAGCACAGAGGGGGCAGAGTATCTCGGGGGTCCGTTCTGATAAAGTCATTTTAAAATTCAAAACTGTAAAATAACTGATCAAGTCAAGTCTAGTAAAGTAGGGATGTGTAATAAACTTGTGACCGGTGTTACCGATTACACCGGACATTTTACAAGAAAAGATGGCGCTCAATATGTGTAGAGCGCTTACTTTGATCTTTAACGTCGGGTGGCGGTGTGTCTGACCTCTCCTGTTGAGCTTTTCGCTGCGGGGCCGCAGGTTTCCACCCGGCGCTGCTCCGCCGCGCACACCAGCTGTGACCGTTTGTTTTATGTTTTTTTCTCGAAAAAAAAGCACGGTATTTATTTCTTTTTTATCGTTGGGATTTATTATCACTATTTACTTTGTTTCTCATTATTTTTATAAAATTTAATTTATTTATTATTATTAATTATTTATTTTTTCTATTTATTTTTTATTTTATTTTATTTTATTTTATTTTATTATTATTCCTATTCTTTTTTTAATTTTTTTTTTTCTATTTTCTAACTTTATCTCTCAATTTTATTTTATTTTTTATTTATTTATCTATTTATTTATTCTTTTTCTACTCCTTTTCTATACTTATCTTCTCTTCTCTCCTAATATAAGTATAAATAAACATGTTATTTTTCCTCCCTGTACAGTTATGTATTCTCTGGGGCTATGGACGAAAAATACTATTCATTGCTAATTAAAGGGACTATTTGTAACTTATCATGCGCATAAATCTTAATGGGTCAGTATCCCATGCGCGCTCGCGTGTGGGTACGCGAGCGCGCAGCAGCTCTGCTCCTGCCTGTTTGCACACCGCGCTCGTTCTCACACGCTCGGCTCGCTCCACCTCCACGTGAACGCGCGCACACTACACACTGCAGAAGAGTTAGTTTAGCTCTGAGAATATCTGGTGAATGTGCAGTGGACGTTATCGTCCCGAACGGGTGTCGGTCTCCCCCTCCCCCCCCCCCGTTCCCTCCGGATCGGGAGGAAAAGCCAACACTAGGATCAGCATTGATTCATGGAGAGACCTTCCTCTGGTCAGCTAACATTACTGCCAAGCAGGTGAAATATAGAGTGATATTGTGTGTTAGCTGACGTGTGTCGCCTCACTGTTTAGACCGGTGCTCGTTCATGTCAATGTAGCGCGAGCCGAAAGCGCGAGCGCGAGCCACAGGACGCTGACTTTCGTTGACATTGCGGCCACAGGTGTCGCTGTGAACAAGCAATTTCTGATTCTTACATATAGCCCCTTTAACGGAACAATGTATGGACAATGAGGGGATGCCGAAGCTCACGGACGGCCTCCTAAGGACACTTATGAACCTGTCTTAAAACATGTGATTGTGCTGTACGACTGTACCTGTTGAAATGAAATAAAAAGAAGTTCTAAAAGAAAAAAGAAAAACGACGGTGGTTACGTAATGTAATTGGTGTATGTCCAACCACCGTGTAACACCGCACACAGCATAACTGCCCAGCTCCTAAATAGACACGGCGGTCTATAACACTACAAGGCGTATTCAAAGTAGACAGTCTATAATACCACAGGCAGAGACAGACCGGTGCCAAGATGCTGCAAACATGGAGTTAAACACTAAAATAACATTCTGACTGATTTCTTCATAACCAAATATTACCACTAATTATGGATGTTTCACTCACTTGTTGTCCCTGTTTAGCCTGCTGTAGTTTAGTACATTTATGTATTCCACCATCCTCCATAGAACAAAATAATCCAAACAGCTTATTGTACTTTGTAGCCTACATATCACGGTCCCTTTTAAAAACTACATCCTGTTCTCCTTGATGGTTGCAAACCTGCCAAACACTTTGTCTTTGTCAATGTTTATGTCCCGCTCAGCACACATGGGTTGGACAATCTGTCCTCATCCATGCACGAACGCAAATAGCTCTTAATGAGCCTCAGACGGAGAGAAGTAAGATGTAAGAGGAGCCCAGGATGCAGTTCAATTTATCTTACTCTTTCACGCCCTTGCATTTTAATGCGCCCAATTTGTACTTTCTCTCAATTCTACCAACTAGCTGGAAAAACACAAATGGCAAATGGGAGCGGATCAAAATGAGGCTTCGTACAGAAATACTGTAATGACGGTCCACAGGCTGGACTGAGTGGTTTAAAGCTTCAGTAGGCAACAGTTTTTTGGCATCATTTGGCAAAAATGCCATAATAACCTTTCAGCATATTGTAATTCAAGTGTTCTGAGAGAAAACTAGACTTCTGCACCTCCTCATGGCTCTGTTTTCAGGCTTTAAAAAATCTAGCCTGTGATGGGAGACTTTGACCAATCACAGGTCATTTCAGAGAGAGAGAGAGCGTTCCTATTGGCTGTGCTCCAGCTGGTGGGCGGTGCTTGGTATTTCCTCAAGAGATCTCAACATGGCTGCTGGGTCACAAACTTTCTCATTTTACAGCTAAACAGTACACTACAAGATGTTTCTGAAAACATTTGAGGCGATAAATAGTGATTGACTCGTGGCTCTCAGAGACGGCAGCTGGACGGCAGACTCCAGATCAGCTCTGACTGGTTGTTTTCCTCCCATCTGTGAAATCTTGCAGATGCCATTAGGAGCACGGGAGGACACAGAGGCACAGAGGTTTTTTTCAGATTACCTGTCTCATGTACTACTGTCAGGATATAGTGACTGTTTTATAAAAATAACTTGTTTTTAATCATATTAGCCCCTTTTCTACCCACTGCTGCTTTAAGTTTGTTGTTTTATGTTCCAAAATGCAAATATTACTTTTTGTTAGTGTTTGTAATGTGTCTTGTTGGAACATGGTGGTTTGGTTATTGTGTTATTGTTTGGTGGGCCTTTACTGAACGTGGGCCCTGGGGCAAGCTGCTCCCTCTGCCCCCGCGGTCGCTATGTGGCTGACCATACAAGTCTCTCCATGGGAGCTGTCATTAAACCCTCCCTACAGGTGTCTGGGTGAGTGATTTTAACCAGAGTAAACAGAACAAGATTAATGGTGCGAAATAGCACACAAGGCCCACAGAGCTGGTGGCGCAACGGTGACTGTGTCAATGAAAAGGTTATTAATGTTTGGGAAGGTGCAGACAATGTCTCTGTTGCTCTGCTGCTCAGTGTCTTTCCTGTTGGAATGTGCTCTGGATAAAACATGTATGTGTTTGTTTGTGTAACCATGTGATGAACTAGGAATATAACCAAGAGGCTGAAGGAACATTGTAAATGCAGGTAAATGATTTACAAAGCATTACATGCACACATGTATGCGTTCATGTCCCATTAATAAAAGTGACTAACTTGAGTCTTTGTGCTTTCTCCTCTCGCAGGTATCCATAGATCGGGGTTACACCTGGATCATGGTTGTTCCTGCTGCCGTGGCCCTATTTGACACCCACAACTATCATTATTATCAGCCATATTTCTATTATTATTACTGCTACAATCAAGGCTATTATTATTATCAGTAGTCATATTTCTATTATTATTTCTGCTATTATTACTGCTAGGGATGTGACGGTGAGGACATTTTCCCAACGGTTAATAAACTTACCGATTACCCAAGACATTTTAAGAAAAGATGACGATCAATATCTGTAGAGCGCTTACTTTGATCTTTAAAGTCGGTGGCTGTGAGTCTGGCCTCTCCGGTCCAGCGATTGCCTCATTAACGTTATGGTTCCCTTATAGCATTGGGTTTAAATCTGAAATATTGCCAAGTAGGCACTTTTGCTTTTCGCTTCGACACCAAATCCTCCGCCATCGTCTCGTCTGTCAACTCTCTCTCATCTCGTGTGTGTGAAATATGACTCCTACTACAGCTGAGACTCCATATGGAGCAGACGCTTTCACTTTCAGTTTGTAGCATCCGTCGTCCGACTATGTATTGATAACATGGCGCTGATGCGTGAAAATCGGGATTTATTTCTGTAAAAAAATGCAAAGTAATGTCGGTATATGCCCGACCACCGTGTAACACTGACTACCACGGCAAGCCTAATCACTGCTATTACTATTATCCTTCTATGATATCCACCGCTACTTCTTATTGTTAATATGGTGCCTTCAAATGAAACTCGTGAGCTCGTGTTTACAACATGTGAAGTCGTGTACACGATATGCTTGGCGTTCAAGTGGTTAGTCGTGAGAACGCCGCTGCTAAGCAACGACAATATTAACGTTACTGTCGGCGTCTAGAATCCACAAATACTTACGATTTAGCAAGCTAGCAAGTAGGTAACACAATAAATGCAAAGGCATAATGACAGAAGAGAAAGATGAGGCCGTTGGGAATATCAACATTTCCCTCAGACATATTACAAAATTATGAAGAAAAACAATACGACTAAAATTACAATATATTAACTTATTATGCACCGAAAAATGAACTGTCATGGTCTCCGCCATTTCTGACAACGTCAACAAACACGTCACAACTCTTAAACTTGGAGCTTTCAGAAACTTTCCACTTCCGAGGTCATGAATACGACAAGAGGGGGGCGTTCATATGGACTCTTCTGGAGAACACGGTAAACACGACCCCATTTGATAGCTGCTGTTCTATTATTGTGGTTGATGTGCATCTTCTCTGTCTGTCTCTCTTTCTCTTAACCCAGCGAGGCAGATGGCCGCCCACCCAGAGCCTGATTCTGCCCGAGGTTTCTACCTATTAAAGGGAAGTTTTTTTCTTGCGACTGTTGCACCAGTGCTTGCTCACGGGGGATCTCTTGTTGGGTCTCTGTAAATTGTAGAGTACGGTCTAGACCTGCTCTATATGAAAAGTGTCTTGAGATAACTTCTGTTATGATTAGACACTATATAAAAATAAATGTAATTTAATCTCATTCAAACACGCATTACTCCGTGACTTTGGTCACATTTTATAAAAGCAGGAGACCCAAAGAATGAGGAAAAAAAATCAGTAAAATTAATCAAAACACTTTATCATTGTTCCAATCCACAAACTTGCAGTTTTGACAGCAGTGGTCCAGCTCAGGGAGATGTGTCCAAATCAATAGCAAATTTAGGATGGTGCCTGCTGCAGCTCATTACATGGGCCAGTGTTATTTACTAGCTTTGGGCTGCTGCCTCCTCCTCCATCTCTCCCTTCCTCCCTCTCCTCCTCCTCCTTGTGTTCCAGGATAGTATTTTATACAAATCCTCCACCACACAGTACAACCCGCTCCCACTCGGTGTCACCAGGAGACGGTTCCTCCAGAATCCGGAGCCAACCAGCCAGCACTCCTGAATTAGACATGTTATTGTCAAGATGTCCAAATCGCACTGCCACTTCTGTTTCCACAAACTAAGATGTCAGCGTTCCCACAACATTAGGGCTAGGACTGTGAAATATTTGTATTGTTTTTTTCTTCATATAACCTGGTAGTGTAGTCGAGATTGGAATGAAATAAATTGGTTGTAGAAAAAGACACATGGCCATGAAATCAGCAGTGGCACAAATGTGAAATGTGATCAACCGAAATACAATTTTAAATTGAGTCCCAGAAAGAGTGCAGTCAGCATGAAGTATAGTCAGACCCGAGTGACACAGTCTGACTCAACAAGCTCTTCACAAACATGTCCTAACCTCTAAATCTACAGTATGACATTGTTCTTAAGCATATCTACTAGGGGTGAAAAAAAAAAAAAAAAAGAAATCGATTTTTAATTTTTTTTTACTATTTTGAAATCATTTTTTTTAATGCCAGAATCGATATATTTGCATCATTTGAGTCTATGTGGAGGTAGAAGGAAGTCACCGCTTTTATTGTTGTAGTCTGAGTAACATGATGTCATATCCGTTCCGTATCCGTCAACCAAAACAAACCGCAGCTAGCCGAAACGAGAAAGTAGAAGACGGCGGAGGGTCCGCGTGGATGCGACCTTCACCCTCACATGTTAAATCCAAAGTGGTAAACACTACACATCCAGTAAAGTATGGAAACACTTTGGGTTACACATATTGCAGGAAAAGCAGAGCTAGAAATCACGGCTAAAGCTGCATGCTAACTCTGTCACGGACAGGAAACGTTAAGGTATCGCGGTAACGTGCGGTCGACGCTCTCACCTCCGTGGTCAAATGGGCCGACGCTACAACTGTAGAGCACCCATATACTGACATTTATGTTAAATGCATTCAAACGAGAGAGAACGGAACGGAGCTGACGGGGAGAGCTAGAGACGGACTTGAGGAAGTTAGAGGAAGTATACACGTGTGACTACGTCCGGTTTTCAAAATAAGGTGTTAACAAAGGGAACTGTATATACAAAATACATATGTGGAAATAAGATTGATTGGATTATATTCACCAGAAGTATAAAACATTACATGTCCCTCATAAATTAAAAAGAAAATACCACTAATTTGTGAGGGAAATTTTTGGGTTGCTGGAAAAAATGTAATAAATAATTACTGACAATGACTGATATATTTGACTTCAGGACATCTCTGACTACATACATGCTGAAAATCAAACAGTTTTACTGTATTAATTTTGATATTTTCCGAAGTAAAAGTCCCTAGAAGTGTATTATTTAACTTTTTCCCATGGTCTAGTGTTAAAAAAGTTAACTAAAATCGTAATATCGAATCGCAATACTTGTAAAATCGCAGTACATATTGAATCGGCACCCAAGTGTCGTGATAGTATTGCATCAGGAGATGGGTGAATCGTCCCAGCCCTAGTGTAATCTAATCATTATATTTTGGTAACTTGAAATCAAGCAGCTTGGTGGATTGTACATTTACTCAAATACTGTACTCAAGAAGTTTTGAGGTACTTGTTATGGAGTATTTGAGAATTTTTGTTTTTACTCAGATTTGCAGCATCAACTAATAATGGAAAGTAGGTTATCATCATTCACCACATAAACTATTTTAAGTTGCAAACTAATTATTAAATTCAACATGATTTATATCCATTTTGAAAAAAACAAGTTATTGAATGACGTGATTATATATTCTCAGACATTCATATTTTTTGTGAGTGAGGGACTTGATGGGTTTATCATCTATTAGACACCATATTGAATTGCTGCTTGACCAGCTTTTACATCCTATTCTATCAGAGATATAATCAGGAATAAAATGAATCTTTAATAGTCAACAAAGCAGAGGAAAAGCGATTGTTTTGGCCCAGCAGCTCTGTTGCCCGAGCGGCTCGGCTCGCTGTGTACTGAACATGCGAACCTGCCTCCTCGGTGTTTACCCACAGCTGTTTAACCAAGGAACGCCGACGGCACGGCAGAAGGGGGCTGGATTATTCTGCGTCTGCCAAATGAGGCAGAACGGGGCTAATTCTGTTTGAGCTTCAGCACTTGAGTCAACTTTACGGCCCAATTAGCTCCCTGAAATGAGAGAAGGGTAAAGGAGAGAAGGGGGATGTGGGAAGGTGATGGTGGCAGGAAACACCGATGTCTCCTCTTGATGGCACAAAGCCAGAGTGGTATAAGAACGATATCTTCCTGTTGCTGCACCGGGTGGCTTTAAAGACCCCCTCCAAAGTATTTTGGCATTTCTATGATATTTCATATTTATTTGAGTCATTTCCTGACTAAGTTGATCAGCCACACTGTTTGCCAAATAACTTAATTTTGTGCTCAAAGTTAAAAAAAATGAAGCTTGTTGCTAAAACAGGAATATGACGTATGACAATAGTAGAAGCTGCAGGTCAAAGGTCATCCTCCAAGCTGCAGGTTCACTCATGCTCGTTTGAGTCTGAGCAGCAAACTGATAAATCTGTTTATCTGTCAGTTTGTCTTTCTAGTTAGTTAGCTAGTTAGGTGTAGTTAACTAGCCCTAACTAGCATTAGCTAACTGAGGGGTTTTCATTTTATTTTTAGTTTCTTCCATCTTACTTTAGTGTGTTGTTTATTTTCACAATGGCGTTTGTGTGCGCGTTGAACGGATGAAATCAGCACAGTGAATTACACAAAATCCCACCAGCAGAATTAACACAACACACTGACTGTCTCTCTCACTCGTACCTTCTTTACCGTCTCCTCCTGGAGATAAATTAACAGAATGCAGCTGATACCGGAGGTCTGTCGGCCTCTAACAGGTCCGAATGACGGGGAGCACAACTTTCAGTCCAAAAGAAAACCAGAGAAAAGTCCCGTTAGAGAAATAAACGAATCTCAGTGCAGCCCGGTGCGGTGTCAGTGCTGGGAGCTGAGGCGAGAGCGGCCAGTGCTGGTAGACGGTGAACCTCCAAAACGTCCCGAAACTGCATTTCAAACGGCGGACGTCGGCAACATGTCTATCCGTCCTCTGGTGCGCTGTGACCGGCGTGCGGCGTTGCGGCTCCTCGGTGCAGCAACAGCCAGACGGCCGCCTCGCCAGGAGGAGACGGTGAAGAAGAGAGCGCGAGAGAGAGAGTCGGTGTGTTGCGCTAATTCTTGTCTCATTTGTGGTCTGATAAACAGTAAATTCATCTAAACTGGGTTGAAAAACGATGCAATCTGGTTGCTATGGTAATGAATTACGTCTGACAATTAACCACACCCCAATTTCAAACAGAGAATTGGGGAAAGAATGTTAAGCAAAAACAGAAAGTAACACTGGCTGGAGGGGGGCTTTAACTCGGCACATTAGCTATTGTAGCCGTGTAACTTGGGTTCGTCTAACTGATATAATATAGAGATAACAAACGACGTGGTGAATGACAATTGAGCAGCAACCGCCGTCAGCTTTATTTCTCCTTCCACAACAACACAGAATCCCGCGGAAGCCCGCCAACTAGACTCCCGGCCCTACGGCAAACGAGAGGGACCAAACCTCTTCTTAACCAAAATACAGTCTTACAGAATGAACAAGCGTAGGAGAATCTGTTACACAATTGTACATATTTGTTTACGATCTTCTGTGCATCGTTACGAAGGACTAAGTATGCTGAGGAAAAACTGAAAACTAAATATATAAACATGATGCAAACCGAAACAAACAAACTGGAACTGTCAGAAATCAAATTTGGACAGTGGTCTCTAGCAGAGAAAAGCATAATCTTCCCAAGACAGACTTTTAATAGAGTGACAAATTGGTTATGACAGCTGATTAGGACTGTTATGATAATAAGTGCACCAAACCCATCAATCAGGAATGTGTTAAATAATCGTTCATGAACGGACGCCTCACGACCGAGGGTTTAAGACTCTGACCGTGACCCTTTGTTGCAGCTCTGTCTCTCGTTTCCTGTCTTCATTCTACTGTCCGTAACAAGAGCATACAAAAATGCCCCAAAAACATTAAAACATTACATGTCCCTTATAAATTAAAAAGAAAATACCACTAATTTGTCACTAGTTGTTAAATTATAAATAATTCCTGACAATGACTGATTGACTATTTGACTTCAGGACATCTCTGACTAATTCAGAGAAGACAACTCCCATGATCCCACGCTGTTATTGTTTTGCTTGAGAGACCCCTAGCGGCAGAAAATTACATATTGTGCATTTAAGTCTGTATTTCATGTCCATTATCTTATTTTTATTACAAAGCACTTTGAGACGTTCTGCTGTTGAAAGTTGCTATATAAACTTATTTATTTAGAAACTCACCCTCAAATCCCAGATACCAGAGTGTCCTTGAATACATCAACAGGAAGAGTTTTAATCACAGTCAGTCCTGGCAGCTGCTGCAGCATCACAAAAACAAAGGCCCTACACTGATCACTGTGTACGTGCCGCCTCTCTCGAACAAGAATCAAGCCTCTTTATTTTGTTTTAAAAATGGTCTCTGCTTGCAACTGCAGTAGAATTACCACACAATAAAGAAAGCTTTATAAAAGTAATGAATAAATTAAATTTATCTACAGAAAGTTTCAAGTCATTGCAATGTGATTTTCCTCCCATACTGAAATAAAAACTGAAATGAAAACTGCTGCCTGGAAGGAAATCAATCCATAAATTTACAATCTGCTCTGGAAAATGGTCGACAATAATGTAAAGTGTGCAATTTGTTAAACAGCAGCAATGGATAGAGCGAGTATAGATATGACGAAAACAGAGAGTAATCAGCGGGAGCATTTGCATGACGTACAGAATATAAAACATTTTTACAGGATTTGTTTTGAAGAGGGAATCATTTATTCTCAATGAGGTTTTGTTACATGAGGCATTATTCTCATTATTAGTGGAATAAAAGGCTCAATGTGACTGCAGATAGAAACACAATGAGCAATTAGAAAGGGTACGAGGGTCAAAGCCACAGTGCCCAAATAATGGATCAAGACATGTGACAAACACAAAAATATCGTGGTATAATTTAGATGAGACAATTTGCTGTTTGATATATACAAAAGAGAAAATATCTATGAGTATCAGAGGCAGAAAATTGCAGTAGATTGTATTTACTGTTATTCTCCCACAACAGTCCCAGCCTCAGTTTATGTTTTGGAATTGAGCAGGGCGGGTCAGCGAGGTAAATAGTTTTTCTGTAAAAGTAAGTGGTTTACCACATGAATGACAATCAAGTTGCCGTCGGTTGCTTGGTTACCGTCACTTGAAATCAGAGGTTGTGGAGGGACAGGAGAGGGATTTCTGATCCTCTGGGGGTTTGTCTGTTCCAGTGAAGAGGCTGCTTTGGATGATGACAGCCACGCTTTTTAAATTCACAAATTACCCCTTTCCCCATGTAGGGTATTTATCTGGCTGATATTGTGTGTGCTCCCATTTCCAGATAAGAATAGCTGAGAGGAACACACACACACACACATCGATGACAGATTTTACGCTCCGTCGATAAATCAAACACGCCCAAGCGAAGTTTCAACCAGGTGGGAGAGGTTCAGATGGATTTCATGCAGGTTGACGTGGCAACCTGAAGTGAACTCTTAACGAACGTCATCATTTAACTATTCAGTGATATTTACATTCCCCACCCTTCAAAGAGCCAACATGTCGGCTTTTTGGATGACTGCAGGCACAGCTCAATAATAGTTAGAGAAAAAAACTACTTAGCACTGAAGAGAACAACAATGTCTGCTGGATATCCATCCAGGATATTTACACATAATTACATTCCAACACGACTAAACTGGATAACCAAAATAATACTGTATATATGTTTGGTTTAAAACAGGGAGTTAACGTTAAATGTTTCGATCATCATTAATTTTATTTAATATTTATTAATTTTGTTTTATTTATTTATTATTGACAGACTGACTGATTTATTGAATTAATGTTAAGTTGTAGATCACATTCACCGGAAGGTCACTTTTATTCTGAAGTCAGTTCTTTCTCTCTCTAACCATAATGCCTTGTATACACACGTACCGCAAAACAAAGTGGGGGCAACTTTAACCGTCTTTATGGAAGTGTCGGCTGGCGTCTTCCATCACCGTTTCTGACCTCAACACGTATAAACTCGTTTTGGGGCTTCACTTCTTTTGTTCTCTCCAGGCTCTTTCTCTGCTTCCCTCCAGATACAAAAACACACGCCAATATGCAAATCCATGCTCATAAACACACACTCGACTAGGAGAGTGTGTGAGTGGCGTATGAGGGAGAGAAACGCCAAAACGAGCCTCATGCCGGCCGCTGGCGGTTAAAAACATCATGTGACAATTTGCTGGATGTCCATAAGGCATCCTTCATGCTTTGCATACATGGGTTGGAGGAAAGAAATTATGATTGAGATGTGATTAATGTGAGGCTTCATTTCATCATCTGTTGACCAGAAAGTCCCCTGTCACAACACTTCACTCGATTATCAATCATCATCACACGGACTGCAGACAGAAAAAAAATGGCACAGCATTGAAACACATGAGACACGGTGCTGCAGGTGCAGTTTGAGCAACCTGTCTCCCACAAAATTACATTCCCATACTGTACGACTAAACTGGATAACCAAAATATGTTTTGAGGGAAACATATTTTCTCCCGGATTACAGTCGCAGTTTTAAACTGTTTTGTTTAAAAACAGGTGGTTAAATTTAACGTAATTTTACGTACATTTAAACCAAACAAAACGCAACAAAACTACTTTACAAAAATCCCATAATAACCTTTCAGCATATTGTTATTCAAGTGTTCCGAGAGAAAACTAGACTTCTGCTCCTTCTCATGGCTCTGTTTTCAGACTTTAAAACATCTAGCCTGTGACAGGAGACTTTGACCACACGTCATTTCAGAGAGAGAGAGCGTTCCTATTGGCTGTGCTCTGGCTGGTGGGCGGTGCTTGGTATTTCCTCAAGAGATCTCAACATGGCTGCCGGGTCACAAACTTTCTCATTTTACAGCTAAACAGTACACTACAAGATGTTTCTGAAACAGTTGAGGAGAGAAATAGGCATTACAGTAACAGAATATTGATTCATATTTGATCAGCGCTGCCTAGTTTGACCGATTGATCGGAGTTCACGAGTGATTGACAGCTGCTCAGAGACGGCAGACTCCAGATCAGCTCTGATTGGTTGTTTTCCTCCGGTCTGTGAAATCCTGCTCATGCCATTAGGAGCACCAGAGGACACAGAGGCACATGATTTTTTTCAGATTACTTGTCTCATGTACTACTGTCAGGATATAGTGACCGTTATATAAAAATACCTTTTTTAAAATCATATTTGCTCCATTGCTACCCACTGCTGCTTTAATAATTAGACCTACTTGTATTGCATCTCTTCACCGAGCCATTATATTACCGTATATCCTATTTATTAAAGAATTCTGTACTTGAAATTGTAGAGCACACTTTACACATGCAGGAATTTTACACATTTGCCTCTTGATGATAGAAAAGATATCCGCACACTTAGATCTATGCAGTATTAGACTTTATTTATTATTATTATTATATAATATTATTCATTTGCCTCTTAAAATCATAAGCAAACAACGTTCGGGATCTTTGACTGCTCTAGATGGGAGGCATTTACTGCATTTTGTAGTCTCCAATCTATAAATGCCTGTTGTTGAATGTGCCGTTTCTGTTGCTTTATGTTGTTTCCTCAACATAAAAGTCAGTTTCAAGAGTAAGAACATGACCAACCTTGAAAGAAAGAAGCGCTGTCGTCATCATGGCCATCATCAACACCAACATCACTCGTGTTGAACTGACCGTTGTAAGCAGAATCATCTGTAGAGAGAAAAGAAACAGATGATACCATTGAGATTTACATCTTTTTTTTTTCATTTTCATTGTGGAAACGAGAATGAGAAGATGCTCCACTTTGTGCGAGAATCATCCATTATCACCCGTCAGTGACACAGATCAAATAAGCACTCTTAGGGGTCTTTTGTGGCACGACCTAAAATAACAATATGCTTTATGCATTTCATTTACATTTTATGGCACTCTGGGGGGGGCGTCATTACAGCTGAGTCTTGTTACCTTTATGAAAGAGAATAATTTGCAACAATAATTTGGTTGTTTTCTCACTTCAGTGTGTTGTCAGTGTGCACTTCTTGTGTGTTTAACTGGGGGGAAATCGCCGTCATCCATCACGCTGATATAATGCTGCAAAAAAGCAGTTTTAAATCTGTCAGTTTTACTGTATTTACTTCCTTGGCAAGTAGCCAGCCTATGGTAAATGAATCTACTTTGACACTTCTTTGGCAGTGAGGACATAACATTGGCTGCTGAGCTTTAGTTAGTCACTGTGAGTGATTGGTGAATAGTTAATAACATGTTCTGTGCCTATTTCTACCATGACAGTGAGAGCTCACACTCCTGATCTTTTTTTCTGTAATAGTCTTCTTTTTTTTTTTATACTCATAATCAAAGTTGATTGATGCAGCTTAGCTTATTCAGGGCTTTAACTGAATGTTTGCAGTGGCATTAAAGGATATGTCTAGTGATGTTTTTCCTATGGTTCGCAAATCCCATGAAAAGACGACAACCAACAATGAACAGATTGAACAAACAAGTACTGTCTCTGCATCAAAAGCCTGATATATCTCATTCCTCTGTGCCACAGAGCTCCATTGTTGTTCAAGAACTATTAAAAACACTGTTGTAGGGCTAGGCGACACGGCTTATAAATAATAGGGCTTGGAAGTATTGCGATTCGATATAACGATTTATTGCTTTTTAACACAAGACCATGGGAAAAAGTTGAATCATACACTTCTAGGGCCTTTTACTTTGGAAAATATCTAAATTAATACAGTAAAAATGTTTGATTTTCAGCATGTATGTAGTCAGAGTAATTGCCAGGCATTATTTATAATAAATATTATATAATTCCCCTCACAAATTAGTTGTATTTTCTTATTAATTTATAAAGGACATGTAATGTTTTATACTTCTGTTGAATATAATCCAATCAATCTTATTTCCATATATGTATTTTATATATACAGTTCCCTTTGTTAACACCTTATTTTTGAAAACCGGACGTAGTCACAAGTGTATACTTCCTCTATCTTCTCCAAGTCCGTCTCTAGCTCTCCCGTCAGCTCCGTTCTCTTTATACATCCATGGTCAGCTCCATCGTGGCCGTTTGAATGCATTTAACATAAATATCAGTATATAGTTTTATGACATCTGGGAAATGTTTTTGTAAATTGCTAAAAATTGTGACATTGAAGAGGCACTAGAAGTGTGAAGTTAGAGTAGAAATGACTAATCTATTGTGAGGAATGAGTGCTGTACCTTATTTTATGTTTGTGACAATATTCTTAATTTAATTTATTTATTTATATATATTTTTATTTTATTTTATTTATTTACTTCATTATATTTTCATTGTTAATATATATCATTTTAACTTCATGTTTAGCTATTTACTTTAAGATTGTTTATAATAATTTTTATATTATCATTATTTTAAACACTGTCATGTTCAATTTGGGGGAAGGTTCTGTGTTGTGTGTACAATTCGTTAAATGTATAAAATCAATAAATATAGGTAAATAAATATAAAAATGGGTACTCATCCGCAGATGAGAATAGTCCCCGACAAATACAATATTTTCTCCAGTTTGAGTAAATATTAAAAAGTTGTTGCATATCTCTGAAGTGGTTGAGGAAGAACACATTTAAAAAAAATATAAATTAGGTTGTTATCTGTGATGCTGTGATGTTGAACTGAAGAATAACGTCACACCAAACACAAACCAGGTCCTTGCACATTGCGGCTGAGAGTCTGTCAGTTACACTTATAACCTTGGCAGACATCCTGTGTTAGGTAATATTTTTTTCTACATTGAAACCACGATGAGATAAATCTGGCTGATGAACGTCAGTATCCATTAATGTGTCTGATTGGTGAAATGTTCTTTTTGCCATGAAAACGAATTTCAAGGCAACGGTTATTCTTGTTCTGATTACAGTTTTCATTTAAGAAATTCAGCTAATGCAGCTTGCAGTGTAACCACTCATCTGTTTACAGCAGAGCTACAAACTCAAGTGGGTAGAGGAAGATTACAGTCTCTCGTCGTCTTTGCTTAGCCATGTACGTCTTTCTTGACACTCCTCTTCCTCAACCACTTCTCGGATGTGCTGATCTGGGGGGCGAATATAAAAACTGCTGCTTTCCTGGAGAATTAAGGTGCATCAAGACGCCACCAATGTGTAGGACTTTTCCTCGAAAACAACCGGCGTGGGTGTTTTGACGCGCATCATACGCTGTCAGCTACACTGCCTTGAGAAGCGAACCGCTTACAAAATAGGGGTGTGAATTACCAGAGGCCCCACGATATACTATCACGATACTTAAGTCACGATACGATCTTATTGCGATTTTAAACATTTTGCGATATGCTGAGTATTGGGATTAGATATATTGCAATTTATTACCTTTTTTTCAACTGCAAATTATTCAGTTTTTCAACATCTGTGTTATCTAATAAGATAGTTTTCACTCTGTTCATCTCACTTCAGTCATTTTTAGTCAAGCAGACAGACTGACCGACACTGTCATAAAAACATAAATGTGGCATCATGCACCTGACAAACTGATATATATTTAAAAATTAATTGTGAAAGTGGATAAGGGCTTAGAATATTGTGATTGAAGTATATGATTTCAATCCCCATGCTCACTTATGACTCATAAATTGTTGCAGCAATTTTTGGGTTGATACCATTTGTTACACAGATTTGGTGCGAAATTTAACCATTTTTTTACCACTCGAGAATTGATAAAATGATCATTATCCCTCCAAAATACCACATTAAGACACCAAGACCTTGAGGAACACCATAGAAAAAGCCATGCTGTGATTTGGTATCAAGAACTTTTGACATATTGAGATTTCTGCAAGAATTGCATTTTTCGGCGTTTGGATGTCGAGCACTTCTGTTGTGTAAACTGCTCAGAAACCCCCTTATTGTCAGTCTACCTAGGAAAGCCATCCATCCTCTGAATGCTCTAGGTCTCTAGTTTGTGGCTGTAAAGTTTCATGAGGCTGTGATTATCCTAGAGGTCACCACAGTCATTTTATACAGTGAGGTCAAATTTAAAAAAAAAAAGGTCTCTACAATGAAATGGTTACTATGGGGACTAACATCATCACACTCATTGGATCCACAAGAGCCTCAGCTTTACACTGATACCCAAGTCTACATTGTATTTGCAACATTAATAGTTTATATAATAAAAGTACTTACTTTACTTGATGGCTGTGTATCGATACAATATTGCTATGCAAAATATCACAATACTACTGTATGCTGTATCGATTTATTCCCCCACCCGTAATAAAAAAGGTATAAGATTACAAACTAGGCTTTGGCAGGCACCGCTTTTAATTGTTTTGTAGTGCAGTTTGCATCACAAACACGTGGTGAAGCACAATCCGGCATCAAGTGCAGGTGTCAAAAACTACTATCCGGATCTACACGAGTCACGCAGGTGCCATATCTTTCATTCAAAACGGTGCATTTTGCCAAAAGGTGACGAGTTTGCAGCTACGCTAGGCTCGCTGTAATGATTTCTTTTCCTTATGTGATCTCCCACATATCGCTTGAAACACCTTGACAGCTAACAACACAAAGGACCCAGGTGGCCCTGAGAGGTAAACACTCCCACCTCCGACCATCTCTCATGTCTGTAAACAAACACACGGCTGCTGAATAAATCGCTGGTCACATCCTTTCTGCTTTCCCTGAGCAGAGACTCTGCACCATCTGTAGCTGGATTGTAAGTGCAGGTGGGTGATTTCAAAGTAAATGCTAGTCAGTTGGCTGCAGACCCTCTCGTGCGCGCTGCCAGGTCTCAGTGTAGAGGATTTGGCTGAGACATAACCTGCATATGTATGCTGCTCTGCTGTGAGACTGGACAACATCTGCTGAGTGTCGGCCGTCCTTCTGTGTGTGTGTGTAGTGATGAGACTTTCAGTGTGATTGTTAGTGGTGGAGTTAGGATTTGCATGGGCTGGATAATGGTATTTTAATTGCCTATGGACATGTGTATGGCATTCATATTCTCTTTATAAATGAGAGAGTGGGTCTGCTTGTATTGTATTTTTATTAACTAAATGGGTGAGAAATTGTATTCTCACCCTTGCATAAACTCTATGGAGACATTTTCAGGGTGCATCAACCTTTTTATTCTTCTTTTCAAGTCATTAATGATCACACCTGGTGAGAGAACACACAGTTTTGTTGCTGTGTGCTTTTCAGGTAAATATCAAGAGAAGCAGCACTGGCACAATTAATCCTACTATGTGTTCAGGCAGGACGCAAAAGAAGTTTTAGGGAAATAACCATGGATGTATAAAGAGAGCTGGATACAGCGTTGGAGGCGGGGCTCCGTTCATTCCTATCAAAGTTGCTCAGTGGCGCATGATTCCTTCCGAGCCCATAGAGCAGGCGCACTAGTGTCCGCTCGGTCACATGGCTCGGTCACGGGGTCGCGGTCGTCACGCTGTCGTCACGCTGTTGTCACGCTGTCGTCACTGCTTGCTAACTCCGCCTCCCAGCCCCCGCTCCAGCCTCGTTCTGGGTCTCATCCACGTGAACGGAGGAAGGAAAATAACTCTGGATTCAGCGATTAGTGTATTTTACAACTTTTAGGACCTAATGATTTAAATAGGGCTATTAGAGTGTTCATACTGGGAAGTTGATTCACCTCAAAAAAAAATTATCCGCTAAGTTACAGACGTCTCTTTCCCAATGTAAGTCTATGGGAAAAAGTATTTTTGGGCCCAATGGCATCACGTGATGGACACAGAAGTTGTAGTACCGCTGCTTGGCCACTACGAGAATTGGGATTAACGACTGGCGCTCTTCCTGAGGGCTTGGAAATAACCAGATTTTCTGATGATTTCAGTTAGAGGCCGAGGTGAACACACAGACAAACTCCCACACATGGTCGGTGCACTTGTTGCTAACTAGCTTACAGCTAATGCAGAGTTAGTACATTGTCTGTTTGGGGGGAACAGTCCAGCGGTAACATTTGCATGAATCTTTGCTTATCTGAACACACCTTTACGTTGCCAAAGAATTTGGGAAAAACACAACATCGGAATATTTCATTCTAAATAGAATAAGCAATCATAAATGCATGTATAAAACAAATGAATATGCACAAGGAAATGTGAACCAAACTCAACTCAAACCAGTTTTTTAATCGCTTATTAAAATATAGAGCAAAGGGTTTTGATGTTGGGGAGTCCAGCTTTCTCAAAACAGGGTTTATATACTCTGCTGATTAGGAAACAGTTTCATTAATTATGTTTTGTGAATAGTGTAAGTGCATAAACAGGAATGTAATAAACGTATCTTCCTTAATCTGCAAGGCTTTTTTCACTTGTTTTTGTTGTTCTCTCAGCATGTTGCAGCTAGTGACACTACATGTTCTGCACACAGCTTACATGTTTTTGAGAGTATATTACAGCACAACTTTGAAGTTCTTGTACTTTATTACATGTTGAAGGGAATAATTTTTTGGGCTACACTTTACAGATGAATGTATATGATCATCTTATAAAATATGATTTTCTCTCTAGATTAACCCTCTGAGACCCACAATAGACCCATTTTTTAGGGGGGTTCAGGGGGTCTTTAGGGGGAGATAGCAGGTCAGCAGTAGATGTACATCATCAACAATCTCCTCCTCTTTGAAATGCGATGACAACTTGATCTGCATCATCAAAAAAGTCTATTTTCCCTGCGGCAGCTCAAAAAGTCTGAGGTGTCCAGAGAGGGGATGCTGCAGTTCTATAGAGCTGCGATATAAAGTGATCTCTCCTTTTCTGTATCTGTGTGGTACGGCAACTCCACAGCTCAGCACAGGAAGCAGCTGTACAGAATTGTTTACGCTGCCTCAAAAATCATCAGCTGCAAACTCAGCCCCATCTCTGACATCTACGAGACCCGCATTCAGCGCAAAGGTCTAAAAATACTACAGGACTCCACGCATCCTGCCAACCCCCTCTTAATAAGTTTCCCATAAAAAAAAAAACCTCAGGACCACCAAGACATCCCATTTCCTCAACAGCACTTTTTGCAGAACCATCCAATTTCTAAATGGCTCCCCAAATTTGCTCCAGCAATTTATGAAAGCAAAACACTAATACTTTATTTCAAAGCACCTGACGCTTTATTCTTATTTTGCACTATACTTTCCTCTTGGACCAACAATATCTTACATCCACCACAGATGTATGTAATGTTTTATGGGGAGGAGGTTATGTATTACATGTTATCTGTTTTTATTTCCTATCAGGTGTCCTGACTGTTATGTTGTTTGTTGTTCTGTCATGAGGCAAATCCCTAACAACTAAGTCGTACGGCAATAAAGTACTGAACTGTGAATGTAATGACTCGGTAGCTTTGCAGCGTTCCACCAGGAGATTAGTGATGAATCATGCATGAATCATGCAAACTAAATGCACATATGAAATGAACAAGCTCATTGTGGATCTCACGAACAAGACGAGTCGACCTTGGCAACATTATTAAAAGAAGGTGGAGGAAGGCAGTGAACACAGGTCATCGGCAAACCAGCTGATAGGCTCTGGATCAACCCTCACCTCCTTTACCAATGCACATAATGGCCACATATACACAAACACGTCATATCAGCGGAGAACATCTGAACAAAACTGGCTGAGAGCAGAAGCATCGCAGGTAATGGAGGCCACCCATTCTTAACCTCGGCTCCCCATTACACATCCACTCAGCGGGCTATTTCAGCAGCTGCATGTACGGGGACAAACACGAACGCACGAAAACAGAACTTAAAACGGATATGTGAGGACTAACGAGTGGATGATGGCGGGTTGCTGATGGGTTGGGTCCATTATTCCTTCCATCATCTGTTGTTGGGTGTTTGTATAACCGTCTCGGTAATGGTGGGTGTTTTTATTTTGGACCAGGGTCCTTTACTGTAGGTCGAGGTACAGTCTGGCCAGCTGAGATGAAACCCTGCTTTGTTTGTCCTCTCGCATTCTTATAAACAGAGTTCCTGTTGCGTCTGAAACAGCTATAAAAAAAAATGAGAGATTCAGGGGATTATTTTTATGGTTACCGGTGCATGTTTTAGCCCTTGTCTTACAAACGACAGATACTTCACATTACAGTGCAAACAGTTTTCCAAAGCATGTCGTAAGCTGTATTTGAAACCTCATACTATACTAGTAGTACGTACAGATTTGGCCAAAATATAGCATGTAGTATGCGAACAAAAGCAAAATCGTACTGATTTGGAAAGAAATCTCCAGTATGCATCGGACCAGTCTACCTCGCCTACTGTATCCCACAATGCAAAGCGCTTGAACGGTACAGGCTACGGTTACACCGGTGTTGTCGTAAGTTAGTTAACCGGTGGGAATCCCTAGTTTTTTGTGTTGTTGATTGATTTCCAATAATAAATATATATGTACATTTTTATAAGGCAGCATATTTACCCACTCCCATGTTGATAAGAGTATTAAATACTTGACAAATCTCCCTTTAAGGTACATTTTTAACAGATAAAAAATGTATAATTAATTTGCGATTAACCGTGATTAAATATTTGAATCGATTGACATGATTTATACATATATTATACATATACATGATTTGTAAAAAACAGGCCAATACATGCCAAACATTTGCCCTCCATAGTGTTAGTATTAATCCATGATTATGCCTTCATAGGTAGCGAGACAGTGAAAATAAACACTTTCATCATCTGCTGTCGGTTCCGTCAGTCTGAATGACCATTTACATATATGAAAAAGTTTTAGATTACTGCTTTAACTTTACTTGGATTCAGAGGCTTGACATTTAAACAGTCCTCTCAGCCCCGGCCAGAACAACTGCAGCGACAGTTTTACATTATTAAAATGTCAAGAAATGTAATTAACAGGATATTTCATAGCAAACTTTTTTTCACTGGCTGACTGGAGTGCATAGACGGCGTGAAAAGTGTAGAATCAGCTATCACGAGTATCTTTCTAATCCCTGGTAGCATTAAAACAGAATCCTCCCACAAGAACAAACAAGAACAATCACGCTCAAATACACTCTCTCTTAATGCTAATATAAACAGAAACCCAATGGAGCAGACACACACACACGCACACACACACACACACAAACTAGTGCAAACAGGAGTCCTACTGAAGGTTGTAATTTGTTATGCAGCACTGACATCATGAGTGATGGACCCTGGATGACGGATGTCGAGCCGGATCTCTCGCCACCATTGTGTGATACCGCTGTCCGGAGAGTAAAGAAGCATAAATCAACAGAAACTCTGCACCGTGTGAACCAGCGACCACACAGGTTAATGGTGAGCCACGGAGCAAAAGCGTCTATGACAACAACGTCTGCACATTTTGTGCATTTGTTTAACAGGACGGTCAACATTAAACACTGAGCGGCGTCTCTCCTGTCTTTGTTATTGTGTGCAGAGAATCTGAAGTGAATGAAACAGGAGAAACAATACCAGACAAGTGGATAATGTGTTTTTTTTTTCCTCCTCTAATGTTTTTGAAGTAACCTGCACTTTACAAATTGCAGTCTCTCATTACCATTTCAAACATTATTACCTTCTTGCCTGATGGCTCAACCTGCCTAAAATGTTGCTGTAACCTTTCTAATGGCTTATCGAGAGCGAGTTTAGTTCAAATGACTTTGGGTATATCGCTGCGGCTGAGTGACCTTTTAAAATGGGAGCGAAATACCAGTGTGGACTTTCAACAAGTGTAAAATCTGTTTCATTCCTAATGTTTAGATCGGAGATGAAAGCCTCTGGAGCATTATATTGGATGTAGAGGGTTATGAATTAGTGTCAGCAGTGTAGTGGGTGTTTTTCCATTTCCGTGGCTGCTCTGCCCGGGCACATACACACACTTACACACTCTCTGTGACACAAAAGTAATTAGAGAATTAGAGCAGACCTCTCCAGACCTGCAGTGGGCAATTGCACATTTGCCTCTCTTTTCGTACCCATAGCTGATGATGACTCTACCACACAAATCAATTAGACTATTCATTTCGGGGGCCTTGTTTGGATCTGCTGCCAGTGCTGGCATACTCATCTGTTAAAGGGGACAGGTCAGGGCCAGGGGCCCATAAAGCCATGTAATCAGACTCGGGCTGTAAATGAGGGTTAGGTGACCCATTCCCTCACTGTCAATCTCAAATGCTTGAGTGAAATTCTTTATGAGGAGAAAGTGTCTTTGAAGGGTTTATACAGCTGTCTGCACCGGCTCTGTGTGATCACTGTGTAATATAGATTCATCAATGTACATCGATATATCGATTTATATTCCTACGATCCAACTACATCGATAGGTACTCGACAACGACGTATATCGATCTAAAATCGATTTTCAAGGTAAATAATTTATTGTATCAATACTAACAATTTTCACCTTGTATTTAAGCACAACAAACGTTATATGGATGTATTTTTTAGCACTTTTAATATAAAAAAAAACGTCACTCTGGTTCACTGTGTATGACGTCATCGACATGCACCAGCAGCGGCAATCTCAGAAAGACGACAACAAAATGAAGCAGGATGATGGCGGGGAAGAGCCAGACGAGCGAGAGATTTTCAAGCCGTGTTTGAGGTCCAGCGTGTGGAAACATTTTGGATTTTGCAAAAAGGGAGATGTCCTTGATAAATTGCTCGCTGTTTGCAGAATATGCAAAGACCAGATAAAATACAACGGCAACACGACCAATCTTTCCACGCACCTACTGAGACGCCAATATTACTGCAAGTTGTTTGAATCCCTGACTGTCAGTCCTGCTGTGTGTTTAGTTCTGTTAGCCTAGCTCTGTTAGCCAAACACACCGTAGGACTCCCACCGGCTGCTAACAGCTAACTAGCTCCCCTCCTACCGACATATGACGTAGTATTGTAGTCAGCGCTCGGTTCAATTTTTCATTTGCTAAGCAATAGTTATACATACATACACACAACTGTCTTACAAATCAAGAGAGGAACAATTCATAAACCGCCATCTTGTTTACAACATGTACGACCAACAGAACTGATGGCTGGAGCAACAAAACTAAGTCCCAAGTTGGGCTGAACCATATATTTCCTTTAACTTAACTTGAGCCAGCCTGATTTTAAAGACTGAGGCTGTGTTTTGTTTGTGATGCACAGCACAAAAAAAGGTGTGTCCTGGTGGCTGAAAGGTATCAAGGACAAAAAAGCAATTCTACATCTTTTGTGTGACTTGCAATATAAACCCACAGTTTGGCAATATCTACATAGAGGCTTATTGTCCCATTCTGAGAGAGGTTTAAGCCTTTCGTATGGCTTCATTATGGCAAAATGAAAATAATACAAATACTTGTAATATTTTTTTGTCCAGCCTTATACATTACAACCAATTAGTGTCAAAACAAAACTCAGTTAGCAGAACATCCCTTACAATTTAGGCTAAAATATTCAAGACTTATCAAACATTCAGTTAAGGATGCAACAAAACTGAAGCATGTAGATTATGCTACTGCAGTGACTTCATCTGTATTACTATGTCATCATATCTATATGTAGAGCTGGCATAGCTTGGGAGACAGACCTCAAAACAGGCATGTAATTAGTTTTAAACCCTCTGTCAACATGTTTTGCCTATGGCTGAATCTAATCATACGCTTTGGGAAAAGCTGTTTTTAATCCTGTTGAACTTTTTGCTAAAAGTCACCCTCTGTGAGAAGGTAACAGGCTCAGATGGGGTACCCATGTGGGGAGATTTTCTTGGATAATTGTGGAAAAGGGAACAATATGTTTTCTCTAGGGGACTGGCTGGACGTTTTGTACCCTGTCAGCCAGTATAAGTAATGCTAATTAACTGAGACAGATATGAGAAAAAAAACTAATGGCATGGTTTCCTCTATTTGTGCCCTCCGATCTTCACCTATGGCTTTCACACCTCATTTACACATCCGGTCGCCATAGCCGTGTATGAACAATACATTATGTACCCGTTTCACCCATTTATGTAAGTGTTCATGTGACGCAAATTGAATAATGATGTCCTTTTTACAGATTGCAGACACTGCGTATGTCATGTCTGGGATTCTGCATGTGTATATAAATAAACACATTCATGGCCATATGCTGTGCCAGTATGCTTGAGTGTGTTTAAACAAACGTATATCACAGATTGAGCCACTCAGCGAAGTCATAAAGTGTGTTATTGCCCATTAGCTTCTGCTTTTTGTCTCCTATAGAATAACAATGTAAAGTTCACATAATGTAGCAGGACAGCGTTCAAGAGCAGCTGCTTACTGTACTGTAATAGTTTATTAAAAAAACGTGAGTCACAGAGAAGGTCTTCCCTCCTCATCCCTCCATCCTGCTTTTAAAAAAATAGTGCAATAAAAGTACAAAAAAATATGAAATGAAGAAGATGATGATAAAGATGATGAGGCAAATTCAACTCAAGCGTGCCCTTTAAGTGCAAACTATCTAATCACGCTAATCCCATTATATATGCAGTATATATATCAAAAAAAGAATTCACCTCAAATATAAATAAATGTCTTCCTTTTTAAGGTGATTTATCTATTGGGGTCTATTGGGGTCGGATCAGAAAGGCTAAAAATGCAGCAAGTTGTACTGGTGACAGTGATTACACCAATACAATTCCATAATTATAAAATAATATAAGACATCTTTTCCCTAAATGACTTTGTGTGACCTTGTACACACTTCAGTCGAGTTAAAACTGCTATGAATTTACCCTAAATAGATTTATGTGGGTCTATAAACAGTAAAATCTGCTCCACAAATATGGACAGTTTATTACGCTCCTTTTCTTCCTAACAGATAAACATATTGAGACAGAGAAGAGAACATGAATGACAAAGGAAGACAAAGAAAGAGGGGAGGAGATGGAGGCACGTGGAGAGAAGGGCCAGCCTCTCCCACCAGAGTAAAGAGGATAATTGGTGGCTGACCCTCCGACGTCCATCATCCTCTGCTGAATAGCGGGGTGTAAGTGACTAACACTGCCGCTGCATCACGTGTATATTCAAAAGTACACTGCAGCTGACACACACCCACACACACATTCTCATGCACACACATTAAAACCTGTAACTTTGCATGCAGTCTTATTTGTATGTGTAGTACCCACTCAGTGGAGTCGTCACTCACTAATGCGTGTAATTAGGGCTCTTTGATCAGGCTGGATGAGCACTCAATAAGTACACCGAGTAGTGATAAAAGAGGTGTTTGAGGCTTTGGTTGCGTGTGTGGTGGGTGAATGAGTGGGTCCGTGCATGCATTTACTGATGTATTTTTTTTTCTTTCCTGGTACAAGCTGCTCAGAGCAGAAAGTTAACCCGTCAGAATGAATGAAATAACGGATTTCTCTTCAATCAAGGTTAATAAACAGACACTGGTTCATGTGGCAGTGTTTCATAATATCGAGGGATTATCCAAAAACCTGAAAATCTCATGCCCAATTAATACTGTGTGTTTGGGGATGAAACACTATACTATGTAGTGCTACAATCAGCTGCTTAAAAGGAAACTTTGACACATTTAAGTTAAAAATAAAAGACACTGAAAACAGTAGGGGTGTAACGATACGTTTTTAAAACGATACCATGGTTCTGATACGATTCAATGACAATATTTGGCTCATCTAGAGCGATGTGATACGATTCAATGACTTGAAATCAATATAGTAACTTTTTTTTTGCCAAAGATTCAATCAGTGTGACTGAAATAAATATCTGATACTGGACAGAGCAGGTCAGGATTCGTCAAAGTTTTTCTTGTAAGGGAATCAGGGATAAATGAATTATGGATATAAACAAGTAAACAACGATTAATGGCAAATACATACAGCTTTCATTTGAAAATAATAAAAAAAGCAACTGCAGGACGCTGGTTCAGTTCTCAAGATACAAGGTAGTGAAATATTTAACAAAAAATTAAATAAACCAACTTCTATTCAAGTTATATGAACAGTGGTTTAACCTGCTGCTTCTGTCCTAATTTTCAATATAAACGGTAGAACAATAATACAGAGATCAACCGCTGATAGTGATCAAACAGCTTGGGACAGAATCATTTCTACACAAACCCTGTTTAAATAACCTGCTTATAGTAATCAAGTAGTCCACCTACAGTGTTCATTTGGGGTCTTTCATGCATGAAGTATGCAAACATACAGAAAAACATTTTAAAACTATGTTAGACTAACGTTAGTTGAATTTCTGTTTAGTTTTTTACTTTACTCCCGTGATAATTTGCCTCACGGACCGTCTGCTTTACAAGGTTCAAATTTTTAGTATAGATACAATAAATTATTTACCTTGCAAATCAATTTTAGATCAATATACGTCCCCCGTGAAGGACAACTTGCCGAGTACCTATCGATGTAGTTGGATCGTTGCACCCCTAGAAAACAGCCATCGCAATGCCAAGTGCATTGCTGGGCCTTTTCCTCCTATAACTGGGCAAACAGGACAGAATATTACATATTCAGGGAATTTGGTGTTAGCATCAAAACGCAAGAGCTTCATTGTGCACTAAAATTTTGCACCAAAGTTCGACAATCATCCATCATGCAATGTAGCCAAAAAGACGACAGGTTTCCGTCATGGCCATGGCCAGATATCCTCAAATGGAAAAACTTCATTCCACTCACATAAACCCAAAGCTACACCTCAGCTGACTCCTCTCTGTGTGGCCGACTCTAATCGAGGTAAAGTATTGGTTGCTCAATAACTCACTTAAATTCTCCAGATGACAACAAGCCCTAATTTACATTTGGACATATAGTATCTGATGAAGCATCAGTTGTGGATGAGAAATCCTGTAATCACCGGAACTGCTTGGATTTACAATCACACTGCAGCAAGTGCAGTGGCATAAGTCATCCTGATTTGCACCAAATGCTTTGGGAATCAACACATTAACTCTCTAAGATTTAAAGCAAAAAATATAAGAATGCAGCATCTGGTATGTACTGAATTTTAACACTCTTTTACTCTAGTACTGGTGTCAGCAGTCCCTACGGTTTCTACTGTGCATACTGGATATAAAATGAAGTGCTTTTCACTCAATCATAGAGTCATTTATACAGGGTGCTCATACTACAGTGGTTACCATCTTTTGCATGGGTGGCAAAGGAAAACTTTACCTGCTAAACATCATTATGTTAGCTCGGGATGTTAATAACAACATTAAGAATTTTAACCAATTAATGCTATCGGTTAAACGGTCAAAATAAACATTGAAAATTAATTAAAAAGCTGAGCAAACAGAGGAGCTGCTTGTCACTTAAAGGAGAAAAGCTGCGCAAATATATCAGCAATAGCCGGTTGTTTGGCTGATGGTGGCAGCTCATCATCGCCCAACTCTATAAGCTCATTGGTGGTGCTAGAGGGAAGGTGTGGAGGATCTCCAATAACATAGGATTAATCCTCTGGTATCTTGAATGAATACTAGAAAATTTCAACAATCTGGTCAGTACAGTATTTCTTTGGCTAAACTGTCGGACGGTCAGTCCAACGGACTAAAATCCGTCAGGTTTATAGTGGGGTTAGAATCTTCCTCTCTGTGGTTGTCAGCAACTCCATGCAAAGTGCAGCTTAGTTCTGATTCACTGTCAACAACATTACTTATGTACAGTAAACATATGTTCAATGTGCCATGTTTACTTTTGTGTTCTTTGCTGTTTCAATTGTTGAATGAGCTTTATTTTAAGCCTGTTCATGTGACACTTTTAAGGCGACAAGGTTTGAAATTGCCTTGATTTTCCACTGACTTTTTCATTGACTGGCAGTCAGGCATAAGATTAACGAATCTGCATACAGCGTCTCCCACTTTAACATTTTGGCTCAGTTAAATCTGGTACAATTGGAAGGTAGAACTGACTTTAACAATGTAATTTCCTTATCACAACAGGGACTTAACACTCCGCCCCGTCTCTTCCTGCGCGGGCCTACGCCAAAGTCCCAGCATGCTTAGATAATTATTAGACTGGTAATTGAACAGACTAGCAAGGCTATTATTGCTGCTAATGCTTCCAGAGCAGTCTCACATCTCTTTAATCACACAGGACACATGAGTAATTTTTGACAGCGGGGTTAGGCAGCCAACTTCATGCACCTTGATGTTCATTATTAGTACAAATGCCTGAAGGAGAGAAGAAGTGTGAAAACCTCTAATGTGTTTGAATATTTCTGCATACTGGGGTCCCTAAACAGTCTTGAATTACATAAATTGGGTATCACTGTAAAGCTGAGACTTGTGGATCCAATGAGCCCAACTGTATTATGTGTGATGATGTTAGTCCCCATAGGAGACATTTCATTGCAGTGAGACCATTGTTTTTAAATTTGACCTCACTGTATAAAATGACCTGTGGTGACCTCTAAGATAATCACAGCCTCATGAAACTTTACAGCCACAAACTAGAGACCTAGAGCATTCAGAGGATGGATGGCTTTCCTAGGTAGACTGACAATAAGGGGGTTTCTGAGCAGTTTACACAACAGAAGTGCTCGCCATCCAATCGCCGAAAAATGCAATTCTTGCAGAAATCTCAATATGTCAAAAGTTCTTGATACCAAATCACAGCATGGCTTTTTCTATGGTGTTTCTCAGGGTCTTGGTGTCTTAATGTGGTATTTTGGAGGGATTATTGATAATTTTTATCAGTTCTCGAGTGGAAAAAAAAATGGTTAAATTTCGCACCAAATCTGTGTAACAAATGGTATCAACCCCAAAATTGCTGCAACAACTTATGAGACATAATAGAGCATGGGAATGACCATCATATATTTCTATCATAATGTTCTAATCCCTTATACTTTTACAATTTATTTTAAATAATATATTAATTAAGTAATGAAATGATTAACAGTATGATTAAGTAATGAGTAATGATTAACAGTAATGAGCAGCATCTCAAATGAATCTTCAGGTTCCAGCTTTCAGATGATGTATACCACTTCTATGTGACATCTACTGTTGACCTGCTATCTCCCCCTAAAGACCCCCTGTACCCCCCTAAAAAAGACACAAACGGGTCTATTGTGGGTCTCAGAGGGTTAAATCAATTATAACTTCCATGAAGCATCCTGCCTGACAGGAGTTAGTTGTTGACATTGACTCATTGCTCATCTCAGTTTGCAACTACATTATAGTGTGTCATATTGTTTATACCCTTCTTAATGCTAAATAGGGGGTTCAAATAAAGTGTTACCTCCTAGGGGTATTTGAGCAACTGCTCTAGGTTGATTAACTTAATTATTTTCAGTAAACATTCAAATTAAGTAACAAATTAGGCAAATGCATCAAAGCAGGAACCGCTGAGATAAGAGCAATGCTGCCTCCATCTGCTGTAGGACCGTAAGTACTGCAGTTTCCTACATTTAAACAGAGACAAACGGTCATCTAAACTTAACAGGAGCAACTCTTATGAACATAAATATGAACATATGAACAAAATAAGATGTCCAGAAAACATCTGTGCGACATGTACTCAGGTTATGTTAAACAAAGTACTTGTATGGTTTTACTTTGAAGTGAACATCACTGATTAATTTGCCACCAGTTTGCTTAATTTCTTAGTATTACAGACAAGAACTGTATGCTCTTTCAAACGTTGTACTGTTCTATGTTTTATTTATTATTATTTTATTACTGCAGTCTTAATTCTTCATCCATCCAAGAATCCAACTCCAAATAAGTATTACTCAATGCAATGACATTATATTATTGAAGATGGTGACAGAGATGGAATACAAAGCGGGAATGCAGCTACATAAATGGTTATTGAAAGGTCTCCCTCACTTTGTTCACACTGTGTACCTCTAATTTTCAGTCTCATAGTCCATATTCATTATTTTAACATGCATAAGGTTCAAATAATTAGGACAATGCAACTAGGGTGTCAATCACGCAACATACAATCCTCTAATTCATTGTACTGCCTGAAGCCTTTATAGCTTAGCAGGTTAAACAACCGTAGACATGATTTTCATCTTAAAAAAGGTGCAATGTGTAAGATATGGCCAGAATTTTAGTTTAAAATATTTTAAAAAAAAATAAACTAACATTATCAACAGAATGTGAAGGAGGGCCTGACGGCTGGCTGTCGTAATTTTAAGAGGTTAATAAAAAATCGAAACAGCGTTTTGGAGAATCAATACAGTATCACACAACATCATATCGCGATACTCATGTGTATCGATATTTTCTTACACCCCTAGTTTGTATGGATTAAACATTAACATTTCACTGTTATCATTTATTTTCTTTGTACTGTTCTATGTCCTATTTGTTTTTCCCTGTTATTTCTGCTGTCTTATTCACTCATCCATTCAAGCACCCAACTCTGAGTAAGTACAGTCTTATTCAATGCTTTGAATTGGTTTTATTGAAGAGGATGACAGAGATAGAAAACATAGCAGGAATGTAGCTACATAAGCTGTTATTGAAAGGTCTCCTTTCCTTAGTTCTCAATGTGTACCCCTAATTTTCACTTTTAGTCTCGATTGGCTCCTACTATCTTACTATCTTACCGTGTCAAGAGTGCATTAAATTATTTCACATACATCTCTGTGACAGGTTAAACAACATTGGAAATCATGTTAATCTAAATAGCATTTGGGGTCACATTTAGCCCTGCTGCCGTTGGTTATCTCGGGGAGGTGCACCAGATGTTTACTCCTCTTTCTTGGTCTTCATGGCCACAGACCGCAAGGCAGTGAAGAAGGTCTCTGGTGTCTCCGTCTTCTCAAGCTTAGACTTGGCACAGAAGAAAGGAGGGCTGTAGTCCATGGGGCTTGTGTTGCCCAATACCCAGTTGAAGGTGCTGAAAGGTTACAAAAATGTACTTTTTGAGAATCATCACTGACTGATGTTCAAAGATGGAATAAGAACGGGACATTGTGTACGAGGAAGAGCTGCACACAGCACAGTGTGTTGGCACATTGATGTCTTACAACTGTGGTTCAGGGCCAGAAATACGATGCGATCTTAAAAATAAGATGTGATTACAAATTGAGGCCAACATGTCCAGACTGAATTCTCATCATCATATACTATACTATAATTGTGATTTTTTTAATCTTTTTTTTACCATTAGAGGCTCCCCCTTCATTAATATCTTCACAACCATCTCTTTTCTTTAGCTTTGATAGCTATCATGAAGGCATGACTGTGTTTTCATTATGTATTAGTTCTCTGAGATTTATGTCCGTTTTTTTTTTTAGACTTTTATGCAACACACTTGTAAAACACTTTGGTCAACAGCTGTATAAAAGTGTGCTCTATAAATAAATTGACTTGTATTTCATCTTATTTTATGTTCTATAATTATAATAAGACAGTGTAGGATAGTGATAGATAGTTTGGAATAAGACGACGACTTAAAGCTACTAAAGGAGAAATGTTAAGGGTTCGCCGAGTGTTGACAGATAAGTTAATATGAATAGTAGCATTGTTTTGAATGGTGGTGTTTGTTATTTCGCTGTTTCTATGCTCCTGTGGTTTTGTCAGCTTATGTTCCCACCTGACTGTGATCCATCCGGTCGCTGGAGTGTAGACAGACACGGTCATAGGGATGCAGCCAATCTCACTGAAGACAGCCGAATACTGGCCTGATGACATGAAGCAAAAGTCACATGTGAGGGTCTAACAACTGCATAAAACAGCCACCATTTTTTTTACAGTCATACAAGAAGGAATTTCCTCTTCCTCACTTGCACAACATGTTTTACACAAAGAAAATATCTCATAGCAGCATTTAAACGATTGGTTCACAGAAATTACATAAAGCATTTTGTTTACTTACCTGGTATTTTGCCATGTAGATAGTTTTGGTTTTATTTTCAGAGGTTCTGATTTAAACGACTCTTAGATATGTATGTACTAATTATTCAACAGTAAAAGGTAATTAGTCACAGTATTTGTTAAAGAGGACCTGTTATGCTTTTTTTCAGGTGCATACTTGTGTTTTGGGTTTCTACTAGAACATGTTTACATGCTTTAATATTAAAAAAAAAACTCTTTTCTTTTCTCATACCGGCTGTGCTGCAGCACCTCTTTTCACCCTCTGGCCCTGTTCAGACCTGCTATTAACATGCGTCCTGAGTGATCCGAACACAAGTGGACAGCTTTAAGTACGTCTGTTCACACCTGGCATTAGAATGCATCTCAACATGCGTCTTCAGTGGCCACTTGTGATCCGATCTCACTTCCCCGCTCTATATGCAAATAAACACGTAGTAAACACATGGCTAATACAGCAGACGTTGTGATGTAATATTACAGGAATGTCAGCAGTAATATCCTACATATTCATGAATTCGGGTACATTTTATTAACATCAAAATAAAAGGTTATTGTACCGGCGGCCCTTGGGGACCTCCACGCCGCTTGCACCGCTACCTTTGCCAGGTAACAGCGGGGCACCTAAAGCCCAGTCTGCCCTGATTGGTCACTGTTATGATTGGTCAACCGAAATGAACTGTATTGATGATGTCATCTCAAACATGGCCATCAGCCAATCATACCTCAATATTTAACTTTGCAGACCTTGCAGGCACAAACAACTATATAACACACTAAAGGAAAAAGCACAAAAGCATAATAGGTCCTCTTTAAAGTACTTTTCATTACTCAACTCTGCAGCTTCTAACATTTCCGCAGCTACTGCACCCACATCTCATTTTTAACACTCACACACAACTAAGTGAAATTGTAGTTTAATGGGCAGCTATCTCTGTGACCACACACAGCACCCTCAACTCCAGTCCTAACTGAATTTCCAAAGTTGTCTTATTCATTATTATTTTAGCTGATAGCTAGCCACCAGGAACCCCCTGGGTTGTGTTCAGAAGGTACGTGAAGCTGGTTCAGGTTAAGATAAAAGGGAAAAGGCTGTAATTAAGTTACACAATACCATGTAACACCTAACCTTGCACGGCAGCTGGATTCTCGCGATGTCACAAGATCACGCGAGAATTGCGGGATCAAATGCCACACGAAAATACATCTTGGCAGGTTCCAAGTAATGCGTTTGTGTTCAGCTCGCCAGACTACGAACCAATCAGTGTCCTGAGAGGAGATGCCGCAGCTACAGCCGTGGCTTATAGACAATAGCGTGACGGAGAGGCAACTGTTCGTTCTAAACAACAACAGTGGCTCCTAAAGAGGTTACAGTAGATGTTGCAATGGCATCAGCTATATCAGAACTGAAGAGTATTTCTTAATTACAAGAAGAACAAAGTATGGCACTGAAGCATTTCGTTAGTTTCGCATTTAGTTAGTTTGATTGACAGATGGTCCATCCAATCACCTGCCAAGTAAGTGCCTGTCCTTTTCCAAACATTTTCCAATGACGACTTCTCAGATGGTTCTGTGAAACAAACCATCTGATGACAGGATCAGGTCATGTAACACAGGCCTCTCTACTGAACACACAGATGAAACTGATATGCCGCTGGCAAGACAGCAAACAAGCCTCCTCTCAAAATAATGCAAGGTTAACTGGGTTCAGTGGTAAAACGACTGAATTTGAATTTGTAATTCCTTACACAACTCTGAAAAATACACAAATAAAACCAAAAACTATCCGTATGGCTTGATACCACAAAGGGCAAGTGAAAAAAACTGAACTGAAATTTAAAAAAAAATACTTTTAATGAATACACATTCAGGCCAGATTGAGTAATTTTGCATCAAAGTTATGATCTTATTACAATTTATAGCATGTAAATACCAGAGTTGAGTGATAAATATAAATTGTTCCTTCACATTCTGTCAAATATCTGAGATCATGTTTGCATTTAAAGCTTTGATCTTCAATTGTAGTGCCCTCCTCAGGCCAGTAACTTCTATGTCACAGCCTTTCATCACAGCACCAGAATCAGGCTCATCAGTGACACGGTACACTGTAACTATCATCCCTTCAGGTCTTGTCAACATTAAACCAGATTTCTTGGTTTGCTCTTACCGTTCTGTGGCAGCTCTCCATACCAGTTGTTGACCAGCACACCCATTCCCCAGGAGGAAGAGGAGCCCATGAAAACCTGACCCACCAGTTTAGCATCAGAGGGAACTTGCATGGGAATGAAGGTGGTATCCAGTGCTTTCTTCTTGCAAGAGAATTTGCTCCAGTTGATCTCATAGTAGACTTTCTGAAAGGACAAAGAAAGACAATGAATGCTGTCCTTTCCTCAGTCAACTTTGAAAATCCTAGGGCTGGGACGATACACCTATCTCCCTATTCAATACTATCACGATACTTGGGTGCCGATTCTATATGTATTGCGATTTTTAAGTATTGTGATTCGATATTGCGATTTGTGTTAACTTTTTTAGCACTAGACCATGGGAAAAAGTTGAATCGTACACTTTTGCTTTGGAAAATAACAAAAAATTAATACAATAAAAATGTTTGATTTTCAGCATGTATGTAGTCCTGAAGTCGAATATATCAGTCATTGTCAGGAATTATTTATTAAATCTTTTCCAGCAATCCAAAAATCTAAGAATAAAGACATTTCCCTCACAAATTAGTGATATTTTCTTTTTAATTTATAAGGGACATGTAATGTTTTATACTCTAATCAATCATATTTCCATATATTTACTTTGTATATACAGTTCCCTTTGTTAAAACCTTATTTTGACGTGTATACTTCCTCTAACTTCTCCAAGTCCGTCTCTAGCTCTCCCGTCAGCTCGGTTCTCTTTATACATCCATGGTCAGCTCCATTGGGGCCGTTTGAATGCATTTAACATAAATGTCAGTATATGGGTGCTCTACAGTTGTAGCGTCGGCCCATTTGACCACGGAGATGAGAGTGACGGCCGGCTTGACGGCCGGTTTGACTGCACGTTACCACGATACGATAATGTTTCCTGTCCATGACAGAGTTAGCATGCAGCTTTAGCCGTGATGTCTAGCTCTGCTTTTCCTGCAATGTGTGAAACCCAAAGTGTTTCCATCCTTTACTGGATGTGTAGCGTTTACCACTTTGGATTTAACATGTGAGGGTGCAGGTCGTATCCACGCTGACCCTCCGCCGTTTTCTGCTCTGTCGTATCTGCCGGTTTATGCTCGCCGGCCGGTTATGTTTTGAGTGACGTCACGTTTCTCAGACTACAACAGTAAAAGTGGTAACTTCTTTCTACCTCTGCATAGACTCAAATGAAGCAAATATATCGATTCTGGCATTAAAAAATTGATTTCAAAATCGTAAAAAAAAAAAATCAAAAAGAAATCGCAATACAAAGGTGAATCGATTTTTTTCCCACCCCTAGAAAAATTCTGCTTCAGGGGCAGTACTAGTTTCTTTGAGTGTTATCATTTATTGTCAGTTTCAAACGTCTGTTTTTATTCATCGTTGTCATTGTCAGTTGGTAGTAACAGGAAAATCACCAGCAGGTGAGATGCATGTGGGGGTACGTGTGACCATGCAGAAACTAATAAGTAGACATTAGAAGATTTAAAGGTTCTCTATACAACATTTAGAGCAGTGAAACCAAATCTTCAGTTTGAATAAAGTGATTCAGTGCATTAAATGAGGTGGTAACAAATAAGCTTCCATTTGCATGACAGTCTCACAGCAAAGGTGGAAAGGCCACTCAGTATCTACTGTATGCAGATTTAAACAAATCCTGAAAAGTATTTGCAGAAACAATTCCACCAGGGTTATATACCTGGTTGAAAAGCATCAGCTGGTCCAGAGTAGAGGTCTGGTTGCCGACCATCACGTAGCTTCTAACCCGCATCCTCTGACCTATAGCATCATAGCTTATTTTTCCTGTGGACATGAAGAGTTCGTTGGCAGCCATCTGAAAGACAGACAGAGAGCAGAGAGTGAAGGGAAAGACAGGGATCACTTGACATGGGTTCATCCAGGAGAGATTATATCTCTGGGGAAGGTTTATGCGAGCAGACTCACCACAGTGAAGCCTCCATTCATCAGCCCTGGAGCAACTGGTGAAGAAGAAATCAAAATGTTTAATAATTTAGTCCTCTTAGTGATCTGAATTAAGATGTGTATCTATAGCACACTGGGTAAATATACTCTGTTGGCAAAGCAATACTTTTACAGCATGGTTTGTCTACCAATTATTGTGAAATTGGAGGTGATATTAAGATGGATACAACTTTATCTGCCTAATTTGTATTTGCTGGTAAATACAAATAATTTGTCAAAAATTTGTCATACATTTTGATTTGGATTAAACCCAAAGTCAAGTTTCAGACACATACAAAGATATTCCATCAACAGTTACAGGCAGCAGTATTACAATGTCTTGTAAAACTAAATAAACTGATATAAATGACTGACTGACTGACTGACTAAATGAAGGAATTAATGTGTAATATAGATGTACATTTTTCAAACTCAACAAAACTGCAAAAAAATTAAATAAATTCATACAAAAAAACTGAAAAGCAATACAAAACATTAACATATAATGCCGAGCTGTTGAAAGTGAAATTATATATATGAATTTTTCATGCCAATTATTTTCTTGCTCTTACAGCCACTTTGTTTCTATTTCTGTCATTTACAAATTGTAATTACGGTCAAAACTTTCTGCACTTTGCTTGAATTCACTTAAAGTCCAGCTTCACACACACACACACACACACACACACACACACACACAATACACTGATATAAAAATGGTCACCACCAGGGGTGTCCATACTCACCACAGGGTTTTGGTGCTTGGGCGGCAGCAGCCAGCACCATGCTGAGGTAGGACAGCACACTGATGAAGTTCATGTTTCTTTAGGATCCGGACGAGGTGAACCTGTGAGCTCTCGACGACGCACGCCTCCATATATATATGCTCAAACCTGGCCGCTCTTACGCAATGTGGCTCAACCCCCCTCAGTATTTTTCCCAACTGCCCCCATGAGGGAAAATATGACCATCTAGTTAACAGCACATATGACCATTGATAAGATTAGTCAATGCATCACATGCTTGTTTTTATGTTCAAGCACCGAGCTCATCAGATATTATGGAGATATTATATTTGCCCTTTAGTCTCAGTGCCTTTTTAGGTGTTGTATCTTGTGATTATGACTCTAAATGTGACATTGATATTACTTTTGGTCAAATGTTAGGTAACACTTCATTTTACAGGTCCGCAAATTTCACGGTAATTAAGTGATAATTAGCAAGCAACATATTTGAAATTTCTGCCAAATTACCCCAATATTTACCTAAAAATGTATTGAAAATTACTTTATTATAAATATTATTTAATAATTATATTACGGTAATTCCCAAAAGCTGGTAATTTATTTAATACATTTCCAGGAAAAGAATACAAAGTGAATTGATATGCTTTATTTCCATGTCTGCTGATATATAGATATTAATTAGTAAATAACTTTTATTTCTTAAAAAACTCCCTGAATCATTACATTAGCTACCAGGTTACATTTGTGTAGACAATAAGTCACAACGGTGAGATTTGTGCCTGATCAGAAGTGTCTTCTATTAGTTGTTTTGGTTTTCCACCTCCGATGAAGAGCAGCGCACAGCCACTTCTCAAGCCTAAGGGCCCTATTTTAACCATTATATGCTATTTTAGCATATAATTATTAAATAATGTTTATAAGAAAGTAATTTTCGATACATTTTGAGGTAAATATTGGGGTAATTTGGCAGTAATTCCAAAGAAATTTAAACAGGTTACTTGCTAATTATCACCTAATTACCATGAAATTTGCGGACCTGTAAAATGAAGTGTTACCAAATGTTTTTTTACTAAAATACAATACAATACAGGCCATATTGACCTCCCGAATAACACATTTCTTTAATATTGATGATTAAAAAAGAAGTTTCATTGTGTATATACTAAAATATTTTCGAAGCTTTGTTTCACGTCTTAAAGGTCTGTGTCATTCTTGTTCAACAGCACATTTAGCTGCAGATCAAGTGTTCATGGAGTTAAACCATCCAGTCCACGAGTCCACAGCTCCAGTGTTTTTTTGGACTACAGGTGTAAATAATCCCATACTGTACGGAGTAACTCCACCTGCTTTTTTTCTCAGCCTTCAGGGCCGCATTTATCTGAGGTGCCTGTGAATGGTACCGTACAGTGCGCATACCTCCTTACTTTTGTGTTACTTCATCTAGCTTTTAGTCTTGTCTGGTGTCATTTGTTAGTGAGTGCTATATCACGCCTTTTCATAGCTAACTGCAAAAAAAAAAAAAAAAGCTTCAATTACAGAACAGTCAGTAAAAAAGTGGATTTGTTGAACAGTATTTATATAGAGATAGACCAACAGTATGCGTTTCAGAAATATGTTTCTGTCCTCTAATTCAGAGGCTATGGTTACTGGTTAAAATCATCAATGTGTGCAGGTATGTGCAGATTAGCCCTGATCATGTGAAAGTTGTTATAGGGATAGTTCAGGTGTTTTGAAGTGGGGTTGTATTTATCCATAGTCAGTGTATTACCTACAGTAGATGACAGTCGGTGCATCCAAAGTTTGGAGAAACAGACAGGAGTACCAGCACGGGAGCAAAGAAAACAAAAAAGTGCTGTGGACGGGGGCAGCAGCAAAACGTATTTTAGCCACCTAAAAGAAAGGCTCACCTAAAAAATTAATATCAGTTTAAGTGTACGTATAGTGTATATATAGAATAGTTTCTGGTGGGGAACTATGCTCTTCAGTTAAGTTCCCCGTTGGAAAGGGCTGTCTGACGGCAAGATAAAGAAGTGAAAATATTCTAAATATAGCGTACACTTCAACGGATATTGATTATTTTTCAGGTGACTAAAATACATTTTGCTGCCGGTCCCGTCCACAGCAGTACATTGTTTTGCTCCGGTGTCGGTACTCCTGTCTGCTTCTCCAAACTGGGGGCGTGCCAACCGTCATCTACTGTAGCTGACTAGGGATAAGTACCTCATACAACCACACTTCAAAACACCTGAACTTTCCCTTTAAGACGTAGCAAAATAAAAATGTAGTCATAGTCAGGAGCACCATCCTTATCTGCAGGTTCAGAAAGTCACAGATACAATTGACCACCTCAGTCAATGACAACAAGAATAACTTCATCAATATTACATAACAATACAAACGGTAGCTTCATATAGCTCTATGACTCTTTCTTGAAATTTACAGAATTACTCAAAATTCAGTTGTTGGAATCTGTCATATTCACTTTAAGGTGAAATGTAGACTAATTTAGATGATCTAGTTCTCATTTTAGTTGTGCATTTTTCCTTTTTAAATATTCTTAAAGATGTAACTGATGTCTTTTGACTGTGGATACTGAGCCATGCAGTTCTTCCGGATAAACTATGACACGTTACCAAGTGTTGTCCTGTCGGAAATTAATATACCTATATTCTTCTAAACAAGTATAACCTCAGACAAACGACGTGTGTATGGAAAATAGAGTGACATTTCCTGTCACAAACTACAGATGACACATTTTCACATTTGAAAAGTTCATCATTCAAATTACATTGTTTTGTGTTTTTATGTACACTTTTCTGTAGATGTGCTTCTGTGTCAAGATATGTTATCTTTATATACTATACAGTACTGGTCTTCAAATGATTTTTACTCTGTAGGTTTGTGCTTTACATGAAAATGAAAATGAAAGATCTCCACTGTGTGCTGCTGCCTGTTAAAGGATGTTTTTTTGGCATCAACAAAAATAATTTAGCTTAAAACTGAACGGCGATGAGTTTGCAGGTATGTCTATACTTTCCATTGATCTTGATTTACAGTAATGATGAAAGACTTCCGTCAGAGCACCATTAAAACTCCATATTAGGTAAAAGGAAAAGGGCGTCACACGAGTATGTTCAGAGGTTAGGGCTTCTCTCATGGAAATAACTACCAGTGAACACTGATAATGATCATAAAAGCTGTGAGCTCATTCAGGTGCTTCGTCTTTATCTGAAGACTGACAGCAGTTTATCAACAACACACGTACATAATCTGCAGCAAGTCCAAGCTCTGAAAAGGTTTGATGTGATTACTTTATTGATCCGGTGAAGGAAACTTTTTTATTAGCTCTATGGAAATTTTGCAGTCCACCACTTTGTTCCAGACTGAAATATCTCAACAACTATTGGATGGTTTGCCATGAAAATTCAGTAACTTTCAGACATTCATGGTGGTCAGAATGAATCCTACTACAATTGGTGATAGACAGCGCATTGACTCCTGGATCATACGTCAACATATCTAACATGATATTGTGTTTAAAACATGAAATGTAGAATATGTATTAAAAATGAATGTGTCTAATATTGCCAACAATAAAACTGATGGCATGCCTTGGTTCAAAATTACGCAATGAGATTATTTTGTTTGTATAAATGCTGTATTATCACCATTATTTCAATAAATTCAGATCATAGCTAATATTATTATTATAATATTTGTTACCATTGTTACCATTATTTATTTATGTACTACTATTCACCTGTTATTGTGATTGCTCTTATAAGTAAGTACATAATAGTAAACATACAGTAATTGCTGTAGCAGTGTTAGGGTTAGCCTATAGATTGAAAGCATGATCGCTAAAACGGGGGAAGACATTTCATTGTACATTATATTATATTATATTATATTATATTATATAGGGACTTCTCTACAAGTACTAACCTTAAACAAGGAAAATAAGCCAAAGTCATACTTGACAAACGTGAGTTTTAACAATTACTTGTGATAAATTAGTTATTTTCTATCAGGCAAGTAATTCAGTTCATGTAAGCCTACGGTAGACACTTGTCTCCTGAGTGTCTAGCAGCGATTATAGCTTAAAGGTCCCATATTGTAAAAAGTGAGATTTCCATGTCTTTTATATAAAAAAGCAGATTTAAGTGCTTTATAAATACGGTTAAACTATCAAAACACTCAATCCACGGAGAAATACACACAGCCCATATTTAGAAATTGTGCGTGTGAAACAAGCCGTTAGGATCTCTGTCCATTTGTGATGTCACAAATATACAATATATAGATAATTACAGGGTTTTAAACGTACACATTCTAAATGTGTCCCAGTTTATATCCTGTTGCAGTGTATGTGAATGACATCAACTGACAGGAAGTAAACATGGACCCAAGGTGTTGCCTAGCAACGCAATTCCGTTGCAATTCCGTTGAAATGCACTAAAACAAAGTGTTTCACACAGAGGATAAATACAGGTATATTCAGACAGACAGCATGAGGAAAATAAAGAGTTTTTTGAACATTAGGGCATGTAAAAATGTTCTAGTAGAAACACAAAACACAAATATGAACCTGAAAATGAACACGATATGGGACCTATAACTACCGAGATTCTAAGTAACTTGAGACAAAACATTATTTTTCTACTCCATGTAGATCATAAACCCTTTAATATAATAACGACTCATTGAAATCGGTTGAGGAATGTTGATGTTAGAGTGCTTTTTATCCAGAAAAACAGCAGCTCCCCCATTCACTTTTATAGGTTTACAGGCCAGTCTTGCCCGGTCCAATATGGCGCCCACGTTGACGTATCACCGCAACGGGCTGTTACCAAACACCTGCTAGCTGTTTTGTGCTAATTAGCTAATGTTACCAAGCTACCACGCCAAACTTAGATGGTTTAAAAAGTGTCATGGTACAGGTACAACTAAAAACATTTGTTTTAGGTCCACATGCATTAAATGTTTTGTTTGTCAACACAAGAAAACGGTGCAGGCCTTACCTGAAGCCCAGGTGAGCTCGGCTAACGTTAGCTAGCTGCTTTCCGCCGTTGCTCCTCTACGTCCTCTCGTTATCCGCCGTGTCGCTGCTCCCGTTCCTCTTCTCGCGATAACCACCGCGCACCGAGCTCGGCTGGTGTCAGTTAATTCAGTTAAACAGATAGAAGCTAGAAGGGAACCCGCGAATTGGGGAAACTCTCGCGAGATTGGTTAAGGTCAGGCATTGGTCGTTGGGCAGCAAGTCTCGCGAGAGTTTTTGCAGATCGATGATCAGATTTCGCAATTTGCGGGTTCCCTTCTAGACACGACCTAAAGGATTAGCTGATGTGCAGTATGTTGTACCCAATAAGGTGGGTGTCCTGTGAGCAGTGCTTGAAAATCAAAAAGTTTCATCAAAAAGAACTTCATAATAATTAAAACCAACTTATTTTAATTAACATATATGTACTGAGACAGATGTTTAGAGTTAGGACTTTGTGGTGAGAAAGCTCCCTGTTACGGGAATCAAGTAAAAATATTATATTTTTAAAAAGCAAAGCAGTAACCAATATCACCATACAAATTAGAATAGTACGCAAGATCTCCTAACTACAAACATGGTTTGTTTTTCTCTTTGATGCTGATTAATATGATTTAGTACTTCTAAGAACACTAACAGCATGTGACTTTGACTTGAAATTCCAAAATATGGAGGGACAATCATTTAAATTTGCGTATGTTTCTGTAAACGTAATGTTCTTTCCAATAAAATATTGTTGAAAAATAAAGATAATGTGATCTGCTCATTATCAACCATATTTTTAGGATTGTGTGCAGGTTTCCAGCTACGTCAGCTTTGTGACATAACATGCACTAAAAGGTATAAGAAAGAAAAAAAAATTCCACATGACATACTGCATATTATATTTATTTTCCAATATGCATATTAAATTATCATCTCTGTTTTTATTCTTTAGATTCCCTTGGCATCTCAAGGTTGGCTATTAGTAAACCAAACATCTTTTGAGCAAGGAATACTTCAAATATTTCAGTGCAAAACAGCTAAAGCAAAGTTAATTAAAATAAGACACCCCCTACCCCCAAATGAAAAAAAAGCATTATTTTTAAAAAGCCAGTCGTTAACACGTATAAATAAAACAGAATGAATTATAAGAGAAGAAACCGTTTTTTGTTTAGGTGTAGGTTCCCTTGTTTTGCAGCAAAGCATCAACTTACAAATTTCCACCTCATATACATATATGAATATTAACATTGTGTATTATAATATAATCTTGTTACAATCTACAAGAGGTCCATGTTAATCAAGTGTTAATGTTACATGAGATGAATTTCTGCCCATGTGAAGTACTCAGGGTTTCTGCGTATTATAAAGATTCTCTTTACTGTACAGTCTCAGATACGCCGTCACACACACCTTGTTGTCCACTATATGCAGCAACCTTGAGTACTGTATGTGTGACCTCGTGCAAGCAGAGGCGGGCACACACTGGTTTGTTGTGTAGTGTCAGTCAAATGAGCGCTCTCTTCTCCACAGTCACTGTGAGCGGATCGAACACCGGTTGAAAAAGGCATCGGCTTTATCTGGGATCATCTCCAACATAACGGCTGAAACAATGAAATATCAAACACGCAGACACAATGTCATCCACTCACTGAACTCATCTCATTCATCCTTAAATTTTCATTACACATAGTCTACCTACAGCGCATCAAGCTCCCTCTACTCTATTCTGAGTGAGTTTTAAATAAATTAAATTAAAATAACACTTTACTCACTGGTCCATCTCTTTTCTTCTGTCCACACACTTTCATCTCATTAATTTATTTCAAAACATTCATCCATCCATGAACATCTATTCCTCCTACAGCTTCCCCTTCTCCCTAACTGACATCTAAATCTAAACTTACATACAGTAACTCTCACTAACTACAGTTCTATTGTATGTTTGTATTTCTTACTTTTCTTTTCAGTGTCCTGCTACTATTTCACAGCAAACAGTCATCCCAACACACAGGCAACATAAACACACTCATCCGAACAACCGCACGCTAGAAATCAAAGGACCGCGTAATACTTTCAACCGTCAATAACGGAGTGCAACGAAGACGTGCCGACATTAGAGACACACGTAAAGATTCAGAGACACAAACGGGGTCTTTCTGGCCATTTGAAACTGAGAAACAAGAGAGTGAATTGGAAGTTTTTAGTGTCCCTGTTTTGTTGTGTTGGCCCGTTTTTGGCAGGTTTGGGAGTTGGCAGGCAGGGATTCTGGCAATGGGTCGGTTTGGTGTGAAAGTGATGAGAGAAACCGCTGGGTGGGGGTAGACCGTTCTCATTCGAAGCCGTACATATAATCATGTTTGACATTGGGGTCAGACTGTGAACAGATGAGGCCAGTGTGAGAGCGAGGAGGAAGCCACTCGATGCAAAGAAGGTTCCACAATTTAGAGCATGAACGATTTCCTGCAGAAAAACAAAAAAACAGTATCTCAGAGTTTCAGGAGTTGCAGGAGCTGAGCGTGGCGTCAAGGTCTCCGGCCTTGACAGTTTATGGACCCGGAATTTTGGCCCTTGGTCTTTTTTCAACTCCCTCTAGTCCTCCGTGGCCCTCTGTCAGCAGTCGGAGACTTCGGAGGTGTTGGAGTCACTGGCGAGTTTCCTGCGTTGTCTCACAGATTTCTCCTCATCCTGCACACAGAGACAGAGGACAGTTGTTTTTTACCTGTTCAGTACAGCTGGAATCTAAATGTTCCTCAAATGTCATCTCTGCACTAGGGCTGCACGATTATGGCCAAAATGATAATCACGATTATTTTGATCAATATTGAGATCACAATTATTCATCACGATTATTCATTGATTTTAGTGAAAACATATTTTTATTACACTTTCACATTTAAATAAACAGAGCACTGTTTTCACCTCCATGCTAGTGTGCTACATTCCTGATAATGTACAAATTAGGGCTGAACGATGTTGGAAAAAACTGACATTGCAATATATTATTTTCTTCAATATGAAAAAAATACAGGAATATTCACCCTACCCTTTAGCTAGCTACATTTTAAAGTTAAATGCATCTATCTGGTGCCCTTTGAGAGCAGAATTAGCAACGTTAAGAGGCTAGATAAACAATTTTACACTCTCAATTTAATCATAACCACATTGGCCGATAGATAATATTTATCCCCAAAAGTGAAGCCAAAACATCTGGATCACCGGCTGGTGGCTGTTAGTTAGAGTTTTCTATGAGCAGAATGCGGATTTTAAACATCAATATCGCAGGCGATCATGTTCATTTAATTGTGGGAAGCCAAAATCGTGATCATGCGTGGTCCCCTCAGGTTAAGTAGCGTTTTCTCTCCGTCGTGTCTCCAAACAAAGTGAAACATGATACAGTGTGCGTATGTGTCATTGTGCATGTGTAACTGTCGGAAAGCATCAATAAGAGGAATTAATAGACACGGAAGCATGAGATGCCAAAGAATCAGACAACTACGGTTCTCTATTCCCATCTCTAGCGTTTTCCCTGCCTGCCAAAGTGGCGGATGGCCTGACGAGTTCACCCGCTACTGCCAACAATTGTGCTAATTCAGAACCTGCGTGTAACTGATAGGAGAAACTAACTGACTAAATGTTACAGGGATGCACTGATTTATCAGCCGAACATCAGTATCGTAAAATATTCTACCTCGTCGGTGCATCCCTAAAATTTTATAATGGCATTGAAGAAGAAACTGCATTTAATATGGATCGGTCACATCATGTTTGTGTGTGTGCTTACAGTCTGAAAGACCCCATTCTGGCCCCACTCTCCGGGGGAGTGATCCTCAGGGTCCTCTGCCTCTTCCTCCTCTTCCTCCCCCTCCTCCTCTCTCACCGTGTCCATCCCGTCTTCCTCATACTCTGTCAGACAGTCCGACTCCTCCGCTGAATGGAAAGATTTAGAGGAGATATTACAGAGAGAATTTATTGTGTGACTGACCCACCAAGGTTTAGATAGCACCCATAAAATATCTGTCTGCTGTATTTCAATAAAACAGACCAGGTGAAAGCTGTGACCCATTATTTATCACACAGATTAAATCCGACATGATCTTGAAGGTGAAATGTACATCTATAGGAGGAGACACTCCTGCAACGAGGACTTTTAACATGTGTGCAAACTGTGTAAAGAATACTTCAACCATTATAAAAGGAATCATCTGTAGATAATAATAATGATTTGACAAGTGGTCGTTTACCTTCTGCCGCTACGTAGCTTTGAACCGGCTCTATCCTGGATACAATCTCTGCAAGGTCAGTGAAGTCGGCTCCTGGACACGTGCAGGACTACGAGACAAGAAATGATCATTATATCCTGGCGTAATATCGTTGATGGTGAACATGTATGTAGTTATACATCAACCATATTACAGATCATTTGTGGCGCGTGTGCTGTTCTTACGTCAGTTCTCTTGCTGTCTTTGTAGTCGGCTGAGCGGTGGTCCTTCAGCATGTTCTCGATGATGTCGCCTCGGGCCCAGCCAGTAAACAGCAACTTGCCGTGCTGGTAGCCCACATCCTGAAGTAGTTTAAACACAAACACAAAGTACTTCTAATAAAGCAAGTAGACAGTTTTTTAAGGGAATGCATTGCAGCTCTGAACAGATTATGATGTATTTTTTTGTTTATTTGGTAACATGACATCCACGTTAAAGTTCCATGACTGTGTCCTTGCTGTAATTAAATCAAGGCATCGCAATTAACTTGTAATGTTTGCAAATGCTGGATATCCCCAAATAAATAAAAACAGAAATGTTATGAAGTAACTCACATAGATCTCGTCAAACTTGCCGAAGTCCATGGTCTTGAAGCGGTCGATGGGCGGTCTGATGTACTCGCAGTAGGCGCTCTTCTTCACCAGCTCTAACTGACGCACACACGATACGTAGGCCAACCGAGACTGGATCTCTGCCATGTCTGGCACCTGCAGAAACGGGGATGGTGTAAGAACCAGAAATCACCGCTAACGCCAACAGAAATATTTCTCAATCTGAAGACTCAGCATCAACCCCCCCCCCACTACTTATTGATTCAAAACTAAAATGTACTCCTCTATATGTCAAGATGCTGAGTCACCCAAAGTTACCAGTGCCTTGTGCTGCCAACCAGTACTGTACCTTTACTTTCTCTGCCCAGGGATTGATCCGTTTCCACAGCAACCACCAGCCAGACAGGCAGTCGCCATAGTTACAGAGGTCGGTCTCATCTTGGCTACCAACGTCGATGGCAATGACCGTCCTGGCGCCCATGTTCCTTGCAATGTCCGCTGTTGGACGCGTAGCACACACACGCACACACCAGCATTCACACACAGACGCACAAACAGCACGACAAAATCCAGCAGCAGAGATGGTGAGACAACGGATTCTGTGTTATTAAGCTTGTCTCAGGATAATACCTTCATTTTAGGAGCCACAATGTTCAGACTTACACCACAAAAAGGTTATTTTCTAAGTGGTCAGACACAGAGGATTTATGGCCAATTAGTGACAGAAAACACTGTATTTTTATTTTTTTTGGCCAACGAGCACGGGGCCGGAGGTCATGACCTTTCTCATTGGCTTGCTGGCGTTAAAGAGAGTGTTGGGTCAGTGAGCTTTTTTGTGGTGTTGAGCCTCTTCAAAGACAAACAGGAAGCCATCCCAAAAACCCAAAGCACCGATCCAGAGTGCCAAGAACAACTAGAAATGCATCTGATGGAGCACAAACTCTTCAAGGAGAAGAGTCAGAAATAAAAGAAGTTGATTTTACAAGGCTTCCTTTAGTTGGATCAATCTTTGGGCCCAGAAAGCACCATGTTTCACAAACCTCAAGAATGAAATAATAAGGTACGGTTCCCATACCAAGTAGAGAATTACAGTAGTCACAGTCCAGAGCTTTGTGAAATATGACTGTGTTGAGACAGACTCGGGGGAGTTTTCATCTGCGCACCATAATGAAAGCTAAAAACTGTTTATGTCTTACTTCTGTAAACATTACAGGAAATTTGGTTTTTAAAATGCTTTCAGGTAATGAGGATGTATTTAATGGTCCGCAGACAAAAAACAGCTCCTCCCCTCTTTATTAACAGACTCCACTCATTTTTCCTCTGGCTGACATGGAAGCAAATATTGATATTAAAATGAAGCTTCAGTATAATGAACAAAATCCTTGTAGGGCTGGGCAATATGGTTGAAATCATTATCACAATGTTAAGAAGGATATTTTCCGATATCAATAATTTCACAATATGGCAAATGTATGAATAATCCAATAGAAAATAATCAAACTGAAGTTCAGAGCAGAACTGTGTTCCACTGTTATGCCTTACATGAACTCCTCATAAGTGTAAAACTTCAATAACTCATTTTGTTAGTTTTAAACTACTTCAAGTTATTAATTTGGACAACAGAATGATAACATGATATGATCACATCACCACAGTATGATTCTGCTGAAAGTCAATAAACAATAATATATAATTATTGCCCAGCTCGACAGAAAAGTGCTCATTCTTCAACATGAGGGGAACCAGACTTTAACCTCAAAGCAGACCGGTGTCTTATGGCATGAAAAATAGCAAAATCACGCTATGGTTTTAATGTCAGGAACTTGAAAATCTTTTTTATTTTAAATTTGATACAAGTGGTCATCCCTGCCCCCATTTTTAATTCTACACCTTTCTGACACCAGGCTGTTTGATAGACAAATACCACATTCTCCTATTCAATGTGGTATTAGTTTAAGTGTAACCGTGTCATTATATACACTGGAATCCACTCTCAATATAATTCTAAATGCTGACTTTTCCCCATCATGTAATACAGAATATTTCAGGGTTTGATAAGATTGTTTACTCACTGAGCTCACTCAGCTTTTATTGTTATTTTTAAAAATGTGGTTGATAAAAGCTGCAGTAGGCAAAAACATTTTGGCATCATTGGGCAAATATCCCATAATAACCTTTCAGCATATTGTAATTCAAGTGTTCTGAGAGATAACTACACTTCTGCACCTCCTCATGGCTCTGTTTTCAGGCTTTAAAAAATCTAGCCCATGACGGGAGACTTTAACCAATCACAGGTCATTTCAGAGAGAGATCCTATTGGCTGTGCTCCGGCTGGTGGGCGGTGCTTGGTATTTCCTCAACTTGATCTCAACATGGCTGCCTCACAAACTTTCTCATTTTACAGCTAAACAGTACACTACAAGATGTTTCTGAAAACATTTGAGGTGAGAAATAGGCATTACAGTAACAGAATATTGATTCATATTTGATCAGCGCTGCCTAGTTTGACCGCTTGATCGGAGTTCGCGAGTGATTGACTCATGGCTCATGACTCTGGCTGAACAGCAGACTCCAGATCAGCTCTGATTGGTTGTTTTCCTCTGGTCTGTGAAATCTTGCAGATGTCATTAGGAGCACCGGAGGACACAGAGACACATGATTTTTTTCTGTCAGGATATAGTGACCGTTTTATAAAAATAACTTTTTTTCATCATATTTGCTCCATTTCTACCCACTGCAGCTTTAATTGGTGGTTTGATCCTCCTCAATATTCAATATTCAGACAGGGAAAACTCAGCACACTCCTCCGCAACCACCTGACGTCCCTCCATTAGCATTAAGACAATCCCACGTCTAAATACTTACCCAGCCTACAAACAACTTGATTAAAACCCCTCGTTACAATCATCCCCGTCCCTCACTCCACCTCCCCCCTCCTCTGGGGGACAGGAGTTTGGTGGACAGTGGAGATTGTGTGTTGGGGGTGGGGGTTGGGTGGGGGGGGGGGGGGGGTACCACCTCTACTTGCCTGGCAGGTTGTTGATGTAGCCACCATCCATTAGCAAGTTGCCATCTTTGGGGTCGCAGAGAGGCGGCAGGTACCCCGAGAGGGTCATGCTCGCTCGCACATAGCGCCACAGAGAGCCTGACACACCAGGGAGGGAAGGAGGGAGGAGGAGGAGGAGGGGGGGAATAACATCTCAATAATGTTTGCTAAACGTATCAGGTTAGTGTCGACACAGAACGCAATCCCAACATCAGAGGGAGGTCGGACAAAGGAAGGTAGCCGATCCCTGCAAAGGCTAGGACTGTGGTTCTGCCCACCCTTAGCCTCTGCTGTACACCACTGCAAACCTCATTACCTTGCACAGAGACCCTGTGTGACTTGTGCGTAAGGTAAAAAAGTAAATGGCAACTATAACAGAGCACCAAGGCTGTTTGGATCTCCAAACAGTGTCCCAACGACACCGCTTTTGATGCCATCATATGAATTAGCTCCTTTCTAAAGTAAAATCCACAGATTCTGAATATTCAAGCTGAAACCAATCACCGATAGCCTGAGGAGAAGAAGTAGGAAATATTGTAATATTGACTATGGCAAGCTGTTTTAACATTTAATAGCTAGACAGGATATTCATTAGAGATATCTGCAACAACATTTTTCAATTACATTTCGACAAGTACGATTCAAACTACTTTTACTATTCATGTGTATGGGGTTTCTCATTAAGGATATCTACATCCGCAACTGAATTATGACTCCAGTTTCAGATATCTATAATTTAATTCTGTTATTACCTCAGAAGGGGGCAGGATTGGACGGGAGGTGGAAGCTATTCAAACATACTGTGGCGCCGCACTGCAGCCGTATGGGTTTATAAAGTGTGTCTGGAGACAATAAATCTACAATACGATGTAAATTTCTACCACAACTCTCTAGTGAACAAAGCTCTCGTTCGCCACAGATTCCTTGATGATATGAGCTCTTTCTATTTCATGGCATTTTCTAACTATCTGATCCACAGCGGTCCCTGAGCACTCGTCCCACAGCCGGCTGCACATAGAGACCAATGTTATGTGTCCAGCTCGGAGGACGGCTCCTTGTCTACCTTACTATGGTTAGAAATGTTCAGATGCTTTGTTGGGCCAATATCCAATGGGAAGCCTTTCATGAGCAACGTCATGCGCAACAATTGAGATATCTGTAACTGTTATTTATGATAGTCACAACTGAATTGTGTTATCTTGAATAAGAATTCTGACAAGTCACAATGTAATTGTAGATATCTCTAATGTTAATTCCGGATAATCAGGCTTAGTTATTAAATGTTAAAACGGCTTGCCATAAATGGACCTACTTTAATTGTCTACATGTCGTGAGAAGGTGCGGCGGCAGATGTTGTGACAGTGTTTGGAGATCCTTCACCGTGAACATGGCAGGGAAGCACCCAGCCTGCCCAGTCCTGCAGCTCCGGCTCAGTGCCAGCAGGGGGCAGGAGCAGGACGGGTGCTGCATGGGTTGGAAGGATAAGGAGCACCACAGAGAAAAGTGAAGGGGTGCATCTGTGCGTGGAGTATATGTGAATACTGAGGAAGAATCATTTTACTGATATATGACTTTAGGGGAATCACTACCACCTACAGCTTTCCATCTGTTTGCTCTACATTCATCGTAACTTAAGGGCTTTATTCTATTTGTATGGGAGCTACAACAGAAGGATCCAGAACACATATTCCTAAATAATAAAAAAAAATACTTAGAAAAACAAAAAAGGTAATACATGCCATCGATATATATTTATGAGAAATATATGGATTGGCTCACAGTGTTTAACACTGGCATGCACATAGAAGCAAGCAAAGCCAGGGGAGAGGACAGATGCTGCGTAGGAGAGGCTGGACATGTTCCTGGTGGTAGAGGTGATTGAGATGAAACGGTAGCAATTTCACAAGGACCTCCTCGTGGGGAACAAGCTGCAGTTCAGTCCCAAGGACAAGACACATTTAGGCCCACCCAAACGCACAATGATCCACAACAACAGACGGATGCGATGTTGACATGGTGCAGCCATTCACTAGCTCCTGTGTCACCTTCAACGCTATCAGCTTTATTTTAACCCTCTGAGACCCACAATAGACCACAATAGGGGTCTTTAGGGGGAGATAGCAGGTCAACAGTAGATGTCACATAGAAGTGGTGTACATCATCTGAAAGCTGGGAACCTGAAGGTTAATTTGAGATGCAGCTCAGCACTGTGTGTCAAGTTCTTCTAATCAGAAATCAGAAATAAACAAGAATTAATTATCTAAAAATGAATGTGAAAGTGTATAAGGGTTTAGAAAATTGTGATACAAGTAAATGATGGTCATTCCCATGCTCTATTATGTCTCATAAGTTGTTGCAGCAATTTTTGGTTGATACCATTTGTTACACAGATTTGGTGCAAAATTAAACCATTTTTTACCACTCGAGAATTGATAAAAATGACCAATAATCCCTCCAAAATACCACATGGGGATCAAAAACGTTTGACATTTTGAGATTTCTGCAAGAATTGCATTTTTCGGCGATTGGATGGCGAGCACTTCATCCCCTGAATACCTTAGGTCTTTAGTTTGTGGTTGTAAAGTTTCATGAGGCTGTGATTATCCTAGAGGTCACCACAGGTCATTTTATACAGTGAGGTCAGGTTTCAAAAAATGGTCTCATTACAGTGAAATGGTTACTATGGGGACTAACATTATCACACATGAATACAGTTGGGCTCATTGGATTCACAAGAGTCTCAGCTTTACAGTGATACCCAATTTATGTAATTCAAGACTGTTTAGGGACCCCAGTATGCAGAAATATTCAAACACACCATTTTAGAATAGGAGAAAATAAGACATTTGATGTGATGCATGACAAAAAACTGCATGTGATTATCATAAAGTGGGCATGTCTGTAAAGGGGAGACTCGTGGGTACCCATAGAACCCATTTCCATCCACATATCTTGAGGTCAGAGGTCAAGGGACCCCTTTGAAAATGGCCATGCCAGTTTTTCCTCGCTAACATTTAGCCAACTTTGGAGCGATATTTAGCCTCCTTCCGGACAAGCTAGTATGATATGGTTGGTAGCAATGGATTCCTGAGGTTTTCTAGTTTCATATGATAGCTAGAAGATATAGCTCCATTCTAGCCCTAAAACTGAACCTGAAAAACAGTGGAGTCAGTCTCAGCGGGTCTCAGGGGGTTAATCAAAGCACGCGGTACTGCCTGGTCTCTATACCTGGTCTCACACGGAAATTCCACCTAAATCAAAAGTTTGATTTGCATCAACCAAACTGAGCTACCTGTTAGCAACAGCATTTTTGTAAAAAAATATATCAAAATAAGCAAGTACATTGGTACTTACAAGCCACATCCAAAGGTCTGACAAATATACATAAGGGGCCAGAAGAAGCCAGACAATCATGCATCTCTCCATGACCCTTAGATATCCAGACATGTGTGGACAAACCTCACATCTTCTAAGAAAGTGAACGTGAGCGGTTATAGTCAGAGGTGGACCCAAGCCAACTGGAGACGGTGTGCTGTGTGTGTGAATCAAAAAGCCAATTGGAGTTAAAGGAAGATGAGTCACTGGTTGCATCAATCCTAAGACACTATATAGTGGGTTTAGTCTTTCCTTCCAAACCATGGGCTCCCAGTGTCCACCTGGTCAGGACGGGGTTAGTTACGAGTGAGGACTCGGGAGGGAGAGGACAAGAAAGAGGAGGAGGGTAGCCGAGTGGTTGATTGGCGACTTGGGGATGGGGGGAGGAGGGAGGTTTTGGTGAGCGGGTGTTTAAAATCTGACCTGGGACATTGTTAACATAGCAACCATCCACAAGCAAGTGGCCATCCTTGGGGTCGCACAGGGGAGGTAAATAGGGGGTGTAGGAGGCGCTGGCTCTAACGTATCGCCAGACGCAACCTGTCGGGAGATGGAGATGGAGAAGGAGGAACACATCAAATATGGGCCGGACTCAACGTCACAGATGGAAAAAGAGAGCGAGAGAGTCACAGAGAGTAAAGAGAGAGAGAGAGAGAGAGAAGAATGCTGAAAAAGAGAGGAAGAAGGAGGGAGAGAGGAAGAAATGCCCGCAACACAGAGAAGAAGAGTGCAAGACGCTGCCAGGAGCAAGACAGAGAGGAAGGGGAATACAACGTCAACAAATTTACTTATGCCTACGGTTTCTAACCAAATGCAGTAAATTCTAGTACGAGCCAATTTCAAATAAAAGCATACTCTACGGCCAATTAAATTAAGCTATTCGAAGGCTGATTAAGGACGTATGATACCAAAATATCAACACAATAACATTTACTAAAAACAGCACTATTTATAGTATAATTAAAGCCAGTCTGTGGGATAAATGACAACCAATATGTCGGCTGAATGACACCAGATTTATGTAAATTATCTTTACAACCTAAAAACAGTGATGCAAAGTGTGTTTGATGTGTTCATTAAGCATATTTTTTAAAAAAAATAGTATTAGCGTTGTTAGAGGACTGGTCCAACAAGCAAGGTGGGAGGAAGACAGGCAGAGAGAGAAAGAGAGAGAGAGAGAGGGAGAGATGGAAAAAGACCCCAAGAGAGGCAGAAGGAGGGAGAAAGAGAGAGATAGAGTCCGTCATTTCAAGAAGTGCTGTTTGGCGTTAAACTAGTAGACTGAAGAGAAAACTGCAAGTGAAACTGGACTGAAGGTTTTACAGGAAAGACTTGCAATTTGTGTTTAATTTCAAGTATTCTCATATCTCAGTCTTAGTAGTAGATTTCCCTCACTGGATCTAATGCAAACTCATGACACTGTGTACCTTACACCCATCAAAACGGCGTACAATTACTCTTTTTTTCAATGATTAGAGCCAAAGTGACAGAATAGCATCACGCTAGCGATGTTTGACAAAAAGCACACCAGAAGAACTACAGAAAGCACAGAATGGATGGATGGATGGATGGATGAGTGAGAGAAGCAACGCGGGATGTCGTTAAGAAGCAATGAGGGAAAAGCAGCGTGAAGTGTTCTGGATCCTACATGTTGACGCGGACATGGGAGGGGAGTCAGCGACTACACAAGTTATTTTGTCTATGACGTAACCTATGGATGGGCAGCTCTGTGATGACTCTCTATGTGCACTAAGACCTGACGTAAGGGATATATAGGACATAATCTGGGAGCTTTAGACACAAATGTGATGGACAAATAAAACAATGAAAAATCTAGACAGCTTTTTCAATTTAGTGTATGAAAGGAAGAAATTAAGAAGAATGAACAAGTTTAAGTAAGACAGAAAAGTAAATCAAGATGTAGAAACAGTCAGAAAGATGGTAAAAGATTGGAAAAAAAGAAAGAAAGAAACGGAGGAAGGAAACTAGTGCAGTAAAAGTGAGAGAGCCAGATGATGGGAGCAGCGAGGCTTTGCTCCAGCAGTTAATTCATACACATGCCAGGATGCAAACATAAGCAAACCCCTCAAATCCAGTAATCAGTCTGAATTATAATAATTCAAAACAGTGCCTTTACAATGAAACTAGCAATGTCTTCATGTGATGGTGTAGAAACATGGCACACTGGATTTGTGGGATAGGTGGGGGGATCCTTTTCAGGCTAGATCTACGTTAACTAACGTTAGTGATGGTGCATTTCTTACGCAAGTCAAACAGAACAATTATTTCAGTAAATACAGACACAAGCATAGAAACATCTACACAGTGTTTTCTTTTGTTCATGTTGAGTGAAATCTCCGTTGAAGCCCTCGGCCGTGGCATACTCCAAACCAGATTGTAACTGGCACGTTTAAGGAGGCAAAATAGTGGGTTTACGACTAAAATGAAGCAATGCATTTGGCTTTGAAGGCTGTAATGTTTGCAGGCTGGCCGCTCAAACTTATTTGGGTCATTTCAACAGCATGCAAATATATTCACATAGGTAACAGCTTTAGTTACTGTGCCATTTTACTTCTGACTGGCTGCTGCGAGCACTATTTTACTGCTTAAATACTTTTGAAACATAAATCGATGATAATGCCAATTTCACACATTAGTTCTTTGTCATTCAGCAGTATTATTGATTGAGCTGTGTTAAATGTTGCCTCTTATTGTGTAGGTCTATCTGTGTTTGCATGTACTGTATGTATGCTCATCCAAAGCTATCAAATAATGTACTGTACTGACAAACACTGTAAAAGTACTGTCTTACTAGTGATATGATAAAGAGGGATGGCGGCCCCTGCAGTCAGCTCAGCTGTCACTTACCATCCTGGTGAACACGCATGGCTGAGGCCGTGATGTCAGTGGTGACGTTGAAGTATGGCAGCCAGAGGTCCTGGGGGAACAGGAAGTATTGCAGTGTCATAAACCTTATTGTTATTGTTATTATTATTTCTCAAGTGACTGCTTCAAAAACATGACCCTCTTGTGTTCTGGCAGACCTTCTCTCTAAACTCATCCCTCACCTCAGCTTGCTTATCCTGGAACACTTTATAGATGCTGGTGTTGAAGGCAGAACCGGAGAACATGGAGGTGATGGGGTAGGTCAGGTCCAGGACTGTTTTGAATACTGAGTTCATTGCCTGTTGAACAAAAAAATACAGAGAAATCGGACACAATTCAACTGTTAATCACCTATTCTTGTTTGAAACCGTAAGGCTGCTGGGTAGATTAAACCTTTTTCGTTTCAAGAGCAAAATATCATCGGATCTTAGACATACGGGCAAGACAGAAATGACTGAATACTGGCTATAGATGTGTGTGCTGTACCTTGGACCACTCTCTGGCTCTCTGTTTGGTTCTGACGGCGCTCCTCTCCTCAGCATACAGTGCGCCAATGAATGAGCCGATTGAGGTCCCGCCCACTATGTCTATAGGAATCCCCGCTTCCTCCATAGCTTTGATCACACCCACATGAGAGCAGCCTCTGCATGAGGGAGAACAAACAATGGTCAGGTACACTAGATGACTTCATGTGTTGTAAGCTGGTACTGAGTGGTACAAAATGACCTTTAAAGAGTACATTTTCATCATCACAATTTAGTTTGATAAGACAGGTGCATTAAATAATCCTTTCCCGCATTAACTTATATAATGGTAACATGAAGGGGAGTTTAGGGCTGGCACATTACATTATATTCATGTCAGGTGGGTGGACTGCATTGTCAATATTACAAAACACCAAGACTTGTAAGACACAACGTGCTCTCCACATGTCTGTACAGATAGTTATGGCTAAGCCCTGCTCACCTGGCTCCGCCTCCTCCCAGCACCACGGCGATGCTGTTTCCAGTCAGGACTCGGGCCAGCCGAGAGAAATCACTGTGCCTGTCTGCCGTTTTCTCAAACACCTTCTCATATACCTCCCTCTGCACAAACAGAGAAAATACACATGAAAATACAATAAAAGCAGCAACTGATTTACCAGACCATCATTTCATGATTGCACTCTTAGTTTAAAGTTGCGAAGGAGTTAGAATTTCACTGTCCATACTGGGTCACCTAATTCTAGCTAGAATAGCATACCATAATACAGTGTGTATGTAGTACAATTTCATAAAAGACAGCTAGAAATGACAGTGAAGTTTGCTTCATACTAGTTTGCTGGGACTGCGTCTGGAGAAGACCCTGCGGGGACACTTGAGGTGCAGATGCCCGGAGCACCAGCTACGCATGTTGAGCCACTCGACCGTCCTAGATGGGCCCGGCCCGTCCTCTCTGTGCAGAAGAACAAGCTGCTTCAGAGCCCGAACTGCTGTGTTCTCCAGCATCTGCTCCAACTGGAGGGGAACAGAAGAGGACGGAGACAAGAGAGAGTGGTTTATTTGTTACCAGAATTCTCCTTTTCTTTCCAAGACACACACATACCTCTCCCAGGGCAGGTTCCTGGTCCCCCAGGCCGACGATAAGGATGCAGTCAGCCTGTCGGATGCAGCGCTGAGTCCACGGGGTCATGCTGTTGTCAGTCTGGTACAGGACAATCCGATTGATGTCCTCCTGCTGGGCCAGCCAGCCGGAGAGACGGTACTCGTGGATACTGATGGACACAGGAGAAAAGCAATGGTGAGGTTATGGAATAGCGTTTTAATTCAGCAAAAACAAACACTGACAGTGATTGAGAGGAATGGAAAGTGACAGAGGACCAAAAAATACGTAATAGAAAAAAGGCAGGAAGAACAACTTGGGAGATAAAAGAGACCAAAGTTGGAACTTTCCCCCAAAACTAAGAACCTTTTGAGGAACGAGGACGAGGGTCTAAATTAAGTTCCGGGAACATTTTCAAGGAACTTTTTAACCCCCAAAAAGGTCCTGGTCGGGGGGGTAGTACTTTCTGAAAGTACAGGAACTTTCGGGGTGGAGTTTGCAGGGATGAGCATCGCTGATTGGTCACACACACAGCACCGCTGCTTCAACTCTTGTACCGCTTCATTCATAAAACAAGGAAGTACTCTAGTATCAATTTAGGACCAATTTAGGACGAGGGGAAAACATTTCTCTTTGTTTGATAACATTAAAAGTAAAGTTAGGCTCTGCTGTCGGCTTTACGACTCATTTTTAAAAAGAAAGAGAGAAAAAGAGAGAGGTTGAGCGAGCTGAGAGGGCGAGCTATAGAGGAGACAGACGCGTGATGGTGCTGTGAATGAGAGAAATTAAAGTTATTTTCTGATTGTTTCATGGCGGTTACGTTCTAAAGCACAAATAAATAACCATCAAACACTCAACAGATGATTTACTGTGGAGACAGACGCTCTTAGTTTCATTTCATTCATTACATCCAACGTGTATCAGTAAATACTATGCAGCAGTAAACATTTTTTTCAACATGTTTTTTTAGAGTAAACAGGCGACACACTGAACTACAGGCTGCAGAGTGTATTTACCCCTGAAACCACCAGCAGCCTTCGTTCTATGTCATGTTGCTTTTTCATACGTTAGCGGATTAATTTGCCTAATCATCACGGTTCTTTAGACCACAGTGGAGACGCAGACAACAATGGGCTGAAGGAACCTTTTAGTTCCTTGAAAAGTAGTCGTGGGACTCAAATTATCAGGAACTTCTTTGTGGAAACCCGGCTATAGTGAGTGGAATCGATAGTGATCAATACAGACAAACTTAAATGGGGGAAAAATGAGTGTGAGAAAAAGATTAATAAAGGCTGCAGCTGTAAAGCTTATGTGAAAATGCTTGATGAGACTAAGAACTGAGATGTTTTTCTGATAGTTAGACTGACCTGTCCAAAGCAGAGGCACCCAGTCGCTCTCTGATTATTTCACTGGTTAATAGCAGAGTGGGCCCTACAAGTGTCAAACAGAGACAGGCAGACAACAGAGGCAGTGTAAAATGTATGAATACAAAAATAAACATTGAAAAATGTAAAACTTCCATGTGTATTCCAATCGGTTTTACTTTATAATGTATACTTCTGGTATAACCAGGAAGACCTTACATAAATCCCAGATTTTGTTGTGGACAAATGAAGAATGTGTGGGCCTACCAATGGCACTGAGGGCATGGCTGAGCTCCAGGTTGAACGCATTGATCGGCACATCATCACATACAGGCAGGACAGCCACAGTGGAGAGGTTGCTGGCAGGGTTGGTGACATCAGCACTGGCTGTCATACTGGGCAGACTCAAGGCTGAACCTGGAAGACAGGACCACAGTGTGTAAACACTGCACTGTAAAGTATGTATGTATGTTTGTGTGCACATAAAATGCTTCTTATCATCACCTTACCTGAGAAGGGCCCGCGACCATGCTGCAGGTTTCCCAGAATCTTCTGGCCTAACAAGTGGATCAACCTTGTCACCACCTAAACAAACATCAAGCATCAGTATCACTTTAGCCGCACACACACCCACAACCAGACCAAGAGGAAGTCACTGACCTGGGGATATCGTCTTTTGATGTTGTTGAGCGTTCCCTCGGGCAGTTTGACCAGCTCTGTGTCTCTCACGGCGTGAACGGTGGTGGCTCTCGGCTGTCTGGTCAAGGCCTCCACCTAAAGCATGAGGCAAGTAATATCTCATCCTCACTCATGCTAGTTTGAGTCTGAGCAGCAGACTGATGAATCTGTTTATCTGTCAGTTTGTCTTCTAGTTAGTCAGCTAGATAGGTGTAGTTAACTAGCCCAACTTATTGCATTAGCTACAGTAACTGAGGGGTTTTCATTTTATTTTTAGTTTCCTCCACCTTAGTTTAGTGTGTTTATTTTCACCATGGCATTTGTGTGTGCGGTGAACAGGTGAAATCAACGCAGTGGATTACACAAAATCCCACCGACAGAATTAACACAACACACTGACTGTCTCTCTCACTCGCTCTCTTCTTTACCTTCTCCTGCTGGAGATAAATTAACAGAAAGCAGTCGATACCGGAGGTTTGTCGGCCTCTAACAGGTCCGAACGACTGAGAGCACAACTTTCAACCCGGTGCGGTGCGGCTCCTCGGTGCAGCAGCAGCCAGACGGCCGCCTCGCCAGGAGGAGACGGTGAAGAAGAGAGCGAGTGAGAGAGAGAGTTGGTGTGTTGCGCTAATTCTTGTCTCATTTGTGGTCTGATAAACAGCAAATTCATCTAAACTGGGTTGAAAAACGATGAAATCTGGTTGCCATGGTAATGGATTACATCTGACTATTAACCACACCCCCATTTTCTGTTTGAAAAAGAACATTGACCAAAAAACAGGAAGCAAAACTGGCTGTAGGGAGGCTTTAACTCCATATTTAATGTTGATAGCTGAGGTGTGTTTTACATGAAGGCAGAATGAGGCTGCGACTGAGGGGAAAAGACTTGTTCTCACCACTCCGATGAGGTCTCCTCTGCCGTATTCCCCGACTAGTTCTTTCTTGCCGTTTGCCTTGCGGATGACTGAACGCAGACGTCCATTCAGAACAATGTAGGTGCAGTCTGACTGGTCGTCCTGTCTGTAGTTGTGAAGAGAAAAAAACACAGTATTAAAGTAGCCATTACGAATAAACAGTAAATGAATACACTTACTGAGCAAATGAGCAAATGAACACATGTTAAAACAGAACAATGACTAAGGTAGAGTTATTAGTTATACCTGTAGAGGGCTCTGCCAGCCTCCACAGCCATCCAGTCAATAGCAAAGTCCATCTGCCGGACAAAAGGGGACATGCGGATGGCCACCGTGTGAGCTGCACTCAGCACCACACTGGGCTGCTCCCTCATGATCCTGCAGGGGGCAGCATACAGCACAGACACACACATGAGTAATACTGTCTAGAGGGTATTTATATTGTTTGTAAGCTGATGATTTATAGCAAAATTAGAATGGTTCCAGCAATTTTTAAATGTGTGAACAATCTCGCCCCAGCTGTACTTTGTCCATATGTCACAAAAATAATGCCACTAGGGGATCAACAAACGGTAACTGCAGAGTGGCATATCGCAAAACAACCTTCGGTCAGTCATCTTTTTCAGTAAAAGGAATACATTTTGGGAATGTGGACTATAAAACAAACTTTTATAAACACTTGTTTGTTTCTTGTTTGTCCACATTCAAGGCGATCAACTCACTCGTAGAAATCCGACTTTGAGATCTTGATGTAAGTGCAGTCTCGGACGGCCTTGATGGTGAAGATGAGGGGCTCTCCGGTGAGCACGGCGAGCTGGCCCACCATCTCCCCCGGGTGGGTCACAAACAAGCAGACGGCTTCCTGCTTGTCAATCATCCGCTGGTAGACGTGCAGACAACCAGACAGGACAAAGTGCAGACTCATGTCCTACAAGAAGAAAAGAGAGAAATGAGAAAGAGAAAACAGAAACAGGGGAGGATAAACTGACACATTCAAATTTTTGTTGCAATGATTCAGTTACTATATTTGATTACTATATTTGCTACTACTACTACTACTACTATACTATACTGCCCTATAAAATATGGACAGAGGGGTAGCAACCAGACCGGTATGTCTTGTGTGTAGTACCTGGTCTCCCTGTCTGGCTAGCACGGCTCCAGCTTTGGCTTGGTGAAGAGTCACTTTCCCTTTTAACAAGGATGGGTCCTGGATTTAAGAAGAAAGACAGAAAATAAGAGTGAAAAACTCAAGTCAAGCAGTAATAAAAGAGTGAGTCAAAGTGGAGGAACGAAATGTCTTCATTCCACTTTGTTCAACTTTGAATGAAAATCAAGTTTCAGACGATTCTGCAATATTTAGTTCATTTATCGTGCTTTGATCTAGTTACACCAACATGATGAAATATTATGTGCAGCAATGTCGACTCAGAGGCACACAGACAGGGTTTACCACATATAACATCAAACGTCTGTATGCAACTTCCAACCACATTTAGTCTTGGGCTGAAAAATCCATAAGAATTCAATCTGATGTGGCTCAATGGAGGCAAATCTTTTTCATATATTCTGGGACTGCCCAAAACTGACTTTATAATGGAAAGGCATTCATAACTCATTAAGCACTGCATTTAAGACTCAAATACCCCCTGAACTTGTAGACTCTGTATCTGGGCCACGTTTTGTTTTTGAAACAGAGGAGGGATATGAAGCTGCTGCAGGTCTTTGGGCGGCAAATAAGAAAATCAATCACAAGAAGGTGGCTAAATCCAGTACCACCTACACTGGATGATTGGTATGGAATCGTTTTTGAAATATTTAAAATGGAAAAGTCGACTTATTCTTTGAGGATCCAAAGGGGCAAATTTGACCAGATTTGGAATAAATGGATCGAGTTTATAACCCCAATAAGAGCAGACTTTGTATGACACTGATGCTTTTTTCTTTTCTTCCTTCCCTATTCTTGCTGAGAATACTGAGAAAAAAATGTAAGCTCCCTTGGTTCTAATATATATAGTTATATCTTTAACAGAGTGTGAGATAGGCATATGTAAGAAAGCTAAATGGAACTGCTGACAGTTTGATGGAGAAGTATGCATGGGCATGTAGGCTGTCTACAAGTGGGTATGCAGATGAATATTGATGTACATATGTGTAGATGTGTTAAATCTATACTTGTGGAAGGGTTTACACGGCCACCGACTGAGTTATGATCCACAAGTACTGTGGCATGCTCCTCTGTTCGTGCATATGCATATACACTATACATGTATATAAAAACGGGAAAAGGGTATTAGGTACAAATATCTGCAAAGTTTTGTATACACTGCCTTTTCCAAATTAAAATAAAATAAAAAAATAAAAATGATTCAATCTGCATTGATGTAGCACAGAGGTGTTGAGCATTTAATTGTGTTACAGTTACTCTTAAGTAAGCAAAAGAATGAAACAAACCTCGATCTTCATGAGTTTGAGGATCTCTTTCTGAGCTTCCTCAAACATGGCGTTATTGGATCGACTGGATATAGGCGTAAAAATATTGTCCACTCCCGGATCTTCCTCTGGATACAGATAGATCCCCGAGGGAACCTCATCCACTGTCACCCTCCTCTCCCGCTGGTCCTGGGATACAGACTGGAAAAGTACGCATACAAGAAAATGTTTGATGAGCCTCAATCTAAACTCCTCCTGTTACAAATAGGAGATCTGTCCCGACAAAAAACGATGAATTACCTGTGAATTATCATGATGAGATGATTAACTAAGACTTTAGCTTACAATCTGATAAGTGTCGGATAATATCTGAGTTTTTGACCTACTGAACAATTCAGGTTTACATGTTCAAAACTGATATAATGGTTTGGAACAATACAAATATTTTAATATCACACAGCGGAGAGCATTTCTAGTAAAAGTTCATTGCTAATTATCAAGTAAAAGAAAACGTATTATTATATATTATATCAAATTAAACATTTTAGTAGCCTCAGAGAGACACTTTGGGGCCATTAATAATATACTGGATGACTTTGTTTTTCTTCCTGTAGTGGACTTTTAGTCTTTGTTCTGAAACACCACTGTAGCTGCTGGTGCAATTACCCAATTTTATGTCAGGGGATCAATTAAGTCAACCTTATCTGATTTGTGTCTCCAGAGTCTGCAGTGTACTGACCCGAGTAAACGTAGGAGGGGTGTTTCCGTCCTCTGCAGAGACAGAGATCCGTCCCCTTTCGTATGCCATGTCAAAGTCCGATCTCAGACTTTTCTGCATACCTGCAGAGAAAAATATGAGATATTCTGTCTTTTATCAACATTCTGCTTTTGTGCATCTCAGCAATGTTTCAAAACAAGAATCTTCTCAAAAAAGCACATGGTACAGTTAAAATATATCCTATTTATTGGTAAAACTAAAGAACATTAAGAAAACATTATCTCTCTGAACAGGAGAGAGTCCCTCACCAGCAATGTCCACAGGCATGGAGATGGTCCTGCTAAGAGTTGGCACTGTTGTTCCATCCTTCCCTTGTTCCCCTCCTGTACATACAGGAAACCACAGATGAAGCATTTAATAAAGAAGAAACCAAACACAAAAAGAGTTAATAATTTACAAAAATCATTTTATCATCCTCTTACAGGCTTTCTAGTTTTTTCTCCCTACCTGTAGCTTCCTTAACGGCAGCCTCCCGATGCTCCTCGGTCACAGTCAGGCTGCCAAAACGCTTACCGTGCCGGATGGGACTGGTGCGAGTTGGGTGGGGCGACGGAGGTGGCAGCCGCGAGGGCTGCATTTCCTATAGGACAAGTGTGGTATGTGGCATGATATATGTGTGTGTGTGTGTGTGTGTGTGTGTGTGTGTGTGTGTGTGTGTGTGTGTGTGTGTGTGTGTGTGTGTGTGTGTGTGTGATGGGGGAGAATGGAAAAAAGACACAACATTAGCATTTAGCGACTGAAATCATAATAAAAACAGCATGTGTAATGAGCTAATGATGTAGAATTCCTTATAGATGCCAAACCACATCAGCAACAGATGTTTGCATGGGACTGTCTGGTGTACTGTGGTGTGTGTGTGTGTGTGTGTGTGTGTGAGTGTGTGTGCACGTTAAACTCACGTGGCTGAAGAGCTCATTGGTGAGCCCCAGATAGTTGTGCAGGGCTAGGACTGTTACTCTTTGGAGACGAACCATGATAATCTGAACAGATAAAACAGGAAGTGAGCGGTTTCCCATACATGCAAACTGACACACGACTTTATGAAAACCACTTCAGTTTTGTGAGTGCATACATTTCTAGGCAGCAGTAGAGGGAAACGGAAGAGGAGGGAGGGAGAGAGAGAAGCGAAAAATGAAGAATCAGCAGAATTACACACACAACTCACCTGTACTACCCGCACCAGGCTCTCAGGGTACTTCTCAAATATAGAGAGGAAGGCCTCTACAGGTAAACGGAGAACAGTGGAAACCTCTGCAGCCCGTGCCAACACAGTTCTGTAAGGCTTCTGGTGGCCCTGGACACAAAGATCCCAAAGAATACTTCAGAAAATGTTGACATTTTGAGAAGCTCTGGTGTGAATGGTTGCTTCTTCTAGACAGTTCTTGTAGTAATATTGTTTTTAGTCTATTGAAAGAGGACCTATCGTGCTTTTGTGCCTTTTCCCTTTTCCTTTAGTGTTATATGGTTTTTGTGTGCATGTAATAGGTCTGCAAAGCCCAAAGTCAACACCACAGGGAGTTACTCTCCTCCACAGAAACACTGCTCATGTACTGGCTGAAAAGCCTTGTTGAAGTCCCGTCTTTTCTTCCGTAACATGGTGATGTCACCAAGTAACACATTTGGATAACGGCTAGTTTGGCACGCCCTCAAACAAAGCTAGTTAGAGGTGAAAAGAGGTGCTGCAGCACGGCCGGTATGAGAAAAGTAAAGCGTTGTTTGAACATTAAAGGTATGCAAACAGCCTTTGGGCCCCACGTGGGGATGTAACCGCCAGCCAATAACAAACAATCAGAAAATAATGTTTTATTTCTCCGATTCGCTGCTTTGATCTCACTAACGCATTAACCCAGGTGGTGTGGCCAACTTTGAATGCTGTGTGTTTACATATTATACCTTTAAAGGTCCCATATTATAAAAAAGTGAGATTTTCATGTTTTTTATTATAAAGCAGGCTTAAGTCCTATAAAAATACTGTGAAAGTATCGAAAACGCTCAATCCACAGGGGAATACACACATCCCGTATTCAGAAACTCTGCATTTAAAAAAAAGCTGTCAGGATTTCTGTCCATTTGTGATGTCACAAATATACAATATTTAGACCCTTTATACAGTTTTTAATGTAACCATTCTATATGTGTCCCCGTTTATTCCTGGTTGCAGTGTATGTGAATGTTATCAGCTGACAGGAAGTACACATGGACCCAAGCTGTTGCCTAGCAACGCAATTCCGTCGCAATGCGCTAAAACGGAGCGTTTAAGACAGAGGGTAAATACAGGCATATTCAGGCCGACAGTATGAGGAAAATAAAAGGTTTTTTTTAACGTTGCAGCATGTAAACATGTTCTAGTAGAAACACAAAATACAAGTAAGAACCTGAAAATGAGCACGACATGGGACCTTTAAAGCATGTAAACATGTTTTAGTAGAAACCTAAAACACAAATATGCACCTAAAAATAAGCACAATAGGTCCTCTTTAAAAAATAAACATCTTTATGTTATCATTTTAACCCTTCATTTAAGATGGGCATTAACATCATGCTGATTCCATCCAGTATATCACAGGATTTTCACTGAATTACAACAACAGATAAATGTATGAGTCATGTGTATGCCAGTGGAGAAGGTTGGGTGAGTCAGCTGGTGAATGTGAATGATGTGAGGAAGAAGGAAGTGGGTGGAAGGCTCCAACACACTGATAGCCAGAACTGCATGTCATTTTGTGAATAATGTATAGATGCCTGCGTGTGCAGGTGTGACGCAGCACGCATGTCTGTGCAGGTTTGTGGGTGTGACATACTGTGATGACATCCAGGATGCTGAGGAGGCTGTGGACGCTGTCTCCTGGGTAAACCTCCTTCACCACACTTTCTTTGCCATCCTTGAAGACAGGAAGAAGACACAACTTGTGTTCATAAGTTTTTCTAAGAACTTGTGTAGCTACACTCAGTTAAACAGATATACAGCAGATAAAGCCTGGACTGAAATCTCTACCGGGACAAATATCCCATCTAGTTAAATGCCATTAAAACTGGCTGTAGGATATTTATTTGTTATTAAGAGAGCAACCTTTGCTAACAGCCATATCCCCCTAGTTCCCTGATGAGATTATCTGAACGCCCCAGCTTGGAGAAACAGCAGTGTAGTGCTGTGTGGGCAGCAGCAAAATGTATTTTAGCCACCTAAAAGAAAGTCACCTAAAAAAATCAATATCAGTTTAAGTGTACACTATATTTAGAGTATTTTCGCCGGTTAAACCGTGAGACAGCTATACAGTCTATGTTTCCGGCAGGGAACTGAAGGTGTTATCTATGCTCTCATCAAAGCCACCAGACTCCATTAAAAAAAAACAGTGATTTTACCGCTGCTCTCGATTGGTTAGTTTGTTTGTGTTATTGTGTGAATTTGGTTAGTTCGGATTCACCCCGTGTTCTGCAAGATAAAATTACTGTTTTTTTCAATGGAGTCTGGTGGCTTTGGCGAGAGCATAGATGGTTTCAGTTCCCTGTCGGAAATAGCTGTCTGACGGCAAGGTAAACCGGCAAAAATTCTCTAAATATAGTCTGCACTTAAACTGATATTGATTTTTTTAGGTGGCTAAAACACATTTTGCCGCTGCCCCCATCCACAACAGTACATTGCTTTGCTCCCGTGCTGGTGCACCTGTCTGTTTCTCCGAACTGGAGACGTGCCAACCACCATCTACTGTAGGTAATACACTGACTATGGATAAGTACCTCATACAACCCCACTTCAAAGAATGTTCACCTTAACTATTCCTTTAAGCCCCTTAAAGTAGTAGTGGATTTGCTCCCATGTGCATTAAGTTTTAACAAATTAGATAATATAATCCCAAAACACATTAACAGATATGACATGCATGAAATTCACAGGTTATCTGGATAAACGGGCATGCACACACAAGCTTGCGTACCGCTTCAGTAAGGCACAGTTCGAGTTTTCCATCCTGAACTACGTAGATGCTGCTGTCAGGCTGGCCCGGCCTGAAGACGTACTCCCCTTGTTGGAACTGCAAAAACACCATGTGTTTACACAGCTCCAGGAAGAGGGGCTTCTCGAAGTGACCCAGCACACTGCAGAGGAGGACAACAGAGAGGTGAGAAGGTTTGTAAACACACATGCAAACTAATCTGTAAGGTTTTCATATTCACAAAGGCGGGGCTTTTTAAAAAATCCGTGTTTAGTTGTGTTGAATGCTGTTGTTAGCTGAGTTTTTCTGAGCACAGTTTGCTCGGCAACCGCTGCACAACAGAGCCACACATCTCAAAGGCACGTCTGTGGGAGCAAAGCTCATGTCTCACAGGAGTTACTTATCAATCATTCAAATCAGCTCTGTAATGTACGGACATGTCTGGGGCTTTAGAGGACTGTGTTTTACGTAGGTACATAATAACACACAGGGTCTGAAATTAGCACCCGCTAAATGCAGGTAAATTGTTGGCAGGGGCGGATAAAATCATCAGGCCATCCGTCACTTTGGCAGACAGGGAAAACACTAGAGATGGGAATAGAGAATCGGATCCTAGTTGTCTGATTCCTTGGCATCTCATGCCTCCGTGACTATTGATTCCTCTGTATTGTGCTTTCCGACAGTTACTCATGCACAATGACGCATACGCACAATATAAAATAGATAATAGAGAGAGAATTATGACCTGTTAAACTTCCTAACACTAGCTCTAAGCAGCTTATAATACATCATTGAAACTACTGCTGCCAAGATTTTTTTTAATCAAAGCAGATATTTAAATAATCATTTGAATTGTGTGTTTTTATGCAAATAACCACTATAGATGGCAATAACAAAGTACAGTACAATACTGTGTACGGTACCCTCCCTCCCCCGAAAAAAAGGGCTCCCCCAGAAGCTACGGTGTAATTCCAACACTGTAATTGACCATTAATATAATGTTTTTTATGTAAAATATATCGAACATTGAATGACATCAGATCTAAAATGTTATTCCTTCATGTAGCGCAGAGATTTCAAAAGTGGCAGATAAAAAAAATACTAGCCTGCCACAGTGGGAGACAGTGAAAAAAAGTAATTTCAGACCCTGGTAACACAATTACACAGGAATGACAATAGAACACAAACCTACCGGACATTTTTGAGCATGTAGAGCACCTCGGAGGGGAGGTGGGAGTTGGCCACATCAAACTCAGTGAGGTCAGCCTCCAACACTGAGGGAGGGGGCTCCTTGGCCTGCAGGATGGGCACCTCCTTCTTAAAGCGCAGGATCCTGAACGGCAGAGAAACAGGAAGACAGCAGGATGAGATGGGAAGGTGTGTGAAGCTCTAACAGTGACCTGGCCAGGACAGTAGTAGTAGAGGTTTTAATGTTGGCGAGAGTGAGCTTTCTGACGTACTTTTTGGCAATGTTGAGCATCTTCTGCTTCTTCTTTAGGCGTGGCCGAGAGGAAGAGGATGTACCCACCAGGGAAGAGGTAGACTGCGAGACCTGTTGAGAAACATACTGGTGTAAAAAGTATTCCCGTGATGTTGTCATTGTAGTAGAAAAAACACTAGAGGAATGACATGTGACTCACTGTGGGTCAAAGTCAGACCATGATAAATACAACACTGATTTGCATACTGACTGTTGAAGTATTATCACTTTCTGCCAGGCAGCCACACACTCACTTTGCGCATGATCTTTCTCCCATAGAACATGACTTTGTCCCTCTTGCGAAAGCGGTATTTGGGTGCCTCCTGAGCTTCTATGTCTGTGAAATAAAATAAATGGCAATTTAACACAGAATTGCACACAAAGTTCTCATTTTTTTTGGCGGATATAATTGCGTTTTTTCAGTGCACAGGGCTCTCAGCAGGTACTGACTTCGAAGCTTGATCCTCCGCAAGATGAAGAAGATGAGGATGGCGATGAGGACTATGACGATGCCCGCACCAATCACCATCCCCACCATCTGAAGAGAAAAGAGAAGAGTGGACGTGTTTACAAGGTCAAAGGCTTCATAGTGACAAAATATAATGGCTGCAACACTAAAGTTATATTTGGTTGGATGTTTAAATGTATTAAAAGTATCACTAAAAGCATCAATCTCCTACACTCACCATGCTCGTCTGTAGTTCCTCCTCCACAAATGTCTTGATGTTGATGTTATCAAACCCGTCCTGATGAAACAGAGAAATACAGAGAAATTACAACCAGACAACCAAAACTTCTACAGGCAGCATGCTAGTTGCTTAGAAGCATACCCAATGGCTGCATCCTCCTACAGTATATTAAGACTGAAACACAGTCTGGGCCTGAAGGTTTCACTTCCATTGAAGTGTAATGGAATGTGGGAATAAGGGATTTGCCCCTGGAGGCAGGAATGTCTGACCATCAGTGACGGGGAACCGAGAGGAGAACGTGTAACATCTGACCTTCTCCACGCTCGTGCCCTTACATGTGTCTTCCAACGATGTTTCCTAAACCTTTACTTTTAGTTCCACTTTCCACTCTGTTTAACCCTCTGAGGCCCACAATAGACCCGTGTAGGTCTTTTTTAGGGGGGGTACAGGGGGTCTTTAGGGGGAGATAGCAGGTCACATAGGCTCTGTTCAGACCTGGTATTAACATGTGTCCTCAGTGATCAGATCACAAGTGGACAGCTCTAAGTACAGGTGTGAAGGCACTCAAGACGCATTGAGATTGGATCTTTCAGACCACATTCAGAGGTGGTCTGGGCCACCTATGACCACATTCTTTTAGCAGTGTGTAGTGAATGTGTCCCGGGCCACATTAAGGACCGCCTACTCATCTGATGTCCCGCTGGGATCCGCGGGGTCTCACTGCGCTCCTCATGTGAATAGACAGGCAGACACGGGCGCTTGTCAGCATGGAAACGTCCTCTGTGCTCTACTGTATCCTGTCAGTACAACTGTATTTTATTAAATATATCTTGTTTATAGGCTACATATCAACAGACTATCAGACTAGGCACGTGAATTGCATTATTATCATATTGTCAGAGATGTGTCGGTGTTTTTGTTCCGCTGCTTTGCACGGAGCTGACACCCGCCTGCTCTCTCTCGTCCCCGGCTCTCTGAAGCTCTGTACCCCGCTGTTGTCTGGCAAAAGCAGCAGTGCCGGTGGCGCGGAGACCCTGGGGACCGCCAGTACAATAACCTTATATTTTGATGTTAATAAAATGTACCAGAATTCACGAATATGTAGGATGGTACTACTGACATTCCTGTAATATTACGTCACAGCGTCTGCTGTATTAACCATGTGTTTACTACGTGTTTATTTGCATATAGAGCGGAGAAGTGAGATCGGATCACAAGTGGCCACTCGAGACGCATTCTAATGCCAGGTGTGAACAGACGTACTTAAAGCTGTCCACTAGTGTTCGGATCACTCAGGACGCATGGTAATACCAGGTCTGAACAGGGCCATACTGTAGAAGTGGTGTCGCTGCCGTGAGGGGGGTGTAGCTTGTAGTAACAGCAACAAGACATAATGAAAACTGATGGAGCTGGACTTTGGGCGAGGCAGCGGGAGACAAAAAGCAACTAAGCATGAAAAGAAACCAAGAAAGAAAAGATAAGAGGAAAGCATAAGAACTACTAGGAAATGGCTTATTTCTAATCATGTGTATTTCCTTCCAAAAACAAGCAGATAAAGAGCGAAAGATTACTCATAGAAAGCAGAATAGTTTCTCTTTTTGGCTTGATTAGGGAGACTTTTATCACTAAAGCTCATTGAACTAAGCACTTCTTTACACATCAAAACAAGGCCGTCACTGCAGGGAGTGGAGATCCTGTGGCCAAGATAAGCTTGTTTGGCTACCGAGCCATCAGATACAGTATTGCAACAGCAAGAGTAATATGTTTTTAGTGCTCTGGCTACGTTCAGCCAATGAGACTGCTGTCTGTTATCAGTGGTTATTGATTTGTGTGTGAGGAGCTAAGGGTTACTCGGCAGTAAAAGGCCTAAGCTGGACACTGGGGGATATTGGCAGTGGGGCTAACAGATGGGTGAGTGCATATAGGCAGGATGTGCACACAGAAATATACATTAGCTGGAGGCTTCAAGTAGGAGATTGGAAAAAAAAAAAAAAATGTGGAAAGTGTATACGTGTGTTCAAATTTACTTAATTTAATTAATTTACTTTTATTTAAGTAACTAAACAAGACTCAGTCCAAACCGAGTATATGTGTGGACCGTGTAGGGTCAGTCTGTGAATTTCTGGCTAAACTGTTCCACTAATAGTCCGTGGTCATGTCTATAATGTTAAATCCAGCGGTACATGTGCACCAGGTCCGGCGAGGACACTAGGGGACGCGTTGCTCCACTCATCTGGCCGTTCAAGCGGTGATGTACCCTATCGTGGAATGCACCTGTTGTTTCCTGTTTTCAAACAGGAAACAACATGGTGGCCTGCTCGTAAACTTTCTGTTATTCCGTTTTAACAATCCACCAAAATCCGACCAATCGGGTAACTTCATCACTCAGTCACTCAGTGACAGACTTTTGTGTTTGTAGAGCTGGCCCTCTGCGGTCCAGCGAACAGAATTATCTTACAACCCGCAATGTATGTGAGGACATTGTCATACTGTATGTCGTCATATGACAGGAAATGATGGGTTAACAAATATCAGAAAGAAATCTAATATGGTGTATCTCTACCCTTAACTTATTATATTTATTTAGGTGTTTCCTTAGAATTCTTATCCAGAGAAACTCAGAACGAGCCTGACGGGTCTAGACAATGTACTTCAGGTTTTTGGGCGAGTTCAAGACGTTTTGTCGTGTACAGATATGGGCTAAGGTCTGGATTTGGTTAAGTTATTTTCAAAGTAGGAGAAGCAACAAACGGCAGAGGGCATATGTATCCTGTGCACTGTATTAGACTGGCATACTAACAGTCAGCAATAGACAATGATGCAAAAACTGTATTTCAAAGGAAAGCTCAAAATCCCCAATGACTCTGGGAAAGCTGCTTCATTGTGGGAATGTCATGACCTGTGATTGTGGCTGTTTGAACTCTCAAGGTCAGTTGGGAAAGAAGTTTGGAGTTTACCAGCCACATTCATCTGGCCTGTTGGGAAAAGGTCATGTTGAGTTTGACGCCAGTGAGGCCGATTGCTGTTATGAGCTGCTATTGTGTGCCATGCTGCTAGTTGGCTGCAATCTGAGCAGTGTAATTGCCACTAAACATGTATCCTAAGTGCATTTTCTCATTAGATTATATAAGATACTTGTGCAGAGTTCCATTTTGTGGAAGACACAGATCATGTACGTATTTGTGACAGTCTTTCTGCGAGTCTAAAGCAGGCCTTTCTCGATGAACTTTGGCACTTACCAACTCCTGGTGGCACACAGTGCATTTACTCATTAATACCTCGGTTTTATTGCTTTACTCCATGTGTTTTATCATTATGCCAATAAATCCAGGGAGCAAACCAACCTCGGGGCCAGGGGCGTCTCCTTGGACCTCTTGTTCCGAGGTACTCTGTCCCATTGTAACCGTGTTTCTTCATAGGGATGGTCCATCAACGGCCACTGGAAACAAACACAGACATGCATACTAAACATGCTTTTTTCATGGAAGACATTTTGAAATGTCACACAGTGGGGAAAGCACAGGTGAATGGTTGAATGGCTGCTATGAATCTGGTCTATCAAAGGAGTAACAAGCCTGTGTTTACTCGTGCACAAACACGTACAGGAATTTAAATGTTTACTTTTTACTTTTCAGCTGCATCCACGGGCAGATGCCACCTTAGTTGTAGGAACTCGACATTCACAAACATCCATCCACACCTCAGTGTTTCTTTGAGGCCGCTTCCCAACGTCTGGCTATTTAAGGCCTTTCCCATTCCCTGTGAGCTAAAAAATTACCTCAGCACAGTTTGCGCTCCCATTAAGAAAATGACTCATTGTAACTACGGACACGCATGCAGCACACAAACAAACACTAAATTGCTCCAAGCTACTGCAAACTAGTGAAGAGACACTAGCAAAACAACAAAGAGAGTATGAAGCTGTTAGCACAAAGCCTTGCTTCGGGGCAGAGGATTTGGAAGTCCCCGTTTGTATTCTTAAACCGTCTGGTTGTAACAATCATACTTAATCTCTCCTTAAAAAAAAATCGCTTTAACTGAGTACTAGAGACAGAGAAGGATCAAATTATTGCGTCCTACAGCAGCACACTGGCGAGGACACTGGGCCAGGCTTTGTCTCTCACAAACACAAACACACACACACACACACGCACACACACACACACACACAGCAAGCTATCTAGATAACAGATAAAAACCTATCCAGATGGTAACCCCTTCCCCTCTTTTTATCCATCCATCCCTCTCCATTCTCCTCCCTATGGGATGATCTTCTTACTGTTCCAATTAATTGTTACCACTCATACTGGGGATTTAAAGAGAACATTTAAGGCAGCATAATAAAAAATGAAAAGTTTGTGGTCATAGTTTTTTATAATTTCGTCTTTAAATTCGTGAGTATGTCAGTTTGTATACTTTTATGTGTGAGTGATTGCATTAGTGATGGTTTTCACCAGCACACAACTTGATGTCTTTGCGAGAAAGGCGGAGAAGCAGAATATTTAGTTTTTAAAATTAACTTTGAGAAATAAACTGCAGCTGCATTAATACAATATAGTATTTTTTAGGACTGTCAAAGTTAGTGCGACGATAACAAATTAGCGCAAATTCATTTTAATGGCACAAACTTCTTTAACGCATTAACGCAACTTGCGATTTTTAGGTTGTAGCGGCTCAGTTTTAAAGCTAGAGTGAAGATACTGGTATCATATGAAACTAGAAAACCTAAAGAATCCATTGGTATCAACCAGGTCATACTCGCGAAGGAGGTTAAGTAACGCTCCAAACTTGCGCTAAATATTGGCAAGGAAAAACTGTCATGGCCATTTTCAAAGTGGCCCCTTGACCTCTGACCTCAAGATATGTGAATGAAAATGGGTTCTATGGGTACCCACGAGTCTCCCCTTTACAGAAATGCCCACTTTATGATAATCATATGCAGTTTGGGGCAAGTCATAGTCAAGTCAGCACACTGACACACTGACAGCTGTTGTAGCCTGTTGGGCTGCAGTTTGCCATGTTATGATTTGAGCATATTTTTTTATGCTAAATGCAGTACCCGTGAGGGTTTCTGGACAATATTAGTCATTGTTTTGTGTTGTTAATTGATTTCCAATAATAAATACATACATACATTTGCATAAAGCAGCATATTTGTCCACTCCCATGTTGATAAGAGTATCAAATACTTGACAAATTTTGAACAGATTAAAAAATGTGTGATTCATTTTTGATTAATCACGATTAACTATGGACAATCATGCGATTAAACATGATTAAATATTTGAATCGATTGACAGCCCTAGTATTTTTGCTTTTGTTTAATTTACTAAACAACCAATTTTGCCTTTCCTCCAAACCCTCATCTTAACAGGTGCTGCTACATACTGCAATATTTTACCTCCCCAGGTTGCTCCTTTTTACAGTCAATTAACCACATGCACATTTACTGGGAGTAGCCCAGTATAACCAGAATCCTCTGATCAGTGAGCTACTACACTGAAGCAATAATTCCTAAAGTTCATCCGGCTACATACCACCTCTCTCTGCCCACATCTGCCAGCAAAGACTGATTCAGCTGACGCAGGCCTGTGTGCTGCTGCTGGGACAACAAGCTTCATTCGCTGTCTGTGGGCAAATAAACAGCTATGCTAGCTTAGCTCGCCGAGGTCCACCGATTCCCCACTCCTACTCCGACGACTCCAGCAGAAAGTGAGGCTGGAGGGAGAACAAGCTGGCTAACAACACACTCGATGTTTGCTGAGGAGGGCATACAAAGTAGGCTACGGCGCTAGCGTGAAGAAACCTATAAACAAGCAAGTGTCTCATGGCTGATAGCCAACTGACCATTAGAGAAAAGACATTACCATAGCCATAGAATAGACTAAAAACAGGCCTCTTGTTCTGTGTCCCAAGTATTCATTTAAAGGATGTTTGAATGCATGTTAATCGGTATATGAGGAGAAAAAATAATTGATTGAACCATTTTAGTCTGACAATACATTGTGATGCAATTGATTCAGAATTACTCTTTAGTTGCTTTAGTTGAATACTGTTCATAAAAAACTAACAAAAGCAAAAGTTTTTGTTTGTTTTTTATCAGAATCTGAGGATGAGCTGCAACTGATCAATGAATCAATGAATCAATTAGTCAGTCAAAAGAAAAATAACTTAAATTGAATTATCTTTGATAATCAATCAAATCTTTTTCAGTCATTTTTAAAGCAAAAATATCCAAAGATTGTCTCTGGCTCCAGGTTCTTCAATAATCATCAAATTAACTGATGATGAAAATAATAGTTAGTTGCAGCACTATTACTTATTCATTGTTTAGTCTATAAAAGATAATAAAAAATAGTAGAAAATAATGCTCATCACAGCTTCCAAGAGCCCAAGGTTTCTTCTCATATCTTGTTTTGTTTGTCCAAAACCCAAAGAAATTCACTTTGTGATGACACAAAACAGAGAAAAGCAGCAAATCATCTCAATTGAGAAGATGGAACAAGACATTTAGTGCTTTTTCACTATTTTTGCTTGAAAAATTACTGAAACAATGAATCACTTATCAAAACAGTTGTCAATTATGTTTGTCAATCGAGGAAGAGATTAATTGATTAAATGCTTCAGCTCTAATCTGGCGTTTGTTGTTAATAACAATGACTGTGTTTTGTGCTGATATTAACTGCTAAAATGTAAAAAAAAACATCAGACACCAGCAATGTCCCAATATTATCTAGCCATGAAGCAACAACACAGGCTGGCATCAGCTGCATCTTTCATCTGATGCATTTCCTGCTTAAATCTATAACATCAGTGGCTGGGAGAGGGTGGTTGAACTGCTGCATAGATGAAATCTAATCAGTGAAAGGTTGAGGATGCAGTGTTGCGTTACATGAAGTAACCCTGCGAGTCACAAACAAACCACAGAACAGGATGCTGTTGCTACGCGGACACACAGTTTCAAGGCCATAATCTCTCAAATGAGAATCTTCAGCATCAATGTTGACTAGCCTCTGTTCAGCACCTTTATAACATTAAAAGATGTGTATATCAATATTGCACCACGTGACTTAATCCTCCAATATGTAAGTGTATGAAATAAGAGGGTTTTCATTAAGGATGCAGATACTGATAACGTATCGGATATCTCTAGTTTTAATTTTTAACAAAAATTGTGATGAAATTTTATAAATAAAGTGATCTCATAATGCTGCGTGCAAATTAGAAATGAAGTAAATTAATGGTTGTTTGACACCTGCACCTGGCTGCTAAATGTTTGCCAATCTTTCAGAGTAGGGGTGTGAGAAAATATCAAATATCACAATATTATGTTTTGTGATACTGTATCGATTCTCAAAACTCGATTTTTAATTAATAGTTTACATGCAAAGATCAACTCAGTCAATACTTTATTTCATTTGCAAAGTTATGTGTCCTGTCAAAGTAGTGCTATGATGTTGGATGTTACAGGGACTGTGATAAATGCAAATCTCAGTGTTCTGATTGCATAAAAAAAGTAAAATTGTATGTATATGGTGGTGTGTTATTTATGCTATGACAGTTTTCCTGAAATTAGATTTAAAAATCGCAATATATAACGGCTTACAGTATCGCAATAAATTGAATCGTAACCCCTGTATCATGATACGTATCGTATCGTCAGTTTCTTGCCAACACACAGCCCTAATTCAGAGCGGAAAATCAACACCTGCCAAATGTCAGCAAATTTTGGCTGCAGGGTTGGGAATTAACTTTTTTTGTCCACCTGCCACCGTGGCTGGTGGATTCCAAAGTCTACCAGCCACTCAATGGAATTTTTGGCTGGTGAGTGAAGCAAATCTAGCAGCCACTTGCATATTTTACCAGCATTTGGCTGGTGGCTGCCTGGTCCTAATTTCCAACCATGTTTGGCTACAGTTGGATTTTTCATGTATTGGTCTTTGGCAGGTATCCAGCCATCATTTGCAATTCCTTTTCTATTCTGAAAACCAAAAACTGAGCATAGCTTGTGGATTTTGGGATGTTACTGTTTGTCCCTACTGCTGTAAAACATTTCTTACTCTGTTTCTTGTGCAGCAGCCTCTGTAACAAAACTTTCATCATTCCGGATAAGAACATTGACCAAAACGTATTGCTACACATTACACTTTGCCTCAGATTGTCTCTCTTTCTCCCTTTGTTTCTACACACCATCGTGTGTGGTAATAACACTGTAAGAAAAGCACAGGCGTGCTATCCCCTAGAGATGAGACAGTAGCCAGCCTCTAGCCTCCTAGCAGTGCCTCCCTCCATGCAGGCCTATTCCCATTGTTCTCAATGAACAATGAAGCTAGTGTTGACTCCACTGTCCAGGGGGAGACCTGGGCCGACTACTAACACAACCATGTCTGTTTTCACCTAACACAATACACCCTCTAGCTAGGCCATGAGATTCACAATAACAATAACCCGCCTGTAGGATGATGTGTTTGAACCCACAGACACAAGGTAAAAAACATCACAAATGCTGTGACTCTGCACTACATCCATATTTGAATGATTCAACAGTGGAAGAAGACAACCACAGACGAACATGTCTTTGAATGTGCTACCGTCAACACAACTACGCTGTTCTGTCACCTTTGATCCTGAAAGTCGAGCCAAACCGTTAGCTTCACTTCACACTATACCTTTAAGGAAACATGTCTTAAAGCAGCGATTCTCAAAGTGGCCCTCTGTCAGAGGGTCCGTGAAATAATTAGCTATAAATTATAAAATTGTGTATCATTAAATGTGTATATCTAGAGATGGGGACCATTTCCACCAATAATAAAACATGTAGTGTCCATTACTACCACCCACTTTAGCTTTGGGCCAGTACAAAACTTTGATATGATTGCGACACACAGCAATAAGTTCATTATTTTTTAAATTGAAGCACTTACTGAAAGTCAGTTTTAGACTGTTTAAATATCTGGATTTATAAGGACTATGCCAGTCTTGCTATTGTTCACTTGACTTGAAATGTAGGCTATAAATGCTGTCAAGTTGAGACCAAATGCAATTTGAATAAAATCCATCTAACCATCCATTATCTGTAACTTATCCTATTCGCAGGGGGTCTGGAGTCAATCCCAGCTGACATTGGGCGAAGGCGGAGTACACCCTGGACAGGTCACCAGACTATCACAGGGCTGACACATAGAGACAGACTACCATTCACGCTCACATTCACACCTATGGGCAATTTAGAGTTACAGTTAACCGAACCTGCATGTCTTTGGACTGTGGGAGGAAACCCACACTAACGGGGAGAACATGCAAACTCCTCACAGAAGGGCTTTGAAGGGTTTTGAACCTGCAACCTTCTTGCTGTGAGGCGACAGTGCTAACCACTGCACCACAGTACCACCCTTGAATAAAATCACCCTCTGTTTAAAGGTATATAAGTGGAATTTACATTCCATAACATTGCAAATTCCCCAGCTGTTGGACTGATAAAGGATTACCTCATCTTATCTTCACATGATTCAAATTGAAATTTCTGTTTATCATCGTGAAACAGATCTGATGTATTTAGGTTGGAGAGTTTTAGAATTCAAATAGTTCCAATGGCCGCTAAGAGTACAAATGGTAGTAAACATACTGTATGCTTAATCTGTGTCACCATAAAGAGGGGGGTCCTTGGAAAATATTCTCCCATGTAAGGGGCCCCAAAAAGATTGAGAACCCCTGTCTTAAAGTTTGAGCAAATGGGAGCTTATGGTAAAATAAATATGACATTATTAATCCCAAATACAAACGGCAGCAAAGTACTGACCAGGGTGAACTCAGAGTTCGACACGAGCTCATATTTCCCTCCAGCCAAAATAGTTGTGCACAATTTGCACCCACAGAGGTGTTGCCTTACTGACCTCTCGTACATGCCCTGGCTGACAGGATGGTTCAGTCAAGTTGTAAACACATCCAGACGGCGGGGGACAGATTAAAGCTGCAGTATGCGATATTGGCGCAAATATGATTTAAAATAGTTATTTTTTGAAAACGGACGCTATATGGTGACAGTAGTACATGAAACAGGTAACCTGAAAAAAATAATTTTCCTCTGTGTCCCACTGTGTCCTCCGGTGCTCCTAACGGCATCTGAAGGATTTCACTTACCGGAGGAAAACAAGGTCCGCTGTCCACCAATCACTCACGAACTCCGACCAAACGGTCAAACTAGGCAGCGCTGATCAAATATGAATCAATATTCTGTTACTGTAATGACTATTTCTCTCCTCAAATGTTTTCAGAATCATCTTGGAGTTACTGTTTAGCTGTAAAATGAGAAAGCTTGTGACGCGGCCGCCATTGTAAAATCTGTTGAAGGAAGCCAAGTTCTGGTCACATGACCGGAGCACAGCCAATAGGAACGCTCTCTCTCTCTCTCTCTCTCTGAAATGACCTGTGATTGATCAAAATCTGCTGTCACGGGCTAGATTTTTTCTAAAGCCTGAAAACACAGACATGAGGAGGAGCAGAAGTCTAGTTTTCTCTAAGAACACTTGAATTACAATATGCTGAAAGGTTATTATGGAATTTTTGCCAAATTATGCAAAAAAAAAAATGTGTTGCCTACTGCCACTTTAACAGATCACTAAAAAAAAGCGGAGTTTTATTTCAATAGACCTCAAAGCTCGTACGGTAATGGAGTTAATGCACACCGGCAGCGGCTGTTTTGACGCAGTGGTGTACCGTCAGCTAAGCTAGCTAACAGTCACGGGAAGGGGATTGTGGCTAAAACAGATACAGATAACGTTAGGCCTTATTGTTTATTTTAGTTTAAAATGAGCTATTTCCACTCGATGAATAGGTAGTCTATATTCGTGGGGTTGAAAATAGCCGACATCTTTCCACCATCCGGGGCAGAGGACACCTGGCTGACTGTCCCATCCATACCATAATCCCTGTGGTTAATAACACTGTGTAACGGTAGCTAACGTTAGCTGTCGATGCTACAGACGGCGGTTTAACTGTGTGGATGTGAAACAACCTCCAAACCGCCATTAATGTTAAATGTGTTTTTGTTTGACCTCCGTTATTGACACACTTGAACGGATGTTTCCACCGTTACCGACTGCTCACCAACGCTAAATGAAGAGTCTCAGTAAACCACACGACCGTGAGCTTAAACCTATCACACTGAAATCATGTCATTAAATCATAGATAGGTTATTAAAGAAGGCATTTACCTGAGCTGATGGACTCCCGTCAAACCGTCACTTACTGTCAAACAGCATACCAACGGAAATCATCTGGGATGAAGCCCCTCCTCTTTTTACTTCCCACCAATCAACGACTGAGACGCTATAAAAGATAGCCCAATCAAAATGCAAAGCTGGGGGCGAACGGTCTATATCCCGCCCACATGTATGTATATACTTGGTCTGTGTCCAATGATTATTGTGGGACATAACTAGTCGAGCCGTGATTGGATAACGTCTTGATGATTGACATGTCACATTAACCTATAAATGCAGATGAGCTTTAGAGTGTTACACTGATATGAGCAAGTGTTTGACTTACAATACACTGTATGCTAATGTGTAATTTAAGGTTTATCATTGATTACAGTGAATAAAGTGATTAGCCTACATCAATTCTATTATTTACCAGACCTATGATTTTTCCCCACGGGGATAAATAAATTGCTATCTATCTATCTATCTATCTATGGGCTCTACTGTACCAAAATTGCTGCTAATTGAATCAGGAAACTTCTATGACATCTATGTGATTGATTTAATGCCCACAGCACGTTTGCCTAGGTAACACATATCTTTTATCATACAGTGGTTACAGATATCAAGCCGACAGATTAATGACAACTTTATAGTGTGTGTCAAAATATATTGCTTTTTCAACTGACTAGTTTACCTTTCAAAGTAAAACTAACACAACAGCACCCCCTTGTGGGTTCCACCTATATCACAAGCTGCCTTTACTTTATTAGGTCAATATTTCAAAACAACTCAGATAGACACCTGAAAACAAAATGTGTATCAAATAATGAAATAATCAAATAGTTCTCCTTAAAATACATTAACTTTATTGTGAGGTGAGTTTCCAGTAATGGGTTTACAGATCCGCAATGGGCTTGTGGGGCCAGTAGGGGTATTTGACCTTGTCCAACTTGGTCTCGGGGAAGGTGTTGTTGAGGTCCTCGATGGTCATCTGGTCGAAGGGGATCATGTTGTTGAACTTATCCAGCTGAGATCAAACACAAAAGAATGGAAAGAGAAACAGGAAAAAAAAAACGGCAAGGTTATAAATACAGGTTTCCCGAAGAAGTCCATGAGGTGTTTTAGCAACGAATGCAACTACTGTCTCACCTCTTGCTCATACTGAGCGATGCGGGCCTTAGATCCTTCAACGTAGGCTGATGCACTTTTATTCTGTTAGAGAAAGCGAAACAATTACATCTGACAAATTAATTTCAATTAATTCCAGTTGTGGCATATGTCTCTTTTTGCTTTGATTTATAATGTATGTTTTAATGTTGGGTGAATTTCATGATTGTTGAACTATTTGTGTGTACTAAAATTCTCTTATATAAATTGCCAGTTTTGGTTTAACTGTATCAGTTTTCTAATTAATAGTCAACAATCTTTACAATGGTGAAGTAAAGCTGAAATTCAGGCAATACATGGATTTGTTTGGTGTAATCACTTACAGATTCAGCTTCCTGTCCATTGATGGCGCTGGTCTGTGTGTCCACAGGCTCGGGGATCTGCAGGGCTTTGAACTGTGTGTAGGTGGAACATTTATCATTTACCACTGCAGCGCAAACCAACAAATACTCAACAAACTATTGAATGAAATTATGACTTAGCTGAACAACCACCAGCTAAACTGATTATTCATGCAGAGGGACCAAAAGGGGATTTAAGCTGTAGTTTGCCTGCTACAATTGATCACCAGCATTGTAACCCTCAAAGCTGTTCAAACAAAAAGTAATTTCAAGACATCCTAAAAATGACGAGCTAAGATTTGCCAGTTAGATTCTACAGCCTGTACAGATGACTCCAAGGTATTTATGCTCCGTTGTATTCACCATAAATGCGTGTTTACGTTATCTGGAAAGGTCTCAGCACAGCTGGACGCAGCCATAAAGATATGCCAACTACAACTACAGTGAAAGTTGCCATGTAGTGTCAGAAGTGGGATTTTAACCCACATTTCATGAAGAGACTGCATAATGCTCATGACCCGTTGAATAAACCAGTCGAGTAAAACTCACCTTCTTCTCAAACTCATCCACCATCCCGGCTTTGGCCACTGTGCTCCTGTAGAAACTCCAGTCGATGGCTGCAGGAGTCTCTGGCAGAGAGGTCAGCCTGGTAGAAAGAGAGAAGATGGAGTTTAACAGACAACAATAAAGGTACAGTGAGCAAACAAAAAATTCAGTACAGAACGTTAAGAATGAGCAAATGTGTTCATGAGTTGACAAAAATATGAAAGTGGACTAAAGGGAGAAATTTAATGGCTAGATAGAGAGAGCAAGACAAACACTGTAGGAGGATGACAGTTCTTCCAGGAGACAAATTAATAACCCGACGCAATTTACTGATAATGAGGACCTGATAAGATCTATTTATAAAGCCCGTAATGACAACTTGCCGTCAGACATCATGTCCTTATTTAATTGGGCCTTTAGTCATTACTCAACTCATTTAAGTGATCGACTAAAGCTTGAAGTCCCGCGTACAAACACTACATTTGGGGAAACTGCTTTTGGTGTTTGTGCTGCAAAAACTTGGAACAGTTTACAAAACACATTAAAATTAAACACATTTGTCCCTCTAGGTGATTTTAAATCCATGATTACAAACTACTCTTATGTAGTATACTTGAATGTAGCTGTTTTTAACATTTTTCTATTGTCGTCTGGCTGATTGCTTCTTGTGATTCGTTAATTATGTTCTGTGTGTATTTATTCTGTTTTATTGTACTCTCGACATCATTGTAAATGAGGGCATACCCTCAATGATTCCTCGAGATTTAAATGTTTAAAGGTTGAATGAATGAATGAAAACATCTCATAATGGGTATAGGCACCTCTGTAGGTTGAACAATTGATCAGTCTGACAAAACTATTTTCTACAAGTTTTCAAGCAGACTGCCAAGAATTAAATACTATATTCAGCCCTGATTTGTAAATACAAAAAAGAACATCCCCACACGAGGAACTGCACACTGTAAATAAATAGATGCTCTTGTGCAGATGGTCCTTTATGGACATGCAGGGTTTGAGGTTAATTTTTTTTCAGAATTCTACTTGCCCCTATACAAATTGTTTTATTTATTAGCAGTTATCAAATAACAACAAAGACCTAACTTAATTGTCATGTTTAATCTTTCTTTAAGTAAATTAATCTGGAGTTTCGCCCACATCCTCTAACGCCACCCAACTGAACTCCTGTTTCCAGGAGAACTGGAATGCTTGCTTGCCCTTCAGCTCACAAACTTTGTCTATATTTTCTGCCCGATCGTTACTCCGCACTCCTTACCTACTTCCATCATCAGCCCCGGGAATTATTTTTAGTTGCTAGAATTACTAGCCTGCTGTGGCATTTTACTTGTTTTTACTTGATTGTGGCAATCCTTATTGTTAAGCCCTGACGTGTGAGTCCTTCTAGCACCTTGCAAAGCATCTCAGCCAGGAGGACACTTAAGCTCTGTAGCCCTGGTATGTGCCACTCTCTCATTGCATGTAAGATAACAGCAGATCACAGCAGACTCCTTTGAAACTTCCCTCAGATTGATGTCGTTTTGCTTATCAGCAAGAAAAAACACATCCACCACCAAGCAGTAAAGACTTCACTAAACTATTAATACTCAGTTGCACTGTTTGTTGTGTTCTTTCTTAGTGTATTATCCACGAATGAAGTTCAGCACTATAAGACCAAAGTTCACTTTCTAAAGCCTGTTGTTGGTGTAAAACTAACTTGGCAGCGATGGCATCACTGCGAGTCTTCAGTGCGTTGAACATGCCCCTCTGGTTGGGTGGTACCCGCTCAGCAAACGCCAGCCAGTCAACGGCCTTCAGGGCTACACGACGGCCTGCCATTCTTGCCTGTCTGAAAGGTAGAAGGAAATAAACGTCAACAAAAACAGAAAAATAATCCAGGCTACATGTGGCTGGAAAAAAGTGTGTATGTACAAATGTTTTTCCGGTTATATACACACAGTACACACAGTTGCCAGTTCACAAGGTTCACCTAGCTAATACTAACAGTCCAGTACAGCAACCCTGCAATAAATCCTACCTTCATCAATGGTAATGTTAAGTTTATGTTGAAGCTATTTGAGAGTTTGACAAAAAAAAAAAAAAAAACTTAACTCAAGGTCCACTTACTAGCTTTTTGAGTTAGTACCTGTTACCAAGGTCAACAGTGAAATTTCACACTTGTGTTTTAGGGAGGTGTTAATAAAGTTTGATGATTTTGGATGCTGTATTTGCTGATGAAATGTATTGTGTTATACTAACATTTACCCCATGTATATCAGTAAGGGTTGACTAAATATTAGAAACACAGGTTAGTTTAATACAATACCAAAAAAGCACAAATACGGCTTCCAAAAAGACCATAATGTTGAATAAACACCTCTCTAAATCAGCATCAACAGATGCTGAACATCAGGATTTATTGCAGGGCAGTGTATTTAGCTACATGAGTTTTAACTAGGTGGACTTAAATAACACACTAGGTGTAATAAAAGCAGTGTACCTTTGTATTTATACCATGTGATTTATACTATGTGGTGATATACATGGAAAGATATTTACATGCTGCTGGCACAAAGGTTATATATGTCTGTTCAAAATCTCAAGCCTCCAGTCAATTCTGTGAGGCCGGGTAGTAGTGGGTGCAGATTCACCTTCATCATCCAGGGGAGAAGTCTAGAGAAGGGTAGGTTATATAAAGGCTGAGTGTGTTCTGTTCAGATCCCTTTGTCTGAGACCATGCTGCCACACCAGTAAGTTTGTTCACAATGATTCTGATAATTTCTTTAGACAACATATGGTTTATATTCTTTGAGTTATATTTACATGTTCTCTATCCTAATTTATTGTGTGTATCCATCTCCGTAATAGATCATGGTATTGTTCTGGAGCTGTGTGATAGAAGCCACATACCTGTGAGCTAAATTCAAACCCAATAAGTAAGGCAATCTGTTTAATTTTAGAAGAAAGTGGTTGTATATTTTGTTAATTGGTATTGGCTTATGTTAGTTAGAGAAGAGAGAGAATGTTAAAGTAGTCCATCCTTAAGAAGTTGATGCATTAATAATGCAAGATAACTTATGTACCTCTTGTTTGTTTATTATTTCTATTTGTGGTGGTAAGCATGGCAAAATATTGATTACATTTGATTATTGTGCAGAAAAATCATCAACATCATAATCTTCATCCATTATCCATCCTTCAACCTCCACCCATTATCCTCACTGAATAAATAGTTAAATGGCTCTTGGATCCTGGTGTTTTAATGTGCATACCAGCTAGCAATACTTCAATACATACCTCTGTGCAATATAAAATACAAAAATGCCTGTGCAATACTTGTATATATTTACCATACACCAATATTTCCTTTATTATTATTATTATTATTATTATACTGTATATTATTGTAAATACACTATTATTTTTATTTTATTTTTACTTTATTTTATTATGTTATTCTTTGCTACTTAACCTACTGTTTCTTTTCTTAATGGAGCTTCCCAGCAAAAAGTATTTCACACGATTGTACCTGTATAACCGGCGTGACAATAAACATCTTGAATCTTGAAGGAGTTCTATGGTCCAGTCAACTAATACTCAAATACTCAAAAAAAAAAATTCCAATGTCCTTGATTTATAAGTGAAGCCTGGTTGCTAGACAGACCAAAAACATGTTCATCTCCAATTTAATGTACACTGCAATGTCATGTCATAATGCAGTTAATCAATACAGTGCAGAGGGGTTCACTTTTAAAGATTAACTCCAGGATTCAGATACTATGTCTCTGTTATGAAACACTATGAAGTTTGTGTTAAAACGCGCATGCAAGTAACGTTACAGTAGCATTGCTGCAGGTAGGAATATAGATAGATAGATAGATAGATAGATAGATAGATAGATAGATAGATAGATAGTAACTTTATTGATCCCGAGGGAAATTCAAGTTTCCAGCATCACAGTTCCATAGTGCAAACATGTTAGTAAGAAAACGTCACAGGTGAGTAGTACACATATTAGTTAAAACAACACAAGTAGTACAAGACACATGTAAGTAATACAGAGTATAAAACAAAAAATGCTATGTGCAAGACAGTAATGCCTCGTCACGTTACCAAGACTGAGGGTGTTAAATGGTAAAGCATGTTTTTAATAACTAATGGAGAAGATGAGATGGTGAAAACACGTTTTTCTGACCATCAATGACACCGGGCCCTTGACATTTTGTTCCAATTCCTGCAAGGCAAGCTAACGGTGGCTAGCTCTGTTAGCTTGCTAGCCAAGGTCAGAGAATTGCCAGGCTTTTTCACAAAAACACCGAGTGAGCGTTAAGTTTACTGTCTAATATCGTGCGTAATGATACATATGGTAGCTGCACGAGTAAGTATTTAAACAGAATATCATTTAGATGTTATTTCATTCAGCAAACCGCTGATGTTACTCACCTCGCTGTACAAAGTGTAGTCAGTGACGGGTGGGAGACCGGAAGTGCGTCATCTTTATGAGCAGCAGCAGCATTGAGTCGCCACCGCCCCCTGGTGGACGGGCAGAGGAACTACAGCCACTAATACTGCCTGCAGCTGTTCGTCCTAAAGCTAAACAACACTACAACTATATATGATTAAAGCTTCTGATTATACTTGGTAAATTCCACATCCACAAATCGAAATGGTGTCTGACTCCAAACAACCTGCTTTCGTCGGTTTCTTGTGTGAACTCAAGCAGATATGGCACCTTACTGGAAAATGTCAAAAAAACAAAAAGCTGTAAAGTCTCTCAATATTTTAAAGGAAGTACATTTTCTTGAACCCTGAAAAGACTTGAAATGAATGGACATAGAACTCCTCTGGCATTAAGGTTTTTTTTTTTTTTTTTGTACTGTTTATTGTATTCCCTATACTTTTGTACTTGTCTTTTGTTGAAAATAAAGTTCTTCAACATCAAAAAAATGTATATTATATATATATATATGATTAAATGTATATCTGCACCTAAGTGCTATAATGGGGAAAACATAACATATTAAATATAGCCCACAATAAGCTGCAAGTCGTGTTCCTGTGATTTTATTTAGCCTATAAAGGCGACACATGATTTTTTTGTTGGAGAGGTAGAGGGTACAGAGAGCAAACGAGCATCATCATGAAAATTAGAAAAATTTGAATGTTTTTAATATAACCTGTGTTAAACATTGGTTCATAAATTCCTGCAGAACAAACAGTTATTAATCTCCAGGCTACATCAAGTGAACCAAACAACAGGCACATTAGAATTAAAATGCCCACGCATGCACCGCGTTTAATATCAGCGTTTTTAAAAAAAATAATATTTTCCCACAATTGCATCGAGCTGATCATTTGTGCTCATTTCGTAATATTTCTTATTATTATTATCATTATTATTATTATGGGCATGGTAACAACAGGCAGGTGAATATCGGCCTCTAGAGGTGCGCAGCAACGACACGTAGCCTGTCACATTTTTACAATTACACTAAAGCTGTTTTTTATAGTATTTTTATTTAAGAAAAAGAACATTATTCACAGATATTCAACATAGTGCAGTTCACTCTCTCACACCCCCCACTACAAAATAACGTATAATAACATATCTACACAATAAAATTAAACAAAATGTAAATAATGGCACTAAAGCTGTCCTATTGGAAATAAGACACGTGTCTTCTCTAGAAAATGACAATATATGTTAAATGTGTTTACGTTTACAAATGATTTGTTGAAAAGTGCCAAAGAAGACATAAAGTTGTGTTAAAATATTATTTTTTACTTTAACATTATAGGTGTTTAACTGATATTGTCCCAGGCTCATATTGAAATCTCCCTGACAATTTATTTCCAAAGTGTTTTACTAAATAGATTATACGCTATTTTGAATTAAAGTTTGGGAAAGTAAATGGCACGATATTGGAAATAAAATCACATAATTATTTGGGCCATTTTCAAATTATACATTAATAAAAATTGTGTGGGCAGGCAATGAGGTTTTTTTTGGAACAATGGTTGAGGTTTGGCTTGCTTACATTCGAAATTGCATTAATAAACAAAAAAAAACAATTTTCTAATCTTAGTCTGATGAAGTCCAATTTGTTGGAGGAGCACTGCATATAAACTCTTTCTCCACTTATTCATCAAACTCTATAGTATTAAGTAAAAAATAAAATAAAAATATGAGTCAGCCAGTTTCAGGTCTTGTATAATGTTTATTTACTAAAATCAGTTTTTACAAGTAACTGAGCATTTAGATAGAGTGATGTATGTACACAGTACAGATACAAAGATATTCAATAAATACCACATTTCCTGCTGCTCTTCAAGCGAGGCCGCAGGGCTTTATGAACACTACACATTTTATGTACATTTACAGCAAAAAAAATAATCCTCAAACAAAATCTATTATCACTCCCATGAAGGCCACGTTGTGAGAGTAAAAAAATATCTAATACACGTGTTTTTTCTAAAATATAATTTTGCTCCATGTTTACAAAAATGTAGAAATCGTGACGGGAACTGCTGTAAGGAAATATTCAGACAGCAACTCTGGGAAAAACTGCAGTTTTACCAGAAAAAGTCAATGCTGCTGAATGAGGAGGAATACTTCAAGTGATACTCACTGGTCTTAAGGCACTGACACCGTTTAAGTACTTTTCTGTTGCTTTAATACCTCCGCTTCCAGATCATCGCCTTCCTGTCTGGACACACTTTAAATGCCCACTTCTATCACAAACTACTGCGGAGCACGGTGGGCGGACTGGAATGAGACGTCTAAGGCATGTCGTTTAAAAACCTGACATTTACTTTTGGAGTATTGCCTCAGTAATTAAAGCCTGTGAATCCACAATCCACAGACCTGTCTTTCAGTCCAATTACGCACACAATTACGCATCAAAATGTGTGCCAGAATTAACTGGTTTTTATTCTGGAGGTTAGAAAATTTCTCTTAACTCCAATTTTAAAATACAAAAATAATGTATCCGAGGTGTAGAAAACGCATCATCCGCATAAGTGTATTGCAACCATGACAGGAAACATTTTTTTTCTCTTAAAACCCACACATATACACACACAGTTATGGGCTAAGACAAATAGTACATCCCATAAGTGACGGGTCCGCTGAACAGCCCCGGGACCGGCAGGCTGTGCCTCGGGAAGGCGTTAGCCGGGCCCCACGCCGGGGAGCCCATGTGCGCTCCGAGGGGCAGCGGCAGCGCGAAGGCGGGCAGGAGGGGCTTGGAGGCCAGTTTGTACTTTTCCAGCTCGGCCTCCTGCAGTCTCTTGGCTTTGGCCCTCCGGTTCTGAAACCAGATTTTGACCTGAGTCTCCGTCAGGTTGAGGGAGTTGGAGAACTCGGCTCTCTCGGCGATGGAGAGGTACTGCTTCTGGCGGAACTTGCGCTCCAGCGCCAGCAGCTGGGAGGTAGTGAAGGGCGTGCGAGGTTTCCTGTTGTTTTTGTGTTTCCGTAAAGGACAAGTTGGACTCGAGCTCCCTGTTAGACAAACAAAATGCAAAGAGAAATAGCTGAGGTCAGATTAAACTGAAGCGTAATTGTCGATCATCACAGCAGGTGAACACGTGAACCTTCAATATTAAATGCAAACACATGATACAAGAAGTAAACACATCAATAAATAGCTTTTACTGTGATAAATGAATCCTCTATGTATCACATTCAGTCGTGCAAACATTAGGTGTAAGGTTTAATATCACTTTTGCTTGCATATATCACCTGCATCTGAAGGTAAATATCTAATATATTAAGAAATATGTAGACTAAAATATAAGAATTTGACAAAGAACCAAATGTGTGCTTCACATGCTCAGCGGCACAACACTTTAATTTATCTGCAGTTTGTAAGATATATAAAAAGGCAACATGCAACAAAGACATTTACGCACAGTCTGTAGAGCTATAGGGGCGATATCAACGCGGAAATTATAATTTAGTGTATCTGCTGCCTAATCATCTAAATGATTATCAACAGTAGAAGATGAATAGATATGGAAAACTATCTTTGCAAAACTCTCAGACCAGCAGAGGGACGGACTTACGGGGCGGAGTGGAGAAGGAGGACGTCTGGAACCAAGTGCTCTGATCTTTCTCACTAAACTGCGGGCTGTCCTCGCTGGAGCTGCTGGAGACACCCTGCGAGCTCTCCGCGGACACCTTATTGCTCTCCGCGTAAAGAGTCCTTGGAGAGAACTGCGCGCCCTGCCCGGAGACGGGCTTCGGCAGGGCCAGAGCTAAATCTGTGGGGGGGTAAGAAGTCCGACAGGTGGTCTTCTTAGAAATCAACGACTCGACGCTAAACGGGAGGCTGCTCCGCGGCTGTTTGTATCCTTTCTCGGTGGTCATGTCTTTGGGCTGCAGCTCCTCGCCCTCCGTGTCCGTCTCCTCTTTCTGATGAAGCTGTTTGGCGTCTCGGGACGGCGACCCCTGCGCAGGATTCATGGTGACACAAGGGGATGATGGGGCCATGCACCTCCGTGTGGCCCGTTCAGAGGAATGGAGTCGCCGAGGTGTACAGTATCCAATGTGCGTCTCCTCCGCGCTGTCAGCGCTGCCCAGTAGCTTTTACGCGCTGTACGGGGTCGTCTATAAAAGGACAAGGGCTGTCCCCCCTCCGCGCTCCAGCCAATCAGCTCGTCACGTTGGCCTCGTGACGTCAGCGAGCGCGGGTCTGATTGGCCCGCTGCCTTCCAAGCGAACATCAAGAGGCCTTTGAAAGGAAGGAGAAGTTAATCATACAGACCCCATGCGGTGCGGGGCTATTGATGGCCCTCACAAAGTAGCTTAGACCAATTTTAGCGCAATTAACCAGTGGGGAGGACTCTGTTGACCATTTACATCCATCAGCCGGCCACTCCATCGCTGAATTATTCTCCTGTAATGTAAAGAGCAGGAACTAAAGAGATGTCAATATCAAAGAAAAACTTTTATCAATGAAGAAACAAAAAGAGTAAATATCTTAAAACATGAGATTAAAATATAATTCCATTTGTAAATAATCAAACAGGCTGCATATAGAGTGATCAAATGACTGGAAATAAATAAACAAATTCAGCTGAGAAGCAAATGCAATAAGAAAAGGTGCGCAGCCAGGATAGAAATTGATTAGGTATGAGTGTTGGTCACACAGCATTACAGCAATTTAAGGGCTGTCAGGAGCTCCTCTCGCTTCACAATGGCCTCAGTTGAGAAGCAACAGGCGTTTTCTCTCTGCAGGTCAGACTCTTTAATAAGCCAGACAAGTTGTGTTCTGCGAGGCGCCAGGCTCGGCGGGATCAAACAGGAAGATACCTCGGGGAGAAAAGGCAACGGTTAACTCCACTTAACCAATTGTCCTCCAAATATTTCATAGTCCAGTGCGTGGAGCTGCGTGGAGCTGCGTGGAAGGAAGCTGACAGTTAACCGTTTCACGTCTAGTCTGCAGCTGATGAGGGTGGCGTTTAATTCATGCAGCCTATTATTAAACTGATGACAAAAGCATCATCAGAATCATCACCACACCATCATGGACTTAGCAAAAATACGTTTTAAGTAAAAAAAAAACAGTGATTTAATTGTAATGTGCTGATTTTAGTTCATGAAGTCAGATACTTTTGGCTTAAGTTGAAGTATCAATACCACAAAATTAGCCTATTACAAGTAAAAGTCCTGCATTCAAAATTTCACTTGAAAGCACCAAAGTTGACAAAATGTACTCAAAGTAGGGATGCACTGATACCGATACAGGATCGGATATCGGGCCGATACTGACTCAAATAGCTGGATCGGATATCGGTGACAATGGGGCCGATATATTAAATTCAATTCTATGTTTCTATACTATATACATTTTATACTGTAATTTCAATTCCTGTTTATGTTTTGACTAATTTCTTGCTGTATTAAAAAGGTTTACACTTGAATTCCTGTTAATTTTGAAGATTTTTTTACCAAGTTGCTGGTGTACGATTTATTATTCTAATAATAAATAAATATTCTGTTAATTTTAAAGATTCATTACCAAGTTGCTGGTGTACAATTTATTATTCTAATAATAAATAAATATTCTGTTAATTTTAAAGATTTTTTTACCGAGTTGCTGGTGTATGATTTGTTATTTTAATAATAAATAAAAATTCAGTTTGTATAAATTAAACAAAAAAATTATTTATTTGTTACATTTTGTTTTACAAAGTTAGGAAAGCAATATTTAAGTCAAGCCTGATGTTGTCTTACACATAAAAGAATGATCCCAGTCACTTCCACACAGTGAGGCATACAGCTTATTAATGAAACACTGGTATCAGATCGGTACTTAATATCGGCCGATACCCAGAGCCCAGATATCGCTATCAGTATCGGGACTGAAAAAGTCGGATCAGTGCATCCATAACTCAAAGTATCAAAAGTGAAAGTAGTCATTATGCAGAACAGCCCCATTCAGAGTGTCATATTTATTATATTATTGGACCATTTTTACAGTAGTATGAACAAGTTTCCAGTATTTTTACTGTTGTAGTTGGTTGATGTGGAGCTAATTCTAGCTACTTTATATATTGGACAGTTAAAGTTAGAATAAATCAGACTGTTTGGCAACGAGAGACGGTAAACTCCCTGAAACTTCACCATGTCTATCATGTAAATTCTTCCCTGTCAACATGTCGGTAATATCACATTAAAGGTGTCAGCGGCACATTTTGGCCTCCTGGTCCAACACGAGACCCCACTGAGAGCGCCACACTCATCAACACTATCTAATATACGATTAGAAGTTGTTAAGTGAGAAGATGGATCGATCTGAGCCTCGTTCACTCCACCAAACTACTTCATTAGTCCTCTTCATGCTTAACTGGAGGGATGTTAATAATTAACCGTTTAACTGTTAACGGACATTAAGAATTAGGTTAAGCGGTTAAAAGAAATACAAAAAATTAATTAAAAAGCTGAGCAAAACTGAGAGGAGCAGCTTGTCACTTTGAGAAAAGCTGGTCCACCTTAACAGTCCACCTTAAGAGAGTCTGAGCCGCAGTTGCAGGATAGAGGAAGTTGGCTTGGAGGAGTTGTAGCATTTATTCACTGACAAATGCACTGTACACACACTGTCTGCTACAGCTACGTTCACACCTATAACGCCACCGACAACCCCACACTCACCGCCGCCACACAACACACACGGTTTGTCGGACACTCGCTAACGTTACGTCGGACAGACACACAGTTGACAACCTGGCAGCTAAACTAATGTTAAATGGTGTGATGGAGACTAACTGGAAAAGTGGCTGCATGTGTCCACGACACTACACGCAGCATCGTGGTTGCTACAGTAACGCTCCCGGACGGTGAACTGGGGACTCAGTTGTCTGTTTTGCTCATACACTGCAGCTGGTGCTCCGCTGCATGCAAGGCACTAATCATGTCGGTTAACGGTTAATAATCAGTTAACGAGGGCCTGTTAAAAAAAAAAAAAAAAATTAGCATTCCTAGAGGAAACAATGTATAATTAACCCATTATTAGACTTCCGTGTTCAGAAAACACAAGCATTTGGTTGTGTTTTGCAGCCCTATCCCGCAGACTGGAATTATTGAAATTAGCCGCCGTTTCCACCCAGAAAAACGTCAAAATAAAGATTGTTTGACTGACAAAATTCTTCATTGAGATAATGGCCGGCCTCGTGAAAGCCCTCAGGTGCAAAGAGGTAAGAGGCACAACTTTGCTTGATGATTCGACTTGAGTAACTCCTGATGTTGAGTCCGCTCCTCTGTTTCTATCTGACAAAGCCGGCCCTCTGTCTCCTCACACACCGGGGGCCTCTCGTCACCCAGCTGGTTTGGGTTTAAATCCCAGCGACCGTGTACCTCTTCCCTCTATCTCATCTCCGTAGTGTTGTGCATGAAGGGGATGAGAGTCGGCCCGCTTTGCACACGGACTCATACCGAGATTCATCCGATACAGGTACACCCAGAGATAAATCTACACAAGAAGTGCAGTTACCTCTCCTCCCCTGGTGTTTGCTCCGGTGTATTTAGCTTTGGGCCCCTTCTCCCCTACCCCAAAAGACATTTCTGTAACAGCATGCAGGCGAGTGAACTGTGTCAAAAGGTGTTAGCGAGTTTGAAAGCAGATCTACCCTTCAAGGTCGTTGCGAGCTCGATGGGAAGCACTTTCCCCTCAGCTGGCACCAGAAATGAAAACTCCTTCTCCTGTGTGCGGGGGCCATTTTCAATACTCAATGAAACCACTTAGCCAGTTCGTCAAGAGCAAGGGCCAAGTGGTGGCTATGTGAGAAAACAATATAACGTGATCATACATTTCTTTGAAAAGGCGGTGCGGTCGAGGCTGTGCTCTTCAGGTGCACCAGCTGATGAACTTCGTGGGAGCCCAGGTGAGCTGGTATCTGTCCTCCATCAACAATGTGTGAATTCCCCGCTGTAGCGAGGCCCTCTCTGACAAACAAACAGATCATTTAGAGGAGCGGGCGAGCTGTGGAACCCAATCCCTGTGAGATGTGTCGACAGCGGCACAAAGACCTGTAGCTACAGGCCACAAACGAGATGGACACTTTGCTGACATGACAGCGCAGAGCAGACGGGGACAAGAGCATCATCCCGACGCGTCACTCTCACTTCTCTGGAAGGAAAGTCTGTGGGGGAAGTTTAGTCTTCATTTCTGCATGAAAGCAAGAGGTAACTATTCATCTTATTGTTTTAACTTCCCGCCTCCTTCAACACCTCGTGTGCCTTCCTCACACAAGGTGACCAGCGCGGCGCTCCTCCGTTTAACAGCAGCTTAGATAGGCCGCTCTCAGCGCTGGTGGAAAAATATCTTTGACCTTTTCATTTGATTTAACAAGTTGATCCAATCCACATCAGACCCGCTTTCAATCCTGCACTTAAACGCTGGTTTGACATTTTCTGCCAAAGCCACTTCCTCTTGTGGCATCAGGGCGCCCTGTGTTTGAGCGCAGGGTAATGAGGGAAATAGTCTTGCCGTGCTGAAGCAAAGGAAGCGAGCCGCCTTCATCATGGCTTCGTTTTGTGGACTGTAAAAAAGCAATCAGTGGATGGAGCGTCCCGCGGTGTTATAGCTGCTGTTTTTAACTCAAACCTAAACACAACAGGGTTTATTTCTTCTCGACTGCAGTGGTGGAATTTGCATTTTGAACTCAAAGCTGAATTGAAATCATACACTGATTTTTTTTAAATAACATCTTTAACACCGTTTCCCACTCTAGCATCTTCAAAAAAACAGATGTTTTCGTTGAGAGGTTTTGCTCCTGAACTCTACTGTCGGTAGAGATTGTTAAGGAGAAAAACCACAAGAGGTGACAATGCAATTGGCAATTTTGTCTGGCTTGCCGTCGACCATAGAAATCCACATTCTTGAGGAAAGTCTAGAGACAATGCGAGTGGGCGAGTTAGGTCGAGGACTGGGGACGAGGAACTTTGTGTGGCTACTCTGTGGTCTCATTCACAAACCCAAGAATGTCGCCACAATCTCATACGCTCTTAGCAGCCAAAACTGTGATGCTGGAGGAAAAAAAACAAAACAAGGCAGCAGCATCAATTTTCTCTTTTACTGTTGGCTTCCAATCCCAGCGAGGCCAAAACCAGCAACTATTGTATAAATTACAGCAATTTGGTATATATCATATGAAATCTTTTCTTTTGCACGTCATAAAAAATGTGTTATTTAAACTGGGTGAGGAGAAATTATGAAATTTGTTGCACGCAATTTTCTTTTGGTTTCATTTCATCATTAAATTTAATAACTGAGATGATGAGCCTCTCTTTGTTGGCATGCAGGCACATTTACAGTTCTCGTGCAACTAAAAGCAGATAGATTATATTGATAATTTGCAGACATTATTTTAATGCTCTGGAGAGGAAAACAACAATAATCATCACACCTATAATGGCAGAAACTGATAAAAGCACTTGGTGCCAAGAAAGTCTTTCCACAAGGTGTGACAGTTAAAAGTGTTTACTTTTGACTATTTGCTTCCAGTTATCAGCCATTTTATATCATAAAATGTAATACTATAAAAACTCATGAATAAATCGGTTATATCGAAACCTTAACTGGTAGTTTCTGATATTTTTTGGGGTTAAATTGATGTTTGGACTGCTGCATTTTGAGAACACGTGTAGGTAAATGTAAATTTCCTCAGACTATAACATTCCTTTAATTTAGTTTTAATAACAAACAAAGCTTTGCCACTTGTTTCAGCTCTCATTTCTGAATCTAAACTCGCCTTATATAAATCTTTTTACAAGTTGAAAAAAGCTTTCAAGTCAAAGTGGTTGAATGCAGTGTAGATCCAAATTGGCGATGCCTGTCTGATAGTGATAATGTTATTGCAGTCACCAGAGGTCAGAACAAATGTGTGTGTTTGAATATCCTGAGATTACAATTTCAAAGTCCTCCCCGTGAGAAGGCGAACAATGGGGAGGGTGGGAAGTTTAAAAAGCGGGGTCCCTTTCAAGTAAACAAGCATGAGTTGATCCTGAATAGGGCTGCTACCGAGCAGCCGGATTGGTTCTCAGAAGATCGGGAGCGGCGACTGTGCCGGCTCTCCTCCTCCTCCTCCTCCTCTTCATCCCAAACCAACAGATGTAGTAAACACAAACAACCTGATAGAACCTCACAACTATAATTTAGCTCCATTTCCTTATCCCACCTTTTATCTCTTCTGTACTCCCCCTTTCTCTCCCGCTGAACAGAGCGTGGACGGGAAAGTAGATGGGGGGGTGAGAGTTCCCCCCCTTTTTTTTGTGCTATTGCTTAATGAGCCTGAAAATACAATTGCACTGTTCTGACTGTGAAGGTAGCCTGCGGGCTAGTGTAAATTAGCGGCGCGAGGAAGCCCAGAGGGCTGAGTCTTGCTGAGCGGAGGGTGAAAATCCTGTTAGGGCACTGCATGCGGAGGAATCACGGTGCGTTTCAGACCCGACTGGAGACGACGGGGTCACTTGTTGCTGCGACCAACCCCAGATCCGCTCGCTGCTGATGTGTGAGATTTATTGAGGCCGCGCCGCAGCCATGTGTATTGGCATCCATTATGTGAGATGTCAGTTGTTGCTGTCACATTTCAAACCCATAATTCCAGTTAGTTCCACACAATGGCTCTTTTGAGCCGCTGCTGCAATCATCATTCAATTTAATTTTCTATTCTTCTGTAGATTCCACGGCCAGGAGTCGAGAGCCGAGAGTCTCCCACATTGCATATGTCCTCTCACGAGCTCGGGGTGCTCTTTTGACCGCTCCGCTAGGCATCTGCTGCCCATAGCCTGCCCATATCTGCATTCTAATGCACATATCCTGCTGGGATGTTAACTTTAGGCCCTCGGTAATTGATGGCTTCCACACTTCAGCCGAGTCCCCCCCCCTTTTTCCTTCTCCCTGCCGATTGTTGGTATATCTCTGTGGTTTGGGGGTCTTTCAGTCAACCATTGTTCTTTTATGGAGGAATTATAATAGACTAAAGGAGAGGGAGAAAGGAGAAAGAGAGGAGGAGGAGGGGGAAGAGAGGAGGGGAGGGGATAAAAAAAAGAGTCGCTGCTGATATTTAGTGAACTCCGAAGGGGGAGTTTTCATTCTCATTCTGCAAGTTTGGCACATGCCTTCTGTTACTAAGTGGCAGTGCATTGAAAGAGTGCCTCGCATTTCCCATTCTGCGGCTCCGCTAGGTGCCTAGACTTACAACCCTGGCAGCTGTTGGGCCTTCTATGCAGCTATAGACTCCTCTCCACAGGTGAGCTCCCCTACCAAACTCTCAGTCTCCACTTCACTCAATAGGGCCCTTTTTCAAGTCTTTTATCAGCGGGGAGAGGCTGACTTTATGTGTGCCACTCACAGAAGAAAAATTCATGGTTCTCAAGATTGCAATTAATGTTATTCATTGTGTCGGCTTAAATCAGCACGGGGGTGATTTATATCTTGTTCTAGCATCATCCTCTCGAGCTCAACGGGATGCAAGACGGATCTTTGTGGAGTTTGTGTACACAATAATTAGTAGGGGTGGGGAAAACAATCGATTCACCTATTTATTTATTTTTTTTACAATTTTGAAATTGGGTTTTTTTAATGCCAGAATCGATATATTTGCTTCATTTGAGTCTATGTGGAGGTAGAAGGAAGTTTATTGTTGTAGTCTGAGTAACGTGACGTCATATCCGTCCCGTGTCCTTCAACCAAAACAAACCGCAGCGAGCCGAGACAACAAACGTTGGAGGGTCGGCGTGGATACGACCTGCACCCTCACATGTTAAATCCAAAGTGGTAAACACTACACATCCAATAAAGTATGGAAACACTTTGGGTTTCACACATTTGACAGGAAAAGCAGAGCTAGACATGATGACTAAAGCTGCATGCTAACTCTGTCATGGACAGGAAACGTTATCATATTGCGGTAACGTGTGGTCAAGCCGGCCGTCACTCATCTCTGTGGTCAAATGGGCTGACGCTACAACTGTAGAGCACCCATATACTGACATTTATGTTAAATGCATTCAAACGGCCCCGATGGTGCTGACCATGGATGTATAAAGAGAACGGAGAGCTAGAGACGGACTTGGAGAAGTTAGAGGAAGTATACACGTGTAACCACGTCCGGTTTTCAAAATAAGGTGTTAACAAAGGGAACAGCATATACAATATATGTGTAGAAATAAGATTGATTGGATTATATTCCCCAGAAGTATAAAACATTACATGTCCCTTATAAATTAGACAGAAAATACAACTAATTTGTGAGGGAAATGTCTTCATTCTTTGATTTGACTGATATATTTGACTTCAGGACATCTCTGACTACATACATGCTGAAAATCAAACATTTTAATGTATTCATTTAGATATTTTCCAAAGTAAAAGTCCCTAGAATTGTATCATTCAACTTTTTCTCATGATCTAGTGTTAAAAAAATCGCAATAAATCGTAATATCGAATTGCAATACACATCGAATCGGCACTCAAGTATCAATAGTATCGAATCTGAAGATAGGTGAATCATCCCAGCTCTAGTAATTACAATATCCATAAGCATCATAGCATCGTTTTCTGAAGATTATCTCAAGTAATCAACTAAAAACCAAATCAGTGAAAATATAGCACATTTGAAGAATTATTAAAAAAAAACAATAATTTAACATCTAATTTCTCTCAAATTTGCCGTGATATAATGTTGCATACGGCGTGTGTTTATGTGACATGCTAGCCAAAGTGGCCAGCGGTCGGGTCTGGGTTTCCTATATGGCCACAATTGCTTTAAAAGCCATCGGCTGGATTGGTAAACCGCGCTAAATGCTGTTGTTGTTTTGGTTTGGGCAGGTTTCAGCACCTTTTTTTTTCTTCTAAATTCAGTGGCAGAATATTCCGTTGTTTATTTTCTTCTTCTCTTTTTTCCTCTCTCTGTGATGCGAGCTGTTACATATTACTCCTGAGGTGTGGTGCCTCTTCCCTCAAAGGCCTCCACTGTTTCCCCCAAACTGCTGCCAAGCTGGGCTATCTTTTCATTTGGTTACTTAAGTGTAATTGCTCCCCTTTGAAGCCTCAGAGAGGCAAATCATTTGCTTTGGCCCCGGGGCAGTAATGGTCACCGAGCCAGCGACCCCCTCCCGGTCCGAGAGCGTCGGAGAGACCGCGAGAGGCCAGCTCCCATACGGAGAAGAAATAATACGGCCAGGGCCGCTCAATTTCACCTCCCTTTTCATCCCATTCTTTGAAAACTTTTTATTAACAACAGCTTTCTCTCTCATACCGGGGCGCCAGGGAGGGGGGGGGGGATGGTGGTGGTGGCATGAGAGGATATCGGCAGCGGGGGGAGGAGGAGGAGGGCGAGGGGGTGGCCGTCCCCCCGTAGATGTCTGCCGGATTCTCACACACTCGCATGCACACGCACACACAGATCCACGCACATACACACATCATCAATAGTGACAGGTCAAGGAGGCATTGAGAAAACAGCCTCCCCCCTTCCACCCCCCCCACGGTTCACACTGCTAAACAGGGACTCATGTTTCATATGCCACAGGCCTCAGCGCTCACACACACACACACACACACACACACACACACACACACACACACACACACACACACAGCTCCACGGCAGCTTGTCAGTGTGACTCTGATTGTGTTTGCTAATATGAATATGTAACTCATTTATATGGGCTTAATGTTCCTAAATATTGTGTATTGGCAAGAATCTGGCGATACACTCTAAGAAAGATATCCGTAGAAAACAGATAATATCCTGGAAAATAACCAGGACATTTTACGTTAAGTTTACGGACATTTTCTTCAAACCTAAAATGGAAATTTAGGATGTCCTCCGTACCATTCACGGACAATTCTGTTAATCCTAAAATGGAAAATTCTGTAAATTTACAGTATATCCTCCGTACTGATTCAATTAAGAGGCCCAACCTTTACATTCTGGAGGGAAAACAGACGCTAACGCTAACACTAGCATTTATACGTTACCTATCGGTCTCTTCGGACTGCCTGAGGCTAAAACCGGGGCTAACTCTACCTGACGTCCACTAAAATATAAGCATTGGTTAAACGTAAATTACGATACCAAACTTGCCTTAGTCTCAAAATGAGTCAGCAAAATATTCCTGCATATCTGGTAACGTTAACGGTCGACAACAATTGAACTAAATAACAAAACAGCTTTCCAACTAAAACGTTATTGAGCTATCGTTAAGTCCTTAACATAAATCACTCTGGTTAGACATTAATTGTTGATTTTTTTTTTACCACAAAAGTGTGAGAAAGGTTTCTCCAAATTTGAACTAAACTTTGCCATGTGTGATGGTCTCTGCCTATTCTAACTTTCGCGCTAGCGGAGGTTCTTGTTCCCACAATGCAATGCGTATTTAAAAATACAGGAAAAATTCCTTTGAACTTTTCTTAGAGTGTACGATACGTATCATGATACAGGGGTTACGATTCCATATATTATGATATATATATTGCGATACTATAAGCAAGACGATATATTGCGTATAATCTAATTTTAGGAAAACTCATAGTATAAAGAACACACCACCATATGCATAAAATCTGAATTTAAAAAAAGTACATTTTTTTAAGCAATCAGAACAGTAGGATATGTATTAGCATTTATCACAGTCCCTGTAAGATCATAGCACATACACTGAGAGGGAGCTTCTCTTTGCAAATGAAATACAGTTTTGATTGAGTTCATCTTTGCATGTAAACTATTACACGATATTCAATACTTTCTTACACTCCTACTACATAAATACACACACACGCATCTGTTTACCTGCTATTGAACATATGAGAATGTATTTGACTTGACGCCAGAACGCCCTCTCTCAACCTATGACAGGCCGCGGAAATATACAGCAACGTATACAGCACACAAAGACCCCATTTAATGCCGAAAATTACTCCAGCACTTACTGTAATTGTCACAATTCTGAGCACATTGACATTGTAATCTCATAATAAGGTAATGGGGGCTGAAACTGTGTACAGGAGTGCGATTAGAAGGGTGTAGCTCAGTAAAAAAAAAAAAAAAGGGGGGGTTAAAATGTCAAGGGGATAACAGTTTCTCGTCCAGGCGGAGGGATTGCATGTTGATGAAACTTAAAACTGATACCTGTTTGCTTCCTTATCTCTATGCTTTTTAGGACAAAAATAACACATTTCACAAAGAGCAGCTCCTTCACAGCAGGCTTCAAATATAATACTGCATAGCGTCCGAGAGAAATGGAGAAACCCACTTTTAGAAGGAAAAAGCGATTACTTCTAAATAGCGCGAGTTATCTTCAAGACACAGTGGAGCCAAATCGATGTGGACAGGCGTCCATAAAAAGCCAACCTGGTTATGAATGCTGCGTTTTACTTGTATCATTTTGACTTTGAGGTTTTTAAGAGAGAAGCGTTCCCTGCAGTCAAGCCAGATGGTAACAATTCTTAGACATATTACGAGCTGCTCTCTGCCAAATAGCATACCTTTGGGCTATGTTTTCAGTGGGCTATAAAAGCCAATAATGTAATTTTGATCTATTTTATCAGATATCACCCCAGCCCCGGCTACGTTTATATAAGACAAAGTTTAAAACGGGACAGGAATTCTCTCTGTTTTGCTTTTCACTCTATAAGTGCACATTTTTCAATATCTGACCCGCTGCGTGGCTCTGCTTGTTTGACTTCTGCGTCGGGCTGAAAGGTGGCGCGAGCCAAAGCGGTGAGGTTAGCCTCCATGTTGTCAGGCTTATGGCCCTGAGTATATAATGTAAAAATACACTTTACTATAGGTGAGCGGTTGCCCACAAAGTGACTTGCGCAGGCCAGCGCAGAGAGAAGAGGGGATCCTTTGTGGAAACACTTAAAAAGCCCGACCTTGACATCCCTTAATGTAACGATGACACAGTAGCAAACTATCCCCGCGCCGCACCACACTCCCCAGTGGTCTGCCATCAGCTCCATGACTCACCGCTGACCTTGCAACAACTTTCCAGCACTCCTCCAGACCCATTTAGGGAAATCTTATGGGACTGCCGCACATTTCAGCGTTGCATATGAGATGGTATAACTTTAAACACGCCTGAAATCCAGTGTGAGCTCGCACATACACACGCACACTCCACAGAACGGCAGAGCCGAGGGATTATGTCCCATCTGCGGGTATTTCTCCCCCATAATGTCTACAGAATGTAATAGGCCCGGAGAGCAACCACAACAAGGTGGGACGGTCGAGGACATTAGCTCACGTTTTCCATTGTGAAGCTTGTTGTTCTCCTCTCGTCCGATCACATGCACAACTGGAGGCCTGCTGTGTGGAATTACTCGCGCTAATGGCGCTACACACTTTTGTTGCAGGAAATCGGACAGCCGCGCTGTAACTGCTAAAACGGTGATTAAAAAACCCAAATTGCATCATGATGTTGAGCAATTTAGCAGAGAGAGAGAGGAGAAAAAAAGCGCTCCAAATGAAGCGAACGGGATTATTGACCGCTTATGGGATGTGTAAAGTTGTCTCGTGGAGCAATGGCCACGTCTATCGGATTTCTACGGAAAAATAAAGACTTTAAAATAACTTTTTCCAAATCTGAAGCGGCTAGTAAAGTCTAATTAAAGATCACAATATAAACTCTGTAATTTGCTCGTCTGTGGGGTCATTAAGTGTCCCCCCGGCTTGGTTTAATTGGATACAAACTTACAGTTAATGAGACAAATAGTTAGCTGTAGTTACGCCTGGCTGACTGCTGGCTGTGGACGCTGTGAAGACTAAACGAGTCAATTTGAGATTTCTTTGTACTCTGTAGGTGAGAATCATGAGCTGAATGATGTGCGTTAAAGCAGCAGTGGGTAGAAACGGAGCAGATATGATTAAAACAAGTTATTTTTATAAAACGGTCCTGACAGTAGTGCATGAGACAGGTAATCTGAAAAAAATCATGTGTCTCTGTGTCCTCCGCTGCTCCTAACGGCATCTGCAAGATTTCACAGACCGGAGGAAAACAACCAATCAGAGCTGATCTGGAGTCTGTCGTCCAGTTGCCGTCACGAGTCAATCACTCGCAAACTCCGATCAAACGGTCAAACTAGGCAGCACTGATCAAATATGAATCACTACTCTGTTACTGTAATGCCTATTTCTCTGGGGATGTTAATAATTAACTGTTTAACCGTTAACCGACATTAAGAATTTTAGCCGATTAACGCTATCGGTTAAACGGTTAAAAGAGATATTAAAAATTAGTTAAAAAGCTGAGCAAAACTCCGAGGAGCGGCTTGTCACTTAAAGGAGAAAAGCTGGTCCACCTTAACAGCCCACCTTAAGTGAGTCTGAGCCGGAGTTGTAGGATACAGGAAGTTGGCTTGGAGGAGTTATAGCATTTATTCACCGACAAATAAACTGTACACACACTGTCTGCTACAGCTACGTTCACAGCTATAACGCCACCGACAACCCACACTCACCGCCGCCACACACACACGGTCTGTTGGACACTCGCTAATGTTACGCCGGGCAGACACACAACTGACAACCCCGCAGCTAAACTAACATTAAATGGTGCGATGGACACTAACTGAGAAAGTGGCTGCATGTGTCCACGACAACACACGCAGCATCGTGGCTGCTACAGTAACGCTCCCGGACGGGTGAACTGGGGACTCAGTTGTCTGTTTTGCACATACACTACAGCTGGCGCACCGCTGCATGCGACGCACTAAGCTTGTCGGTTAACGGTTAATAATCGGGTAACGAGGGTCGGTTATCGGCAAAAAAAAAAATCCCAAATCCGCATCCCTATATTTCTCTCCTCAAATGTTTTCAGAAACATCTTGTAGTGTACTGTTTAGCTGTCAAATGAGAAAGTTTGTGACCCGGCAGCCATGTTGAAATCAGCTGAGGAAATACCAAGCACCGCCCACCAGCTGGAGCACAGCCAATAGGAACGCTCTCTCTCTCTCTGAAATGACCTGTGATTGGTCAAAGTCTCCCGTCGCAGGTTAGATTTTCTAAATGCTGAAAACAGAGCCATGAGGATTAGCAGAAGTCTAGTTTTCTCTCAGAACACTTGAATTACAATATGCTGAAAGGTTATTATGGAATTTTTGCCCAATGATGCCAAAAACATTCTGCCTACTGCAGCTTTAAGTGTGTTTTAGATTAGTTTGTTTAGCGATGATTAAAGATGAAGTATGAGTAAGTCATGAGGACGAAGGGATGATTTGCTTGATACAGAAATGAGAAAATATTGCATTACTTAGGTGCCACTGAAAACAGGGGAAAACCGTTTGTGATCAAATAGCTGCACGCACCAGCTTTTAATCATATCTGACCTTTTTAAAAAACGTGGTCTTAATTTAACATCAGAGGGAGGAAAGTACAGTGGTTTTATCTCCTTACAGTCATATCCCCTCCTTGCTTGTTAAAAGCCATTGTCGATAACAAACACAATTTTCCCGTGATAAACTGAGTACGACAGGGGAGCCTTATTGAGCAGTCTGCACAGAACTGTCTTTGTCTCTCATCTCCAGCGGGCCGGTTACAAAGCTGAGCTTCCCCCCGACGACTGAAGTCTGCGTTAACTAAACATTTTTTTTTCTCTTTATCCCCTTTTCTCTCCGCGAATTTGTGGTTGTGTGCAATCCTTTAACGAGCTCCATCTTTGACCCGGGTTGTATGTTTCCAGAGATGTCATGTCTTGTAAGTCAAGGAAAGACTTTAATGTCCACATGATTTAACATTAAAGGGAGGGATTCCAAAAGCGGGGCTCGGTGCCAGAGAGGTAATAATATCCCCGTAAATGAGAAATTGTAAATGCTAAATACATCCTACATATCCTGGGAATAGACTGGGAGCAATGCTGTGCATTGAGAAAACTGAGAATAACTGCATCAGCATTGACCCTATATTTATCAGACATCTTTTTCTCATTTTCTTTCTTTAAAATATTTTAAAAGGCCAACTTTTATGCGTGCATCCAAACACAAACTATGATGTAACTGCTGAACAGGGATTTGACAAACTCTTCCCAAAATTAAAGCCACTATATGCAGCTTTTTTAGTTTACATTACACACAAATCAAGATTTATCTTTTCCCTCCAGCGGCTCTGCTCGTTTTTACTGTAAATTTGTTCTGCGTGTTTCCTGTTAAAACACATGACTTATGTCTTTATTCTTAACTTCAGATCATAAGGATGAAAAGAAAGAGAGAAGAGAAGGAAAAAAAAAAAAACAGAGAAGGTCTTTGGCTTGTGACTGTAAGTGACATGCTTGCCACGGCATTGTTTGAGGTTTTTGCAGACCTGTAATCAAATTTGGGAAGGTTTGGAAACCTATCGTCATGGTGCGCTCTCCAAGACAGAATGATGTCCAGTAAAAAAAAAGAAACGCATTCCCCACGCTGTGCTGAACTATGACTTTTTCAAAAAGAAATATGCCCCACGAAAGGCAATTTCCATGCTCCATGAAAAACGTTCCTATTACAAATACAGTTGTTATGTCCTTAAATCTGTTTGTTTTGTCATATTGCTCCGGGCTTGTTTCTTTTTCAGGAAACCCTGCTTCAATTAAGTGTGATGGAACACATGTGTCCCTTATCGGGGGCCAACATCTTCTACTGTTGGCCTTTTGAAACGACACCGGCTCCACGGAATAATTGGGCTTTAAAAGGGGATTCTCCCGGGGTGCCGCTCCTTGTGCCTGTCGGCGTGGATCAGCTGACGCCCGACGCGTCTATAGACTTGTTATAAGTGATCATAAGTGGTTGTGCATGTAGTCGTAGCCGCGAGGATTATAGCGATCCCGGGAAGCAACTCTGTTTTATTTGAGGCCCCTGCAGGCAGACGGACACACAGACGGGCTGCTCCTCAGCGTGTGACTGAATCTGATCAAATTATATGGTTCATCTTTGAAGTTTAAATCGTGACGGTGATCGAAATGTTGACCACAAAATATAAAGTGCACAGGTAAGTGTGTGTGTGGGGGGGGGGGGAGTTCTGTCTTTATTTGTAGGATTTTATATCAGGATGATGATCACCAGAGCTCAGTGGTCATTTTTATACTCCATCACACACACACATATACACACATGTCAGCGTATGACTCAGCTGCTGCTCTTCACAAACAATCCTCCCCGCTTGACATCCCACAACGGACCAGTGTTTACCGTTACGCTCCGTTTGAGTCACGTCACAAAAACAACAATTTGCAGCCCGTTACGTGAACAAAAGACTTCATAATTAAAGCTTGTGACAGCGAGCACTTTTTGACTCAGAAGCAAAAAGGAAAAAGATAAAAGTTTATCCTCCTGGTTGCAGAGGATAGGTTCGCTCTCGGAGGCCATTGTGACGAAGACGGACCGAGCAGAATGGAAAATTGATTCCCTGCAATCATCTCCTGTCGTCTTTTGTCTACACTGCACCACTTTGGCCTCTACACTCCAATCATCCCTGAGCACCGACTGCTCCTTTGAACTCGTTTTAACCCTTTTTGATTTTGTTTATTTCCTTATGTATGTTGTGTTTATCTTTTTGCTTTCCAGTGACTTAAAAGCAGAAAATAAGGAACTCGATCGCTACGTTGCACCGAATAACCCGCAGACACACATGCTTTGGCTTTTTTTCAAGGTAATTTCAGCCAACTATGGAGATCTCCTAAAGCGCTCTGTTAATAGCACTGGACTTAGAATAAGATTTTACACCGGCAGGAGCGAGGAGCTGCCGGGGGCTCAGAATAACCGTGTGAGCCATCAACAGGAAGAGTGTGCTTCATGACTGCAGGCCAACAGCTTTAATTGGCTGTCTGCAGGAATTTCTGCTGTGGCAAACTAATTGACCCACAACTCCCTGGTGCTTTATCAACACGGGGGAAACGCCACTGGGCCGATAACCAGCCAGCCTTGTAAACCAATCTATAACCAATGGCCAATTTGAAACACGTGTTATTGCCTATTTTACGACCGGTCCCCTCTTCTACTTGACTGAGATGTTTTGGTCTGTAACGAGAACTTTTTCAGCAACATTTCCTGACAAATAAAGAGACTTCAGTGTATTTTTAGCGACTGTAATGTTGAAGGAATATACCTTTAAGTTGCTTTACCTTTTTACCTTAAAGGACTGGTACACCCAAATTGAGAAATAAGCACATTTCTCTCATTTACCTCTCGTGATACATAATCTAGCTGTGCAGATACTTTTGGTTTCATTTTGAGATATTTGTCTCCAATACAACCAGAGTGAATGTTTTTCTTGTGGTGCTCATAGCTTTGGAAAATAAAACAACAGCAACATCTCTTTCCAGTGTCTCCGCTACTCTGGATAGGCCAGACACAGTTCTAGTTGTAACTTCACTGCACTAACATGCACTAAAAGGCATGCATGGCCGGCCCGGCCATGTCAACAGGAGAAGCTCAGATTACAACACACACAGAGGGAGAGTGACTTCATTCTCTGCTCAGGTAGACATTACTCCTCTATATCTTTACATAGGCAAATAGTTGTTTGCTGCTATATTAATGCTCTAGATATCATATAAAGTATAAAATCTGACCTCACTGTATAAAATGACCTGTGGTGACCTCTAGGATAATCACAGCCTCATGAAACTTCACAGCCACAAACTAGAGACTTAGAGCATTCAGAGGATGGATGGCTTTCCTAGGTAGACTGACAATAAGGGGGTTTCTGAGCAGTTTACACAACAGAAGTACTCGCCATCCAATCGCCGAAAAATGCAATTCTTGCAGAAATCTCCAAATGTCAAAAGTTTTTGATCCCAAATCACAGCATGTCTTTTTCTATGGTGTTCCTCAAGGTCTTGGTGTCTTACTGTGGTATTCTGGAGGGATTATTGATCATTTTTATCAATTCTCGAGTGGTAATAAAAAGTTAAAGTTGGCACCAAATCTGTGTAACAAATGGTATCAACACTTAAAACTGAATCCAAATTAATCTTCAGGTTCCCAGCTTTCAGATGATGTACACCACTTCTATGTGACATCTACTGTTGACCTGCTATCTCCCCCTAAAGACCCCCTGTACCCCCCTAAAAAAGACAAAACTGGTCTATAGTGGGTCTCAGTTTTGGAAACAACATATATTTATGGCACAGAGGAATAAGATTTATCATGCTCTTTGTATACAGGTGCCACTTGTTAGTTAGTAAAATCAGTTCATTGTTGGTCACAATTATGGACTTGATTTGCAAGTTAACAGAACCGGTGAATAGGCCGTACCTGGCCCTCTGATCCATGTTGCCTCTGCGTCAGTAGCGACACATTTGCACAACACATGCTGTTAACATGACGTGATGAAAAGCCACAACTGAAAGGCCCGGTGCGTTCTCACAGACCTGCTATTCACTTTCCCAATTGACTACAAAAATTATGCCATAAAATGTGTGAGTGAGTGTGACAGGTCCTGATCAAAACCAGCTGCCAATTAACTTAATGACTGAATCTATCACATTCAATTAGAGCCAGTCTGTGAGCTGTCAATCCAGCCCTCGGCCCGCTCGTTAAACAAAAACACAGACGGAGAATGATCACTTTAGGAGGCATGTCTCTGTCTCTGTGATCCTTATCTGACGGGCCCTGCGTCCTATTTGAAGCAGTCGGCCCTGACAGGTCCCACGGATAAACCGCTGTATGAAAGGGGTCACCCCAAACCTCTGGAATCCATCGTCAGCTTTCTGTCTTGCGCAACTGACAAATGGTTTCAAACAGCGTTCAGGAAGCTTTAGAGAGGTATTCCCTGATGTGTGTCTGTAGAGAGAACAAGAGAAAAGTGGAGAGAAACAGAAAGTGAAAAAAAATGAGATAGAAGAAAGAGATCTAAGTGAGATAAATGAACCAAAACAAAACAAAGAATGAGCACCACTTTCCCCTCAATTGCCTCCTTACTTTGGCAAAGGGCCTACTGTAATCCCCCTGAGGAGCGGCTATCTGGCAGGAGTTTGCTCCATGGTCAGTGTCTTTAACCCCAGATGATAACACTTAGCCCGGCCATAAAGCATAGGCCCCTTTAACTGATCCATTAGCGTCCGATCCCTGAGAGTGGACCCGCTGGTGTCTACTGAAACTTACCAGGAAGCCTTGAAGGAAAACAGCGAGGCAGACATGCACTGAGATCAAAGACAACCTCCCCCCTCCCTGTCCTCCTCCCTGTCCAGCTCTCTGTCTGTCTATCTCTGTCTCTCCCTCAGTCTATATCTAAGAGGACGCCTACACACTTTACATTTGGAACTGCTTCTTTTTCTCTCTGCTTTTGCCCTCTGTCCACACTAAGACCATCCTCACAAGAAAATGCTTTACGAAAATAGTCTCCAGAGAGGATCAATTCTTTTTTTAATGTGTTTATTAGAGAGTCGACAGCAGAGAGACGACAGGAAATGAGGAGAGAGAGAGAACAAAGGTCTCCGGGCAGACTCTAAAGCCGGGCATAAATTGTACGATTTTAACCCGTTTCTGGCCCGAATTTTGATCCGCACGACTCCTTTCAGAGTCGGACCGAATTTCAGCTTCATCGGGCGTTGTTTGCCGTGCATTGTACAGAGGGGACCAAGGACCGATTAACTCCTCCTCGGCCGTCCACAGGCTCTCGCACATTTAAAGCAGAGCCACGAGCCGATTCCCCAACGTCAGTGCCTTTTTTCTTTTACTTTCTTTTACAGTAAAAACTAGGGATGGGTCATTATTCGATTTTTTGAATAGTCGTTAAATTATAAAAAAAAATCGACTAATTTATGTGACTATCGTCCTGTCTTAAAAGATATATATTTTCCCTTGTTTTAACCATTGCAGGCACTGCCTGGTAGTAACGTTACTCTCGGTAAAACGTGTGTGGCACGTTCAGTTCGGCGCAGGTGTGTGTGTGTTTGTGTGTGTGTGTGTGTGTGTGTGTGTGTGTGTTTGTGAGGGGTATGCGACGATTTTCGAAAAATAATCGACTAATTCTCAGTGATTATCGAATAGTATTTTTGCTTGGAATGCACATCCCTAGTAATCAGAGCGTAGCTATTAAGATAACAATGTAGGCTAAAATAGATTTAGTAAAACGTAGTTAGCTTACCTCCAATTCTCTCTGTAAAATGGACAAGCCATACTGTCCACGTCTTCCTCGCCACAGTGAGTCCATATAACGTTACGCTGCTGCCTCTTTTTTTTAGACGTTTCAGCAGACAGGATGGCACAGATGATCAAGGCAGCATGTTTCTGCATTGTTAGCATTGTGACCCGTACAGACCTCTGCTAGCAAACTAACTTTACCTGCCTCGGAGCTTTCAAACCAATTTTTATTGACAACGGTCAACAGCCAGAACGGCCCGCAGGAGCCGACTGGCCGTGTTGTTTTTTCTATTTTACATCGCAAACGATCTACTGGTACAGTAGGAGCAGGAAGTACACAACAACATTTCTAAAATCGTACAGTGTATGTTCAGATTAACCGATGACATTGTGGTTCATGGTCGGGCCTTAAACCTCTAGGACACTATAGGGCACCGAAAAGTGGATCAATATTAAAATTGGCAAACAATGTTGTCTTATCGTCGGGGCGTCAAGTCAGAAAATGCTCATATGTGCCATATTGCATGGCAATGACAAACAACAAGATTGTCATTGCCATTGATAATCAGATTTACTCCGACATTAACACTGCATTTATTTACACAGACCATTTAAACTAATATTCTTATTTTACACTATTCTTGCATTTTTATAAATGCATGCATTTATATTATTTGCATAGATTCTATTTTTCAGTATTATTATTTGCAGTTGTTACATATATTTCTTATTTATATTTTCTCTATTTTTATATATTTATATTTATATTCTAGAACAGGAGCCCCCGGGGATCAATAAAGTACTTCTGATTCTGATATTTATCTCCTTGCCGGAGAGAGGGAAGTTCGCCCCGAAACTTGTCGCCGTATTGATCCCCTCCACCTGAAAGAAGGAGCTTCATTGAGCTGTGACTGTGACTACAAACAGAGAGGGAGGGTGTAGGGACCGGATTGGAATTAGGCCTATCTCTGTGTTTTTTTCTTGAACTTCCTCCTCAGCAGCCTCTTCTCCCTTTCTCCTATCAGCATCCTATTTACCCCCTCTTCTCTCTCTCCTCCTCCTTTTCCTCTATCATCAAAACCTCATCCTGTCCCTCCCGACATCCCCCTGTGCTCCGTCTCTCTCCTCCCTGTCTTTACTACCAAAATCCCCCGTCTCTTCCTCCCCCGGTGTTTTCAATTTAGCGCCACTATGAACCAGCTCAGATTGTAACGCTATCAATTAGTCAGCGACTCCAGCACGTTCACTCGACGGGGCCAGCAGCGAGCTTTGGTGATTTACAGGCTGCGAGGGAGATGTGAGGGAGGGATGTGCAGACATGGGCTGATATGGGTTTTTGAGGTCTGTGGGAACGGAGCCTGTGTACCGTGTACCTTGAGGATTTGGTCCTGCGGTTTAAGGTCCCTGCAGTAATGCGGTGAAACCTCCACAAGATGAAAAGGTTTGCAGAGGAAGAGAAGAAATGCAAAGGAAAGAGTAAATGTTGGAGATTTTCTGGACGGCTAAATGCCTCTTTTCATATGTATCCGATTTCAACTACAGCTTTTTTTGTGCAAGAGCCACATTCTTGTGACATGCTGTGGAAATGTTTTAAGATAAGAAACAGAAGGTATAAATACAGTATATTGATCTTGGATTTTGCTTTCAAAGGAAAAATGCAACTTAAATCAACACAAGACTGTTAAAAACTGAGTGAGATACCTTGTCTGTTTAGTGTATTTGTCCTGAACAGGAGATGATGTGATGTCACAAGGAGATAAAACGCTTTTGATGTTGTTTGGCTAGAATAGAAGGACTTTGCCCCAACAATTATAGAGGCAGAAATTCATTAATTCAGAAGTTGAATCAACACCTCTCTAAAACAGTTTAAACAAAACCTGAACATAATAACCTTCGCAAAGGTTGGTTTGATATAGTAGACCACATTATTCCTGCGAACCTAATAAACTGGCAACTGAGTGTATTTTTCAAGAGGCAAGTAGCTTCTTCATTCAATATCGCATGACATTATATGAGATGCCAGTTTTTCCTCGCCAAAATTTAGCCTAACTTTGGAGCGTTATTTAGCCTCCTTCCCGACAAGCTAGTATGACATGGTTGGTACCAATGGATTCCTTAGGTTTCATATGATATCAGTACCTTCGCTCTGACTCAGTAAGACAGAAAAGTCAGTCGGGATCGCGGGCCTCAGAGGGTTAAAAGAGAAAACAATAGGGAACTGGAAAATGATTACTCAAGCAGTTTTTTCTGCGCAACGAGGGATTATAGCGATATTTCGCACATCACCATGATGTGGTGTGTATCTTATAACCGATGGCCAAAGCTACAAATAAGACCCACGTTGTGATAAACTGGATTCAGCCTTTAAGTATCTTTAAAATAAAATCTTTAATTTTTCCTGAGTGAAAACTTTACATACGCAAAACACAGTAAATATCAGTATGTGGTGTGTAGTTGGGACAGCTGGGCAGGAGTGTGTTAGTGTGCGTGTGTGTGTGTGTGTGTGTGTGTGTGTGTGTGTGAAACAGAGCAGGGAACCGGCCTGTTATGGGAGAACCAGAGGAGGGTTTGTTGGCTCGTCGGTACACACAGCCAATGGCCTGTCGCCTGTCAACGAGCCCCCGCCGCGTCTCTCAGTGTCTTCCTCTTAATTACCCATCATTCCTCTCGCGGCAAGGCCCCTCACAAATTACAGCGCATTGTCCCCCGCCGATCGGCCTGTCATCACGCGGCTCCACGTTTCAGAGCGCGGCTCATTGTGGACGGAGCAGAGCTGGGGGGCCGGGGACACACACACACACACACACACACACACACACACACACACACACACACGACCTTTAATGTGTATCTGCATGCACACACCGAATAATTTGAATAGACATGCATGCAACAAAACCATCAGTGCGTCCACACACACACACACACACACACACACACACACACACACACACACACACACACACACACACACACACACACACACACACACACACACACACACACACACACACAGAGGCCAGGCCCATTAGCTCTGGTGCCAGCTGACTCTGTGACCCAGACGGTTTTCTGCCATGTCAGCAGGGCCCAATGACAGTGCTATGGTAGTAATACCCCCACACACTCACACACACTCACACTCACACACACTCACACACACAATAGTGGCGAGCAGAGTATCGCTGTGGAGAATTAGACGTCTTCTCTGTCAATCATCTGAATGAGTGCGTCGCCCCCGGAGATGAGCGGAGAAGAAGTGACCCCCTGTTTGTACCGCCGACCGACCAGGTTGAGACAGAAACAGGTTCAGTGTTTCCAGCAGGTCACTTCTCAACAGCGTTGGGCAAAAGCTACGTGGGAAGTGTAGAGACCTAAGATACCAGTTACTCTATACTGAAGCTACCCCCCAGAGAAATGTAGCCAGCTAAGCTACAGCAACACGGTTAAAGTAGTTTAACTACATCAGATTAATAATATAAATTATATCAATGTTATATCAATCTTATATCAATGCACAAATAGTTCTTACCTCCATGGACGATCATGCACCTTCCCACCACAGCAATATCCTCCTACATTGTTCTAATGTACAGTGTACTACATTGTAAAATATTAATATAATTAATAGGGGTGGGAAAAAAATCGATTCAACGACCTGCACCCTCACATGTTAAATCCAAAGTGGTAAACACTACATATCCAGTAAAGTATGGAAACACTTTGGGTTTCACACATTGCAGGAAAAGCAGAGCTAGACATCACGGCTAAAGCTGCATGCTAACTCTGTCACGGACAGGAAACGTTATCGTATCGTAACGTGCGGTCAAGCCGGCCGTCACTCTCATCTCCGTGGTCAAATGGGCCGACGCTACAACTGTAGAGCACCCATATACTGACATTTATGTTAAATGCATTCAAACAGCCCCGATGGAGCTGACCAGGAATGTATAAAGAGAACAGAGCTGACGGGAGAGCTAGAGACGGACTTGGAAAAGTTAGAGGAAGTATATAGCTGGTGGGCGGTGCTTGGTATTTTCTCAACATGGCTGCCAGGTCACAAACTTTCTCATTTTACAGCTAAAGAGTAACTACAAGATGTTTCTGAAAACATTTGAGGAGAGAAATAGGCATTACAGTAACAGAATATTGATTCATATTTGATCAGCGCTGCCTAGTTTGACCGTTTGATCGGAGTTCACGAGTGATTGACAGCTGCTCATAGACGGCAAGGCTCCAGCTTGGCGCTGATTGGCTGTTTTCCTCCGGTCTGTGAAATCTTGCAGATGCCGTTAGGAGCACCGGAGGACACAGAGACACATGATTTTTTTTCAGATTACCTGCACATTTACATTTAATACATGTACTACTGTCTGGATATAGCGACCGTTTTATAAAAATAACTTTTTTTTTATCATATTTGCTCCGTTTCTACCCACTGCTGCTTTAAGCTCCTTGTTCCAACAGAACACTTTTTTTTAGATCAGAGTTAAGGAGATATTTTCACCAATCAAACTATCATTTCTGTCAAATTTGTTCCTTCCTCCTGCTCACCTTGACAGGTTCACACAGACGCAGCGAGGAGGACGTTCGCTGTGACATCGCCCTTCGTCTTCTCCCCCCCCTCGCTCAGATTGGCTGCAGCTCTGTTCATCTTGCAGGAGGAACTCTGAGCTGCTCCGAGCCGCCGTCTGCCAAGTTGTTGCATCAGCCGAACGCTAAAAACCTATTGAAAAACAAACACATAGTAAACTTTAATTGTAGGCATTTGCCTTGGGTATGAGGACTCGCAATTTTACTGGTTCTCTCTCTTATTACCTAAAATGCAGGCAAAACACTAATTAATAATCACTAGCATATGCTGGGTGAAGCGTGGAAATCTTTTACTGTGGCATTAGGTGCAAATGAGATTAAAAGTGCAGTAATGTCCTTCTATACAACATGTTTGCTTTAAAAAAGCAACTCTGCTTGTTTTTCCTGAAATGGGCAAAAAATGTTGAAACCAATTTTATTTTCAAATCATATTTAGAGTTCGTTTAATCACATCAATATCTCAGGAGAACATTGTGCTTACAGTATCTTTGGTTAAACCTTGAGCTATGTTTTTTTTCCTGCATTTGCACTGGAGATTTTGTCCTTCAGTGTTGCTAATATGACAAAAAAAAGTGCCATGTGTATGAAGAATTTAGCACCCCGCAGCTCCCAAACAAATACCTCTTAATTATAAGCAATTGGCCCTCCTTCCCCAACGACCGCTGACTGGGACACATGAAAGCGTCGGTAATTGTAAGAGTTGCTGCGTTTATGTGGGGGGGTGTGGTGTGGGGGGGGGGGGAACTGAATGTGACGCGGCTGTAAAAAATAAAAATGGAAGGCTCTCATTGAATACAATGACTTCCTTCCTCTCTCTCACTGTATCACCCAAGCTGGTGGAAAAAAAATCTCCATTTGGCACTGATTAGGGAAGACGCAAATTTGAAGGAGGGGGCTCAGAGACCACAGGGGTTACACACATGTATCTGAAGCCACGACACTTCGGGCCCCCTCTAATTTAGATGTCTAAGAATTTGCTGTATGTGTTGCCTCATGCCAGTAAGTCTCAGCCTCACTGTAAATAAATGGCACGGGGCAGTGTGCAGTCACCCCCATTTGTAAGTCATTAAAATATTTTCTCGGTGACATATTAATTAGAGCGTTGCGTTCATGTCTTCAGCGCCCGTGCACGACGAGCGCTGAAGTTCTGCGTGCTTGCTGTGTGAGTTTGTGTGTGTGGCTTCATTCATGCTGCATGATGTGCTGAACAGGGACGAGATAGCTGTTCACACATTTCAACCATCTGTAACTCATCAGTTTATCATTTAAAGACACAGATGACACACTCTGGAGGTTTAACTGTACTTTCTAACTAGCAAACAGGGCAGTAACACTGTATATACATACTCTATATGATGCATTCACATCATCCTCAGACAATGTTGACCAGAAAGAAAAAAAGAAGTAATTTAGAATTTCAAATATATTATTTATTTAGTTCACTGTTAAAATATCCTTTTTGTAAATGGTATTCCCCAACTTGAAGGTGTAAATGTTTCAAAGCGTTCTCCACACTACTACGAACAACATTCTCAAACTGAAGCCTTTGTTTATGTATTATTGTATTTTGCTGGCCCAAAAATAGTCAAACTTAAAGTGGAAATGAAGTGTTCAACCAAGTTAAGCTGGTTTACTAAATGGATTTCCACTCTAATGAAAAATTATATTACAAACATTTAAAAGAAAAAAGCAGCTTTGTTTCATATTTCGTGGCAAGAGCGCCGCCATGTTGCAGTACTCTAGCCTGTGACATCACGAGAATGGTTGGCTCAGCTGAGTCACACAACGGTAGAGACCGTGACAGAAGAAGACAAAAGAGGGGACACTATTGTATTGCTCCTGGATGTAAAGTTGAGTTTTACAATATTAAAACCAAGGACAAAACAGTTCATTTCATAAACTGTCTCTGAAACGGAGATCAGTAACGTTACTGCAGCAGCGCTGGCTAGTGGCACTGAAAGAGCCCTCCGACAGGCACTGAGTCCCATCTCCCGTCCTCTTCCCTCTCTCATCACCTGTCTCTGTCTCCCCATCTCCCGTCCTCTCCCCTCTCTGATCACCTGTCTCTGTCTCTCCATCTCCCGTCCTCTCCCCTCTCTGATCACCTGTCTCTGTCTCCTCATCTCCCGTCCTCTCCCCTCTCTGATCACCTGTCTCTGTCTCCCCATCTCCTGTCCTCTCCCCTCTCCGATCACCTATCTCTGTCTCCCCATCTCCCGTCCTCTCCCCTCTCTGATCACCTGTCTCTCCTCCTCTGCTGTCTCATTCAGACCGCTCAAAGACAGGGTCACAAAGAAAATAAACGCCAAAAACACTACTTTATTCTGAAGCCCACGTTATAGCGTTTGTTTACGTAACTTGCCGGTCCCAGTTGGAGTCAAAGTGTAGTAGAACACATTCAGTTCCATCATTATCCGTGGGATCTTAGTTTTAATGGTGATATTGGCTTTGCAGGAGAGGTTAAAAATCTTATTTTTTCCTTTATTGCATTTACTCTGGAATGGTAATAGAAATACTTACAATGGATTCATATTCCTTATAGCTTCTTACATTTCAAAGGCGACCGGATAGACGCATATAAGCCTTATGAGGAGTGATTCCTGATTCATTTTGGATGTTATTTTAGGCTTTTTTCCTACGGCTATGGCTTGGGCTCATACTGGGTCTAAGAACAGCCTATTGTAAAAAAAAAAATCTGCTGTTTTAAATTGTTGATAAAACAAGATGAAAACAGATTAAAAAAAACAGATTTTTAGGTATCAATTTTTGTTAGGAGGTTGAATTCTGGATGTTGCAAATTAAAACTTGCGTATAATGTGTTCTAGTATCGTATCGTCATTCTGGGGAAATATGCTGCAACTATATTTACCTTTTCCTCAGCGACTTTTTTGCAGAAAAGAATAAACGAGAGATTAAAGGGTAACAGTCTGCACACTAATTAGAGGAGTAAAAGCAAATCTATTTCAGCTTAAAACTAATTGAAATTGAATTAGTAAATCTCTGAATCTCTTTCTGTCGCTGATACAAACACAGCGTTGACTTCCCTCTAGCGTATCTTCTCCCTCTTCATGTGGCTTATCTTTGTATCTCTTGGCCCGCTGGGAGAATTATGGCTCTAATAACTTTCATTCGAGGCCCCTGTAGCATCAGTAAAATGTTTACTACAGGAACGCAGAGAGGTCCTTTGGTGAAGCCATGCGTTCGTTACAGAGCCTTTGACTCAATTCAACGTGTATAAATATATCCATTTCATTATGGAGGCCAGTCAAATATTTGTTTCAGCGGTTTTCCCCCCATATAATGTAAATTGCTGCAAGCTGTTGCACTTGGAAAATGTTTTCTCATAATGCTTTTCTGCCTTCACATAAATCACAGCTAAATGTTGCATTCAAATGACTACAGACAGGCAATTTATTCTTGGCTTCCCCTCGTCCCCCTCGAGAGAGAAGCCTGTGGCAAGAGGGTCGCTTCGGTTTTTAATAGCGACTGTCATTATTTGTTGACAGTTGTTCATCATCGTTTCCAAATTTATTGTGTTTTCTTGAAAGTATTTCTTTGTTTTCTCTGCAGTTATGACCACTGTCAAATGAAGTGAGGGGTGAAAACATGTCTGGAATTAGGCCACTGTGAGGCATTGAGCACATGACATCTTTTTTTTTTTCAAATAGTGAAGTGGGAATTCTTATAATAACCGTCCTTGTGTGTTGCTCAAGAAGAGATACTCTCATAAATACCATAAACGTTTTTACAAGAGTATTTCTTGTCTCACATTTGGCTTCCATGCTACACCATGAAACCAGACCCAGAGACCTGGAATACCACCTCAAATCGACAGTGACACTTTTATTCCCTTAGTAAAGGAGAATAACTTTAATGATAGATCATCTGCAAGTTGCTTAATAACAGAAAGCCGGGGTTGCCCTGTGCAGTGTGAGTGAGTGCTGAGCCGCTCTGTGACAGCTTTAACTGAATCTCAGTGGGGGATTCTGGTGAATCTGTCAGCAGCGGCAATCAATGTTAATCCTGAAAAAGTCTGTGTCACTGTGTCTTTGCTCCCAGTTAAGGTCTTACATAATAATGACACTGTAGAGCAGACTAAGGCCTGTAACCACCTCTGAAACTCTCAAGTGTCATGAAGTGGACCCACCAGCTGGAACTACTGTTAACGCAAGCTGCAGGCAGGCAAGTCACCTTCATGTCAGGCTCCTCCTGTTGACAAGAACATGAATATGTGGGATTTTTCTGCAGGCTCTATCTGCCCTCAGTGCATGCACTCTTGGCAAAAAACAACTATCTCTATTTTTAGCGTACCACACCAGCAACAACACACAAAGGCCAGTATGCCATACAGATAAAGCAAAAAAACAGCACCAGCACACATATGCCAATATTCCAAATACATAACTCAAATAGCAACGCTGGTGTGCTCACAGGGTCAACAATATTAAAGTGGCAGTGAATCAATCAACCAAGTTAAGCTGGTTTACTAAATGGATTTCCTCTCTAATGAACAATTATATTACATACCTGACAAATCAAGGCATTTACAAGAAAAAAAAGAAGCTTTGTTTTATGCAGGACACACAAATAAAAAACGAAATGTGCACAAGCAAGTGTCATCAGCAATATAAACAACGATTGGAGAGCAATAAAACTCACCTTTTCACATCTGACATCTGAGCGTTAGCATCTTGTCCATTCTTTTTCTATTTAGATAATTTCGCTCGTTTAGACATGCTGCAGTATTTCCTCTTCACATTGCATTTGTTTTGGTTTTTCTCGAAGTCAACCGAATTTGCTGTCAGTAGTCCGGGCTACCATTGGCTCCTGAGGGCTGGGGGGGCGGGACGTGGCTGTCCAGGTGCAGCGTGATTGACACATTCCTCAGTCAATCATTGTGCTTACAGAACGCGTGACGTAGCGAAGCTGGATATTGATTACAAGTGTGATTTCTTTGGACTTGAAAAAGAGATTATTTCCCATCTATTTTTCACTGTATTTATACAAGAATGTTCTGGATGGATGTAGCCAACTTTTTACAAAAGAAATTAATAGGTGAAAAGTGTTGAAATAAATATGTTTGATGAAATGATATATTCTAAGATTGGAAATAATATGCTGTATATAAGACAATTATATATTATTTTTGGAATATTCACAAGACAAATGTACAATCCAAACAGTATAGCACCATCATACCCAATATTAAAAACAAAAAAGCCATTAAGACTTTTAAATTATTAAATGATGATAATATTATGTATATAACATAAACACAAACTCTGGCATTATGAAATGTATATGTAATTATTTTTGTTTTGTCTTCTTACTGTCTATGTATCTGTGCCTCTGTTAATGAGCATGAGTTCAATAAAGAAAGCATTATTAAAAAACATTAAAGTTCCCTATAGGAAACAGTTACAGCAGTAATTAATTTGGTAAACAAACATAGTCCACATAAGTAAAAATAAAAAGAGTGAAATATATTTCCAAACAGTGATTCAACAGTAGCCTATAGTGGCTAGCTTATTGGAAAAAACTAAATAAAAACTTAATCAAAAATCACAAAAACAGCTGTAATAAAAGACGTATCTACAGATAATGCTACAACAAGGGGAGTATAGATAAAAGATGTCTGTCAATATTTGCTTGGTCACAATGCATTTATCCCCTTGATATCTTAAAATGTTACTGCAGTGCAGAGATGTCCCTTAGTGGTTCGAGCATTGTCAGTGACATACAAAAATGTTAAATAAATAAATGTCCATTTGGTCTTCATGGTTCTTGGGCTGTGACGCCTTTTTTCGGGAAGCCCAGATGCTGGACGGGGTCCCTGGAACATGTCAAAGACTAGAAAACTTGTTGGGGGTTGTGAGATATCGTCAGGGGGTCCCACGCCCTTGTTTACTGGTCTGGACCTGGTGGACTTATGACAGATATATGGTCATGAAGAAAAAGCGAGGGCAATTTGATTTGATGGATTTGAAAAGTGATGTTGATGAGTCAGTTTGTAAAGTGCATTTAGAGTCGACAAGTGGTTAGCTCAAGAGCTCAATGCTTGAGTGAATATTGTGAAGGATACAAATTTATTATTATCAATCAACATGGCATGTGATAGTCACCTGGTTATTGTGTATTATAAGTTACAGTTGTGGAGGAACATGCAGATATAGATAGATAGATAGATAGATAGATAGATAGATAGATAGATAGATAGATAGATAGATGTAATGTAAAGAATATTGGAATACACTATAATTATACCCGAGTACTACAACTAGCATAAAAAATCTAAATTATAACATGGAATAACCCACTATATACATCAGCAAGTGTGCAATAAGTAAGGGATAATGTACAGCTAGCCGGTCATTGTTGTGAAAGAATCCCCGACAGGGCGATGCTGCACCCCGACGCGAAGCGGAGGGGTCTTTCATCGCCCTGAAGGGGATTCTTTGACAACAATGAACGGCTAGCTGTACATTATCCCGCTTATTACACGGCTACTTACTGAAGAAATCAATATTTTGACGCAAAAACGGTCCGCCAGAGTCCGACATCAGAGCTGCGCCCATAGCAACGGTCTGTTGTACATAGCAGCGGTCTGCTATACAGAATAACAGACCGCAGAACGCCGTGATTGACCAATCAGAATCGAGTATTCAACACAGCCGTGTAATAACATACTATATACATTAGCAAAGTGTGAACGTTTTTAGGGAAAGTGGTGTACATGCTATGAACACTGCATTTTCATCCCATTGTGTCACTCTTTTAGGGCTCTGTATGGTGCATATATTTCACACAATGTGGACACTCAAATGGCAGAAAGTAAATATAGTGCATTATACAGCAAACAGGGAGAGATTTCAAACACAGCTTCTATTTTACGTACAGTTTCGTGGACTTTAAAAGAGAAATAGAAGAGATTGAACACTGGTTACAGTGAAGTGAAATGAGTAATTCAATATGAACATTGTGCTCCTTTAATTAAACGATGGAATCCCAAATATTCTTTGTGACACAATGACACCGGCAGAGAGAGACGAAGACACCCAGAGACAGAGAAAGACGGGTCAGTGAGGACATTCAGAAATAAAGAGAGAGACAGAACAGACAGAAATACCTCAAACCGAGGGACACAGCTTTCATGTTGATGTTTTAACACAGATTACAAATTACAAATGGTAAAAAAAGTATCAATATGGACAGCAAGCAATGCTCTTAAATAAAAAAAAAGAAATTATTTGTCAATTAGTAGATCATCAGAAAAAATAACGTCGTTTTTCAAGCAAAACTGCCAAATATTCCAGTTACAGCTTCTCAAGAGCGCTGCTTTTCTTTGTGATCGTGATCTTGTTGTAGACAAAAATAATCTACACATTAATGGCCAGTGAAAATAATCAGAATAGCTGCAGCCCTCATTATTTATATTCACAGTAATATAAGTTACAAGTATGTCTTCAGTTGATGTAAAGGGACAGTCCAGAGGTTTAGTATTGCACTTCCATCAACTTGAGGGACTCACAAGAGACGTGTTTCAAACAGAGGTCAAAATCAAATGGTTTATGTCTGTATGTGCCTCCAAACATATAGTGGATCCTACATTTCCCATAATGCAGCATGCTTTATTAGATGCCAACCCCTTGCAATGGCATCTTCCTTCAACACCTCCAGTTTTTTTAACACAGGCTTTCTGATAAAAAAAAATCTCTAAGGGTGTTTTCACATATAGTCCCTTTTTAAACAATCCAAACTCAGTCCTCTTAAAGTGGACCAAAAAGTGGACCAGCAGAAAAGGGACCCGGTTCTTTTTGCGTTCACATTGTCAGTTCATTTGAAAGAGGACTCAGTTCTCTTTCTGGTCCACTTCAGCTCAGATGGGGCCTCAGTCCTCTTACTGTTCACACTATAGTTTCACTGGAGCTCAGACCCACATAGTCCTATGAAATAAATTCATTAAGCCCATAAACATCTGAGTGGTATAAATGGAAAATGCAGCTATTTCGTCAAGTTCCTGCCACCGTTTTTTTTTTTTACGGTGTTTTAAGATGAAGAATTATTAGTGTTTTTTGTCATCAATTATTATAATCATAACGAGCATTTGGGAGCAGGACTGATGCAGACAGAAAGGCACGTTTCTCTATCCTCAAGCGGTGGTCGTTTAAATGTACATGCATCGTGTCTCTATTTTATATTATAAAAACTGTAAAAACATCTCCTTCAAACAACCGTTTTTATTTAAGTTTCTTGCCAAAATCCAAACACATTTTCATTTGTCCCCGGGACGCCATTAGTCTCGAGCCACGACGGTACACACGGTACCTGCGGTACCGTAGAAAAACGAGTACCCTCACATCTTCTGAATTTCGACTCATTGACTTGGTACCGAAGTATCGGTTCTCGTGACATCCCTAAAGCCAACCTGGAGCGCTTTGTGTTCACGATGTACAGGTTAAGCGAACTGCAACGCAGACTTTAAGGGGTCACATATGCGCCAAAAATGCTGACTATGTTCGTTTGGAGGGCTAAAAGGGGCCGAGTGTGAAAACAGTCTTAAAACCAAACTGAGATAAACTTGACAACATAATCAGGGTTATTTATTCTAACTTCGCTTCAGAGAAGAGAAAACAAGAGACGAGTTTTCCAAGGCTAATTCCTGGTGATGAGTAAACTGTAAAATCAGTGGCGTGAGCCCTCAAACTTCAGAATGGGACCTTACTTCAAAGTTGTAGAAATGAGACGTCACTCTGTTTCTCTGATGTGAACAGGCAGTAATTACCAGTGATTTTAATGAACAGTAGGCTCACAGACAGTATATTCATCTTCATAAAACTACTGATACCACAACGTTGGTATTACATGACACAGAAACCAGACCTCTTGTCTGGATACATTTAGAAACCATGATGATTGTAAAACAAACATATTGTATGGTAAACCCACTTTGGTTTTAGTAACATTATTTTTTATACTCAGAGCTTCAAACTGCATTTCTGCTGCGTCACGCTCTGCAGATTTTCTGATAACTCATCCCGTGCGTGCTACGACGTCCATAGCCGGCCGAGTCGTGGATTCAACAGATCACCATTAATCACACCGTGACCTTCCTCTCAACCAGGCCCATCTAAAGCTCATTCATCCCCATTTGCCATGCAGCTCTGCGGGTCGATAATTGGCAAAGCAAAACACAGATTAAACCCAATTTGGAGGGTTTCAACTTGAAGCTTAGCAGAGACAGCCGGGCTCAGGCTGAACTGGAGTTCACTGCGCTCTGGTCCTCTCTGCCTGTCTGAGGCTGCACCGGGAGGGGACCGCAAACCTAAATCAAACCAGTCTGTTCTCTGTGTTTGTGTTTGCGTGTGTGAGAGAGGGTGTGTGTGTGTGCAGAGCATGCAACAGTTCACTTCTCCCTGCCTTACCATCCCTAATAGAAACCAAATTCCAGGGTTCAAACTCCATTTGTCCCATTAACCTATTAGCTTAAAGTTTAATTGCAGGATGTCGTAAAATGATTTGGTCTATGAGTAATGACAATATTTCGGCTCTGTAATGGCCAGAACAAAGCAAACTAAAGCTAAGCTAAGCAGAGGCGGTTGTTTTCTTCCTCACGGCATGTCTGGGCTGCAGATTTGGGCCTTTACCTCGCCGTGTCGGTCGGATAATTGTTTACTGGCGAGGTTTTTGTTGCATGAGGGCAACATCACGGCAGGATAACAAACTAATGACTAATTTCATGGCTATTGAGTCATTTTAAAAAGACCATCACGAGGATCAACTTTAAAGAGCGACTGTGACTAATCCGACAGCAGGTACTCAAGGTATGGTCAGCGAGGTATAAAGCCCTTGTAGAGGGAGAAAAGAAGGCTATTAAGATGTCTCCACGTCAGCTTTTTAATGACTTTAAAGGCCTTTAAAAAAACATAATCCACTTAAATTCTGTTCATCAAACTAGTGGTTGAAAATAAGCAGAGAGGAAACCACATTCCTCTCTGCAACCATGGGAGATGACCCCTAGGTGGCAGCGTACCTCATGAAACCTCCACCACTGTAACAGCAACATCACTCCAATTACAAAACCTCCTCAATTGTCCTCCCTTTTATTTGCTCCGCGGGGCAACGAAACTGGATGACAGTGCGTCCGAACACTCGATAAGTTATGATCAGCTGCCCCGGCTCTCGCTCCCGCCCTTTAAACAGCAGCTTGATAGGATCTGTGAGGCGCGCTGGGCATGTATAGTGTTACTCTCATCAAAGGGGACTGAATGGGGGTGAATGGAGGATGATGTGTGTACTGCCTCTGCTTAGTGGAGGCATTTCCAGCTGGCGCCAGGGCAGAGGAAACCCACTGAGACACACAACAACACACACAGACACAGGGGTCAGCCTGGATTCACCCTCCTCCTCCTCCACCACCACCTCCATGCCTCTTGGCCTCCACCGCCTCCTCTTCTTCTACCCAAACCCTCAACCCCCCGCCTTCTCTTCCCAGGCCTGGCCGCCTCTCATCTGCTCTTTCTCTCTTGTTCATCTTTTCTTCTGCTTTTCCTTCCACCTCTCTGCTGTCTCCTTTTCTCTTCCTCGCTTTCTCTCTTCCTATTTATCAAACTTGCACTTTAATTACATTTAAAGAGCCAATTTAGTATTTTTTTGTGTGTGTGAGTGTAAAGAATAAGACACATTTATGGATATACTTACAGTTAAAGCAGCAGTGGGTAGAAATGGAACAAATATGATTTAAAAAAGTTATTTTTATAAAACGGTCACTATATCCAGACTCGTGAACTCCGATCAAACAATCAAACTAGGCAGCGCTGATCAAATATGAATCAATATTCTGTTACTGTAATGACTGTTTCTCTCCTCAAATGTTTTCAGAAACATCTTGTAGAGTACTGTTTAGCTGTAAAATGAGAAAGTTTGTGACCCGGCAGCCATGTTGAGATCAGTTGAGGAAATACCAAGCACCACCCACCAGCCGGAGCACAGACAATTGGAACGCTCTCTCTCTAAAATGACCTGTGATTGGTCAAAGTCTTCAGTCAGGGGCTAGATTAGATAGATATTATGTAATTTTTGCCCAGTGATGCCAAAAACTTGTTGCCTACTGCAGGTTTAAGTGTAGGAGTAACATTTAAGTGCAACTCAAGTGATCACAAGATTAAACACATGTAAGGCACGGCTGCACATGCACAAATGGCGATATTCATGCCAAATGTGCCATACACACACTTCTTGCTATTGGTTGAGGCTGCGACTTCACCGTTCACCAAAGTTGAACTCCACGCGATGCAAAGATATGAATTTTGTGCATGTGTGACTGTGCCTGTATGCTCTGAGGATGAATATTGAAAAACAATATACGACTAAAATTACAATATATTAACTTATTATGTACCGAAAAACGTACGTATAACAAACACGTCACAACTCGTGAACCCTGAGGTTTCAGAAACTTTCCACTTCCGAGGTTGTGAATACCACAAGAGGGGGGCGTTCATATGGACTCGTGAACACGGTAAACCCCATTTGAAGGCACCATAATTCCCAAATTTCCCTTTTCAGCAGTTTGATAAATAAGGGCCCTGCTCTCTATCCCACTTTATCTCCTTCTCCTGCTCTCAATCTACACATCTTGTCCATTTTGCTCAAGAGGAAGCTGCATCATAACGCCTCTTGTCTGATCAGCTTCAGATATACACAGGAAAAGACAGCATTTAAATCACCACGAAGCTTCGTCCCTCCTCTCCCACATTTGAGTGACATCAGGGCTCAGAGGACTTTGATAGTGGGATGTTATTAGCGGCTAAATGACTCTTGGCAAGGCCCTCCCTCCTGTCTTCAGGGGGAGGTGGTGGTGGTGGGGGGACTCTGAACGGTCAGGACAAATTAAAAAGCCAACCTGCTATTTTATTGTTCAGATCTGTTGATGCTATAAAGCAGGAAAATGGGGCTTGGCGGCCTTTACGTGACTACCCGGCTGATTTTACGTGATTTTCCCCCGGCCCTGAATCTAAGCCTTTTTTTGGCACAACACGTTCTGTCTTGACCAAGCATGGGATCTGTAAATGCCCTAATAAATATTTTTTAGCACTTTATTTAGTTCCATGCCCTGGGCCAACAGCGTCTAAAGTATGTCACCCAGTAACAGTGGGGAGAGAATAGACCCTACAGGCTAAACAGGGCGTAATGTAGATTTAATTAACAAGCTAAGCATGGGCTCATACACACACACACTTAAACACACACACACACACACACACACACACACACACACACACACAGAAGCACAAAGATGCACGCGTGAAACACAACGACACACAAAAACTTTAACAAATACACACATAACTGTAGGTTAATGATTTCATAGCCACACACACACACACACACACACACACACACACACACACACTTCTAACAAGGAAACAAACACACACACACACACACATGGTGTGAAAATATGTGAGTGTAAATGAGATGCAGACAGGCTCACAGCAGTGAACCCAACAGAGAGAGAGAGAGGATGTGGCTTGGCTTTGAATTGCTAAACTAAAGCTTGAGGAGGAAGGAATCATATTTTGAATTCTGTGCATACTGATCGTCTTTGAGCAACAGAGCGTAAAAGGAGCTGCATGTTTTTCTTCTGCTGGTTATTTAGGATTAGATCTTTTTTTTTCTTCAAACCACTCTGAATAGATAGTGTTTCACAAAAAGTGTAGATTCAACTGTTAGCGGGCCATTAAACAGGCGTTATCAGTCGCTATAAGCACCATAGATGTGGGTTATTAGGGGCCTACTACGCCTACTACGTTGTAAAAGTGAAAGTGAAACTTAAAAGCAACATGTTCTAATACGTAAAACTGAATGAAACGTCACGTTTTGAACACAAACAAAAAGGCTTCTTTAGGTTTACGCAACAAAACTACAACTTCTTTAGGCATAGGTAATAAAACTACAACTTCTTTAGGTTTACGCAACAAAACTACAACTTCTTTAGGTTTAGGCAACAAAACTACAACTTCTTTAGGTTTAGGCAAAAAAACTACACCTTCTTTAAGTTTAGGCAACAAAACTACAACTTCTTTAGGTTTAGGTAATAAAACTACAACTTATTTAAGTTTAGGCAACAAAACTACAACCTCTTCAGGTTTAGGCAATAAAACTACAGCTTCTTTAGGTTTAGGCAAAAAACTACAACTTCTTTAGATTTAGGCAAAAAACTACAACTTCTTCAGGTTTAGACCACAAAACTACAACTTCTTTAGGTTTAGACAACAAAACTACAACTTCTTCAGGTTTAGGTAATACAATTACAGCTTATTTAGGTTTAGGCAACAGAACTTCAACTTATTTAAGTTAAGGCAATAAAACTACAACTTCTTTAGGTTTAGGCAAACAACATTCCAACTTCTTTAGGTTTAGACAACAAAACTATAACTTCTTTAGACTTAGGCAACAAAAGTGCATGACTTCTGCTTCTGAAAAAGGGTAAATAATGGTAAGATAATCATGAAGTAATGGAGGGTTACTAGTAATTTCTCAGTATGACGTATCACTTTACTTGACAGGGCACTAACAAAGTAATTAATTCCTGTAATTAGTGATTAATGAATAGTTTCAATTAATTAGTTTTGTGCGGCTCAGCAGCTGCTTTGGAGTTAATGAGGAATGACTCATGAAGAAAGGAGCTCAGTTTACCAACCCAATTACCTCATCACTACAATATTTTTCATTAAAATAGTATTAGTACTAATAATACTATATAAACCTCCATTCAGAGTCATTCTAGAAATATAGTCTTCCTGCTTTGTTCCTCACTCGTTGATACTCATTAAGTTTTGCAGTTATATTATAGTATTATTTGTATTGATGCATTAATGTGTGAGGTGGAGATAAGTTAAACTATTTTATCTAATGTTACGTAACTGACTCTACAACGATGAATCATATAAATAATACTGTAAACTCTAATCTGTAAAGTACTGTAACTAGTCAAAGCTGTCAAATAAATGTAGTGATGGAAGTACGTTTACTCTAGTACTGTACTTAAGTACAGTTACGAGGTACTTGTACTTTACTGGAGTATTGCCATTTAAGCTACTTTATATTTTAGAGGAAATATTGTACTTTTTTTACTTATATTTAACTGTTGTTACTAGTTACAGTACTGATACAGAACCCATCATCACAAAATATCATGTCCAACACTTGAAGGTAAAATTATCTTGACCGGCTGCAACATTAAAATGATACTTCCATGTAAAAGCTTTAACAATAATTTAATCCAATAAAAATAATATAATGTGAACTCAGGACTTTTACTTGTGATGGTCTCCTTTCAAAATGTGGTACTTTTACTTAAAAAAGTACTAAATTACTTCTGAAGTGCAGTACTTGAGCAAATGTACTATATATTTGACCACTGCATTTATCTGAAAAGTTGGTAGTTAAATTACATATTGAGATTTTACATTTGATGATTTTACAATATGACGGTGCTCTAAATACAAAGCTCAGTTACACCTAATGGATGGTTTCTGTTAAATCCAGCCACGATAATATTTCATCAGTCTCAGTTAATCATTAATTCGGGTCATTAGAGTCAACGAATGCAAATCAACAGGGCCGGCTGTGAATGAGGGAACTCAACACTTCAGTAATTTATTTCTGTTCAGTCGGTGACATCAGAGCAGACGGGTCTGATGTCACCGTTTGGCACTTGAAGCCCAAAAGGACGAGCTGTGCTGTGATCTCACATTATATTCTCACATGATGAGGTTTGTTCCAAAATAAACATATCCATCATTTAAAAAAAAAAAAAATGACAGGTCAAAATAAGTGATAGCAGATAATTAAGACAAATTACAAGATTTGTCAGAGGATTGTGAGTTATTTCTGATGAAGAAACACTTCGTTTTACAGGTCTGCAAATTTCATGGTAATTAGGTGATAATTAGTAAGTAACCTATTTGAAATTTCTTTGGAATTACTGCCAAATTACCCCAATATTTACCTCAAAATTGATCAAAAATTACTTTATTATAAACAAGATTTAATAATTATATGCTGAAATAGCATATAATGGTTAAAATAGGGCCCTAAGGCTTGAGAAGCGGCGGCTCTTCATCGGAGGTGGAAAACCCAAACCTAATAGAATGTATTATTATATTATTAAATGTATTAAATAAAGCTATTGGGAAATAGCGGAATAAAATTATTAAATAATGTTTATAATAAGGTAATTTTCGGTAGATTTTGAGGTAAATATTGGGGTAATTTGGCAGTAATTCCAAAGAAATTTCAAATAGGTTACTTCCTGATTATCAACCAATTACCATGAAATTTGCGGACCTGTAAAATGAAATGTTACCTAAACAATATTTACCCTTAAAAATGTGTGTACAATGGACAGGTAAATAATTCTTCATACTTAACAAAGCAAGATGTGCAAACACAAGTTTACCGTTGAAAAGACACCGAATAATACACACGTAAACCTGTTAATGAAATAAATAGAAAGACAATAGAAGCTTTAGGTAGTACATTATAAGCACTAATCACAACTTCTGCATGATTAGAGCAGCTACTTCATACAGTACATTCATGTTATTATTATTATCATGATGAGTCAACCCTGCTGTGGTTATACTGTACATGTTCATTTACAGTGGCATTACACAATACTTACAGCAAAAACATAAATGTAGTAACAAAACTAAGAATTAGCTAGTTTTTACAATCATCTTCTACACATGAACATACAGCAGTATTCAATTTTTGTTGTAGTAATACATTAAAAGCTCTCAAGTTGTATTGATAATTACAGTAACATCATCATGTAATATCAGATGCACAGTGGAAGTGGAAAGTTTTCACTTGTTGCACACTTTATTGTGTTATAGACTGAATTTAAAATAGATTACATTTACTTTTTTGGCAATTAATTCTACATACAATAATGACAAAAAATAGTTTGATTCTTTCCAAAGCCACTGTGTGAGTCTCTTTAAAACGAGGGATGCACCGATACTGACGCCGGATCGGATATCGGTGACAACGGGTTCGATCTATTCAATTTAATTCTGTGTTTATACACTGTATACATTATATACAGATAATATAACATACATTTTAATTCCTGTTTAAGTTTTGACCAATTTGTTGCTGCATTAAAAAGGTTTACATTTGAATTGTAATTCCTGTTAATTTTGAAGACTTTTTGCCAAGTGTACAATTTATTATTTCAATAATAAATAACAATTCACTTAATTTAAATCTATTTATTTGTTACATTTAGTTTTACAAAGTTAGGAAAGTGATGTTTAAATCAAGCCTGTTGTTGCCTTACACATAATAGAATAATCCCAGTCACTTCCACACAGTGAGACATACAGCTTATTAATTAAACACTGGTATTGGATCGGTACTCGGTATCGGCGGATATAAAGCCAAAGTATCAGTGCATCCCTATTTAAAACACGTTTTCCTCTAACTTTAACTTTTATCTTTGCAATTTACAGTCTCCAGATAATCAGACGTGGAAATGACTCATTTCAACAACACATTAAAATATTCAATTATAGTTCCTCGTCTTAGTGTTTAAACTATGATTCACATTTGCTGATGATTTCATACGTTCCCCTCTGAAACTAAATGAGTAGACGGCGAGATAACGAGACGGAGCGATGAGGAGAAAACTCGCAGTAATCTCATTAAAAACTTGTTATCTTCACTCCTCAGTCTGAGCTCTCGCCTCGCTTCACTTCTCTTCTCACACCTCCAACTTTCTCAGACAAGTACACAACTCACACACACATGCACACGCATGAATACAAATATGCATACAATACATAATGCGCTCGTGTGTGTGTGAGCATTTACAGTGCACACTGAGTGTACACACACACACACACACACACACACACACACACACACACACACACACTGAATGCAGATGGTGGAGATTACTCATGCCTCAGTAACACTGTAAAAGTCAGGCACATTCTCCAACACTTTAATAACATTCCTGCCTCTAACCGCAACAACTCACCACACACACACACACACACACACACACACACACACATACACACACACACACACACAGACACACACGCACACACACATGCACACAGTTGGGTATTAGCTTGTAATATAAATATTAACAGAAAATAAGTGGGTTGAAGTTGAGTAAAAGTGTGTTTTACATAGCTGATTCAGTAGTTATACAGACACCTTTAAGGTTTTAGAGCACCAGTATAAACAAGTGATTTTGTACGAGGGAAGGAAAAATAAAAATCCTGAACACACACAGTCAAAATATCATCATTTTCTCCTCTCCACACGTGCATTTCCGTCGGACCCTTCACTCCTCTCCCTCCATCTCTCCTTTCAACTGCTCGCTGCCTCGTTTGGCCACCTCGGCCTCCTTCAGAGCGCTGATGACTGGTAACCATGGCGACGGCAGCTCGGGCCCGGTCCTCTTGACCTGGTTGAGGTGGCTGAGGGCGGCGTACAGCCCGGCGTTGGCCCCGCCGCGGACGCCCGGCTCCTCCTCGTCCTCCTGCTGCTGCTGCTGCTCTGTGTAGTACATCTCCAGAGCTGCCGGGGTGCAGTGCTTCTGCTGTTACAGCACAAAGACAAACACGTCTTTGTTTGGTCCGGTGGAGGTGAGAAACTGCTCTGACATTAACAACGCAACTCAAGCAGGCCAACGCAGACAGATTTTATTGAGAGCTAATATATTGTAAATTGATTATTTATTATCTGGTGTGATTATACCTGGTTTTAGTATCTGAAACTACTGTCTTTTAATACTTTTTATTATTTTAAAGAACTACTGTCTCCCACTCAACATGTGAACTTCAGCACATCCATGCATGAGTGTATGTATGATCTCTGTTTTATGTGTATGTACATTATGACTTTGGTACGCTGTGTGATGCAGTGGCTTGGAGCCCAAGACAAATTTCCCTGTGGGACAATAAAGTATATCTTATCTTATTGATGGTGTGATTACTTGTATTACAGTAATAATGATTAACAAACTTGTCCAGGACATCTTTTATAAGTACATAAGTAAGCATTTAGGTTTTGGATGCCTTCAAATGAAACTCATGAGCTCGTATTTACAACATGGGAAGTCGTGTACACGATATGCTTGGCGGTTAAGTGGTTATTTTGTGAGAACATCGCTGCTAAGCAACGACAATATTAATGTTACTGTCGGTGTCTAGAAGCCACAGACGCTTACAATTTAGCAAGCTAGCAACCGGGTAACATAATGCAGGAAATGCAAAGGAATAATGATAGAGGAGAAAGATGAGGCCGTTGGGAATATCAACATTTTCCTCAGACCTATTATAAAATTACGAAGAAAAACAATATGCGACTAAAATTACAATATATACACTTATTATGCACCGAAAAATTAACTTCCATGGCCTCCGCCATTTCTGACAACGTCAAGAAACACGTCACAACTCGTGAACTCTGAGTTTTCAGAGGTCTTACGAGGTCGTGAATACCACAAGAGGGGGGGAGTTCATATGGACTCTTCTCATGAACACGGTAGACACGACAACATTTGAAGGCGCCATTTGTTGAATAAAGGGGAAATCATCAATATGTTAATAATGCGTATAAGTGGTAACATTTTCCTTGGGGCCCTTCTATGTGGAGTTTGCATGTTCTCCCCGTGTTAGCGTGGGTTCTCTCCGGGTACTACGGTTTCCTCCCACAGCCCAAAGACATGCAGGTTAGCCTCAATGTTGACTCTAAATTGCCCGAAGGTGTGAATGTGAGCGTGAATGGTTGTCTGTCTCTATGTGTCAGCCCTGTGATAGTCTGGCGACCTGTCCAGGGTGTACCCCGTCTGGATCGGCTCGATCCTCCTAACCCTAGCCCTCTCTACTATATCATTATATGATGTATGATTGTTTAACCTGCCTACACGCAGCTTATTGTTCCCTCCCCATTTTTCCAGCCTGTACTGAATCAGTTCCCAACTAGGGGAAGTTATTGAAGAGGATGTGAGTCTCAGATGTGTTTGACTCTGATGAAGAGTCAAACAAGTTGGCGTCTAAACGTTAGTCTTTAAATAAAGTTTACTGCCTTAAAGCCGTGTGCTCCAGTGTGCTTTGGATCTCTGCTCTATGAAGTCTCTCCTGTTATAAGAATAAGTCTGTTTTGTTTGAGGAAGCGAGCCAAGTTCCAGGTTGACAAATCCCTGATGACGCTGTTGTATAAATCTTTTATTGAGTCAGTTTTGCTTTTATTTGCTGGTGTGGCTCCCTCAACCTCAAACAGAAAAATCATTCATCAAGGGTGATAAAAATCAGCAGCAAAATCATCGGCACTCAGCAGAAATGTCTGATCTGAACTGTACAACAAACAGCTGATAAAGAAAGCAGAATCCATAATTTCGGACATTCAGAATTTAAGTTTCTGCCCTCTGGTTCCCGCCAGTAAAGGTAGCATCAGCCCTTCCACCCATGCCTGTTCTTTTGTTCTTTTCACTAACTAATATGGGAATATTGTAACTCTTTTAACATTTTAGTGCTTCAAAATTTCACCTTTTTTACCCCTGTATGTAAGTGTTTTTTAGGCGTTTTTTAAGTGTTTTTTTTAGTATGTGGTGATGTATGTGTATATTGTCTTATGTGATGAGCTGTTGTTGTTGTTATTGCTACTGCTGCAAAACCAGTTGCCCCTCGGGGAGAAATAAAGGTCTTGAACTTGAACTTTATCCCAATTCACAGACATAGTTAAAGATTTACAGTACTAATACACCACCATACGGTTGCCAGGTCCATTTAGGACGAGCCTTCACTGAAGGAAAAAGCATCTTTAAAATCACACGTACTTGTTTTTGAGGAGGGTTTTACGAGACAATGTGGGTGAATTATATCAAACAAACTGGGCGTTCATCCTGTTAATGTTATGTTTTGGAAAGAGCCCACTGAGTTGTGTTGACCTCACGAGAGTTTCTCCTCCGAGGATCCACTACCTGACCTTCCCTCACAGTGAGGAGTCGAACCTCTCAAAAGCACAGCGGTGACTACGCCTCCCTCCGACCTCCATCCTCGCTCCTCTTTTTATGTCTCCAACAACGCATTAGCAGGAAAAAATGCTGAAAGCAACTGTAACCGGCAAAAACTTCAAAAGCCTTGCCGGAAGGTCCCCCCCTCCCCCTTCCCTTCCTTGCTTCCCCCCTCACTGTTAAGCCTTTAATCACAGTTTAGTCACGCTCAGCCCTAATTAAAGACCCCTCCGATTCACAGGCGGGCGTCCCAATCTCTGCCTGACCAGAAAGCTGGCTCTGCAGCTCCCTCTCCCTCCGTCTCCCTCGCCCTCTGGCTCTCACACTCTCTCATTTTCTTATGCGAGACGGGCTCTTTAACTAACATGCGTGGCGGCGGTGGCAGCGCTACGCGATGCCTCCAAGGTGTCGTTGGGAGATAATGAGTTTGAGCTTCCAGCTTCCAGCTTTCAGAGAATCCTCCCGAAGTGACGGATGTGAGGGTGTGCCGAGAAACAAAGCGGCAGCTGCATTGTAGACTGTGTAAGTACCCTCTGAGTGGGTGTGTCGCACAGACTACTTTGGGCTGGATAATGAAATAAGAAGTCTTTGATATCCAAGGACGAGACTATTACATGAGCTGCTTCTGCTGGTCTCTAATATACTGCAGGAAGATTTTGATTTTCTTTCTCTCTCTAAATCATGAATTCAAGTTTATACATCTGAGCGTGGTGTGTGTGAGGACACGTCTGAGAGACTCTACTCTACTCTACTTTTATACTACAGCGTTTCAGTAGTGTGTGTTGATGCTGCCTACCTTAAGGATGAAACCCTCTGGGCAGGTGAGCTGGTCGTACCACATGGCTTTGTACATGAGCAGGAGGAGCAAGCTGGTCAGGAAGGCCAAAGTGATGAGGATCAGACCTGTGATCTGAGCAACAACACACATACACATGAACACATACACTTACACATATACAGTACTTCAGCAACAAGTGTCATCAATACTTAAAAAGAATAAGGCTGGCAATATATATTTTTAGCTTTGTCAACAAATTCCAAGTAAATGCCAAAACCAAGAACGCGTTAGTCCGTCTCTTAATACTTTCGGTAACACTTCATTTTACAGGTCCGCAAATTACATGGTAATTAGGTGATAATTAGCAAGTGCAAGACACTTGTGTGACTTATTGTCTACATAAATGTAACCTGGTAGCTAATGTAATGATTCAGGGAGTTTTTTAAGAAATTTCAAAGAAGTTATTTGCTAATTATCATCAATTTATCAGCAGAAATGGAAATAAAGCATATCAATTAACTTTGTATTCTTTTCCTGGAAATGTATTAAATAAATTACCAGCTATTGGGAAATAGTGGAATATAATCATTAAATAATGTTTATAATAAAGTAATATTCGATCAATTTTGAGGTAAATATTGGGGTAATTTGGCAGTAATTCCAAAGAAATTTCAAATAGGTTACTTGCTAATTATCACCTAATTATCATGAAATTTGCAGACCTGTAAAATTACCAAAACAGGTAACAAATATAATATTTAATTTTTAAAAAGCCTAAATGTTTTCATTAAACAGCTGGGCATTGTAGTATTTAGCAAATGTTACTCAAACAGGAAAATGCAGTGCATTTGTAGGGGACTACTTTAATCAGCGGATTAATACACATTTGGTGCTCCAGTGAGCATTTATGGCAGCGGGGCAGTGCATGTGGGATTGACTCAAAATAAACTATGTGTGTGTTCATGGTAATACGGAACATATTAGCCAGGGCAATGGTTCAGCTCATTGTTGTGTTTTTAAATCTGACTGAAATTGAATTGCATTTTTTGTCAGCTACAGCTACAGCATACAGTACATGTAGCCTCTGCTGTGTAAATCACTTCTCCTGTGTTCTCTTGAAAAAAAAAAAACAGAAACCAAAAATCATGATGGCGCCCCCCAGTTAGACGGAATACGATCACGGTATCTTCGTAGACGGAGGCCGTATTTACGTACAGCCAATCAAATCTTGCATAAAGCAGTGACGTCAGCGCTCTGTCATAGGCAGAGAGAGTCCCACTGAGGTAGACAGCAGCGTGCTACACAACAAAAGAACCACAGACTCTGAACAACAACCAACATTCCTGTTAACCTCTTAACAATCCGGGCCCGGCCGCTATTCTGTCTTTCAGAGTTTGTGCTGAGCAGCATCTCAAATTAATCTTCAGGTTCTCAGCTTTCAGATGATGTACACCACTTCTATGTGACATCTACTGTTGACTTTTTATCTACCCCTGAATATCCCCTCTCCCCCACCCCTACTCCTCTAAAAAAGGGGGGTGGAATGGTAAGGGGCTAAAGTTTCCTTCTTATCGAACTTACAAACATGAACACACGTCTTGTCCCACACTTTAGCTTGTTCAACAAGCGACCAAACAAACATTCACTGGGGAAATAAAGTGCACTGCTAACTTCAGTTTGCAGGTTAGATAGCTAATTAGCTGCTCAGCTGCAGCACGTTAAACAGCATGTAAACGTTCCTGCAAATGTTAGATGCTGGTGTGGTCGTTACTCTTCAGAATCACTAGCAACACGCTGTTTCACCGTGACATGTAGGCTACAGTGCAAGTTTGTGTGGTAAGCCGTTTTAACATTTAATAGCTAAGCTTGACTATCCGGAATTAACATCGTCGTAATTACGTTGTGACTGGTCAGAATTCTTATTCCAGATATCTATAACGTCATTCTGACGAGTCGAAACGACAGTTAGAGATATCCGTAATTCAGTTCTGACTATCCGTAACTCCAGTTTGAGATATCTATAACGTCATTATGACTAGTCAGAATTAAATTTTAGATATCTAAAAAGGACAATGTAGATATCTTCAATTGAGGGGAATTAAAGATATCTTGAACTGGAATTCTTACTAGTCAGAATTCAGTTGCGGATATCCGCAATGTGAATTACGGATATCCGCAACTGAATTGTAGATATCTGTAATGAGAAACCCCATACACATGAATGGCAAAAGTGGTTTGAATCGTACTAATCAAAATTAAATTACGGATATCTAAAATTAGAGGTTTGACGAGGCAAAATGATGTTGCAGAAATCTCTAATGAATATCCTGTCTAGCTATTAAATGTTAAAACGGCTTGCCATAAGTTTGTTCATTATACGGTGTAACACCAGCACTGTGGCAGCCTGCCAGCTGCTGTCAATCAAACACTGACACCCCCCCTCCAACCGGACGAAAATTAGTATTTCTAATATTTCTTCCTGTTAATAAAACAAAACTATCAACAATACATTGAAAAACAACATGTTGACATTATTTTAAGCTATTTAAGGGATGACTAAATGTGATTCAGATGGACTTTAATCATTTTTGGACAACAATGGAGCTCTATGGCACAGAGGAATAAACTCTATCAGGCTTTGGATACACAGTTAATACTTGTGTATCCATCCATTGTTGGTTTTGGCCTCTTTGTCGTGAGATTTGTTGACAATAACAAAAATAATAGAATATCACCAGACTTATCTCTTAATCAGAACATGAGCCGATTCCCAGACGTCAGGCTGTTGTTGTTGTACCTTGGCTTTCTCTGAAACATCACTGTAGAAGTTGATATTCAGCTTCTTGATATTGGGCACGTACAGCTTGTTCTTCTTCTGCTGCAGCTGATATTGTGTTGACGTCTTCACAATGACCTGCAGCAGAAACAACGCACTTGTTATTGTCTTGAGGGGGAAAAAAACTAATTATCTGTTATTTGTTTTAAATTATGTTTGATGGATGATGTTGTCCCCAGTGTTCAGCGTTCAGTAATCCTATATCCACTGAAAACACTATTTTGCATGTCTAAAAATACACGAGCATCATTTGCAAAAGCAGCCAGATTTAATCAATGCCTTAAAAACACATTTGGGAGCTACAAAGTGTTTTTTATGTTAATGTTTCAGCAACATCTAATCAGCCTGTGGAACATCCTGTACTGCTGAGTGCATCATCCAACCAGAATATGATTGTGAGGCCTTTCTTCTTGCATTATGCATTCACAGAGGTCCTTGCATCACATGGGTTGAAGCCAAGGTTTTAACCTGGGACGGTAGGTAACGGGAGGTAAATACAGCAGTTGCAGTGTTGGGGTTTATGCTTGGAAGGGAGAAAAACATGCAGTTTAATGCTGTTTGTCCAGACGTTTTCTGCAACGACTCGTAAGCTGTTAGCTATTTCTGTAATGCTGTAAAGCGTCGTTTGTTGTGGTCGGCGTGAAACTTAGAAACACAGTATCTTAAGTTGGGCATACACTGTACGATTTCAGGAGTAGGAAGTACACAACAACATTTCTAAAGTCATACAGTGTACGTCCAGCTTTAGAGAAAAACAAAGTAGGGATGCACATAAACAGACTCACAAACACTGACCTAATAGGCCACACTTACCTTGTCTGCGTACGACTGCTGGAGCTGGTTGACCTCCAGGGGTGTGATGAGGGGGATGTTATCAAAGCCGTCGTCCGCAGACGGCTGCTTCTCCAGCTTATCAGACAGATTGCTGCCTAGCTTCACCATGGCTGCTTTGCTGCCTGAAAATGCCCGGACAGATCTGGAGAGCAGGGACAGACAGATCAGGTCAGACTGACTCAGACTGTGTGCTTTGTAACCAAATGTGACAGCGCTGCTTGTAGCTCGAATCGAGGATCCTGCCGGGACACAAGAGAATGTGGAGAAGATGACAGTGTGATGAGGAAAAACAGGACGGGACCAGAGTAATATAGACCACACAAAAAGGAGAATAGAATAAAATAAGTATTTCTGATACTGCAAGATATTAGTTTGAGATGCAATGTCAGCCTGTTGGTCCATCTGTTTGATGGATTGCCATGAAATCTGGTACAGAGATTCATGCCCCCCTCAGGATGAATAGTAATAACTTTGGTGATCATCAGGTCAAAATTTGATTTGTCCAATATTTTGATTTATGACCTGCAAAACTCATCTCATCAGCCTCAGTTGTACCTTGCGATTAGTGTTAGCAAATATTAGCATAGGCTACTAAGACACTAAACTAACATGTTAAACATTATGCCTGCTAAACAACAGCATGTTTGCGTTGTCATTGTGAGCATGTTAGCATGCTGATGTTAGCATTTAGCTCAAAGCACCACTGTGCATTAGTACAGCCTCATAGAGCCGCTGGCATGGCTGTAGACTCTTTGTCTTGTTAGTTTGTTAAATCAAATAATAACACTATAAATACATGACATTAAAATCAACAATTCACTGTTTTGCAGTAGGTTATGTACAGGATTATTTCCTGGCTGGGAGCAGTGACTTCCTGGACTCTTCGCTAGGTTCCTGGCCATTGCTCAGAGCCAAGACACATAGTCTGACACATAACCCACTGTAGAACCACAACATGTGGTTTTTACACTTCAATTTTTGTATTAGAGGTGCTGGTAGGAGGGTTTTGTTACATTGGGACAGAGCTAGGTTAGCTGTTTCAAAGGTTTCCTGTCTTTATGCTGAACTAAGCTAACCGGCAGCGTGCAGTAGCTTCATACAGCAGCCTACAGATATGAAAATGATATCAATCTTCTCATCTAACTCTCAGTAAGAAAGCAAATAAGCATATTTCCCAAAAATGTCAGAGTATTCCTTTAATAATTGAGTAATTATGTGAGGTTATGGTAAGTGGAGTTATAACTGTATGGTTTAAAGCGAGTCCTAAAACCCGGAAATGAGTTAGCATTTTAGCACTTCCGGTTCCCTCGTGTGGAAGTCAATGGGTTTTTAGTTAGATGCCTGAAATAATGTCTGTGGTTAACACAAGCTGAAGAGATTTTAACATTTTGTTCTAAGACATAAAATACATTAATAAATATCCCACTCATGAATTTTGTGTTTTATGTGTCTTAAAAAAAGCGGTCGCTAACAAGTGGCTAAATGAGACTACTAAACGTCATCACGCCGACTCGTCCTCCGTTACAGTCTCGTTGTGTGTATACTCGCGTTCATGCAACCGTGGTTTAATGTCAGCTTTTTACTTCTGGCGATTGCATTTACACTTCGAAAATCATAAAAGTGGTGTTCATTTGTGGAGATTATCTTACTGAACAAAATGTGTAAGTATCATAAATGTGTGTTTGCCACAGAGTTTATTTTCTGCAATAATCCAAAACCCAATGGAACAATCCCATCGGCTTTTTTGTCGAGGGAACCAGAGCGATGCTAACTTCCTAGTTGGACTACAAAAATCCGTCATCCCTGGAGCACTCTAAATGACTTCAGACTTCTGTGTTTGCAACCATCCTCACAGGGACGCTCTCCTCATGTTTATGCAATCCAACAATCTAAAGTAAACATGTTTCATAAGCACTGTGTGTTATTAATCTTGTGTATCTCAGCCCCATCTCTTCCTCCAAACTCTTATCTTTATAATGTTTAGAGTCAACGTGTAAATCTAACGCGCCGCGCCGAACGCCTCTCCGCTCTGATAATGATTCTATTTTCTCTGCTCGATCAAATGATCATCTAAATGTGGAGGGAAGAGGTGAGGATCCACTTATCTCATTCACACAGTGCAACACAACACCTTCCCTCAGCCAAGGACCCCACAGGCCCCACTGACGCCAGTGACTCACAACGATGATACACTCACCAGGAGGCAACGAGCTACAGTTTTTATGCTGCAGGAGACATCACGGATGCACAGGAACTGTGTTTTTGATAAACCAGATACAGGACCATTAACTAAGGCCGCCGGCCACATCCATTGTGAATAAATGATCTGCTAAAGGAGGACTGTATATTGTCTTTAAGTGGAAACCTTAAACCAAATTTAATTCTAGACATTTTGGACTTAAAGATTACAGCAGACCGAGCCTACAAACAGAGACTACTGGAGCAAAATGATCAGCAAAACCTTCATATCTTTAAAATTTTCAAGCAGTTAAATTGCAGCTTTTGTCAAGTGAGAAAAAAAAGAGATCTTAAACCTGCAGTAGGCAGAATGTTGTTGGCATCATTGGGAAAAGAAATTCATAATTACCTTTCAGCATATTGTAATTCAAGTGTTCTGAGAGAGAACTAGACTTCTGCACCTCCTCATGGCTCTGTTTTCAGACTTTAAAAAATCTAGCCAGTGACAGGAGACTTTGACCAATCACCGGTCTTTTCAGAGGGAGAGAGCGTTCCTATTGGCTGAGCTCCGGCTGGTGGCGGGGCTTGCTATTTCCTCGACTGATCTCAACATGGCTAAACAGTACACTACAAGTTGTTTCTGAAAACATTTGAGGAGAGAAATAGGCATTACAGTAACAGAATATTGATTCATATTTGATCAGCGCTGCCTAGTTTGATCGTTTGATCGGAGTTCACTAGTGATTGACAGCTGCTCAGAGACGGCAGACTCCAGATCAGCTCTGATTGGTTGTTTTCCTCCGGTCTGTGAAATCTTGCAGATGTCATTAGGAGCAGCGGAGGACACAGAGGCACATGATTTTTTTCAGATTACCTCTCTCATACACTACTGTCAGGATATAGTGACCGTTAAATCACATTTGCTCCATATCACCCACTGCAGCCTTTAAGTGAGTATACTACTCAAGACTAGAGTACTATAGTAGCCTACTTGGTGTTCTTGCTGAGTGGGTGGCTGAAGTGGTAATCTGTGCTGACCACTAGTTTTCCTCCCCACATTTGTTGGGAGGGAAGTGTGGGGACGATGAATCATCCTGAATCTGTGATTCACAAATGAGCCGGGTGTTGCTGCTGTCAAACACTCAGTGTTCCCACACTCTGACAGGAAATGAGAGCTGCTAATGACATCTTTTTAAAATGCACATTAAAAGAATGTTAATATGAGAATGATGGCTTGACTATACAGTTTAATTCATCGCCACAAATCTGACATATATATATATTTATATCAACAACAGGACGGGGAATGGACACAGCTTAGTAAAGGTGGAGACGTGCGCGGTGTTGTGAATAGGTAACAGTGGGCTGTTTATGCCTCTCAAGTTCTTCAGGGTTCACTGGTCATGCATATCTGAACTTGCTGCATTGAAGACTGCTGCGACAAGATATAGCCTACAGGCTGTGTACCCAGAGATGTAACAGCAGCACAGGAAATAGATAGAAGGCTGATATAAAAAAAAAAAAAAAAACAATTTTCTATCTAAGTAGATCAGAATCTATTATTCAAGCCAGTGAAGCCAGTTTTTGTATACTTTTAATGCAAAAACTACCCATTTCACATTTTCTACATAATAAGGCTTGTGTTTAGATAATTAATGTAGCCATAAGGACAACCATTATGCGTAATTGTAGCCGTTTATGTAACGTGCGCAGATAACACCGCCTGCCACAGCAGCTCCATGTAACAAATACAGATGTGATGCATGTCCATTCATTCACTAAAGCACATGAAAAATCAAGAATCACGTCATGTGAAGAAATAGCTCTCCTATAGGGAGACATACCGCAGCGGTGCATGCTCTCTTTACCCGCAGACGCGCGTCCGATGCACAAATACACGGCTGCGCATTGAGAAACATGCATGTATTTTAAAGGAGGATATCAACTCACGGTGGTTCTCGGTGCTCTCCTGTCGCCTGTGGATGGGATCGGACCCCGCGGATGCTGACGGGGACTCGGTGTGACCGCCGGTTGCCGTGGTGATGTGTTGATCCACGGCAGGACTGCGCATGTGATTCAGCTCCGGGAGCTGCGCGCCGCGGTGCTACCGGAGGAAACTGGCAGCTCAAAGTGTGTGAATGCGCATCTCTACCCGCGGCTCACATGGGACTGGGGATGATCAGGAAATTGCGTTTTTTTTTGTGTCTGTGGGAAATAATCATGTGAGGGTTTAATGTGAGTGTTTGTCATCAGTGCGGTGAGACGGAGCCGTGAGGGGAAACACACAGATATAAACCACAGAGAGGGTTTAAGCGCTTTGTATTTATAGTTAGTTCACATGGAAACAAGACTGATATGATCAATAAAATGCAAGATAATGACGCAATTATGACGTAGGCAAAAAAAACATGAAGTAAATATCTTATATATATATATATATATATACATTGCATGCAAATGGATCGTGTATGGTCAACCCAAACTAAAAATACACATGCAACAACTTTTTATGACCTATGATTTTTTTTTTCTTTTACTTTTTATGACCTACTATACTATGACTTATTTATTTATTTCTATTTTAACTTTTTTTATGACATACTATACTATGAAATTTTTATTTATTTATTTTATATTTTTTAACTTTTTTTTATGACCTACTATACTATGACTTTTTTATTTATTTATTTTATATTTTTGAACTTTTTTTTATGACCTACTATACAATGACTTTTATGACATATTATACGTGACTTTTTTTTTTTATATACTTTTTATGTCATACTATACTATGACTTTTTTTAATTTATTTTATTATTTTTATTTTTACTTTTTTTATGACATACTATACTATGACGTTTTTTTTTAATACTTTTTATTACCTACTATACTATGACTTTTATGACATTATACGTCTTCTTTTTTCTTTTTTACTTTTTATGACATATTATACTATGACTTTTTAAAAACTTTTTATGACATACTATATTATGATTTTCATAACTTTTTTATGACATGCTATACTATTTTACTCTACTTATGTGAAAATAGTATATAAACATTTAATAAATGGTCTATATAAGTAAGCAGATATGAGGATATTTCACCAGTGTGTTTATAAATGTACAGTATTGTCAAGAATTAGAACCTATGAAGACATAGTTAATATTATTACAACAGTGTTTTACTAAATTGTTATTCATTATTTGTTTATACAACAGCCTAACATTTATATCTGCTTACAACTACATTATAGTGTGTTATGAGCCAATTATTACATGCTTATATACTATTTATAAATGTTAAATAGGGGGACCTAAAGTGTTGCCTTTACAGATTCAGATTTTACACACAAAATATAAATATGATTAATTGTAAAATAAGATTACATTTTAACTTTCCAACAGTGCATATTAAGTTATAATTAACATTAAAATTCTGCCTACGTATTCATGCATCAGTAATAATATTCTGATAATATATCCCTGAAAGGGGCCATTCTGCATGATGAGCACTTTTACTGTTCATTCTTTGAGAACATTTTGCACTTTTGCACTTTTTCCTCATTATGAGGATTTTTGAGTTTTGAGTGAGTGCTTTAACTTGTAATGGAGTATTTTTTTTTTTTACATTGGGGTACTTTTACTTCAGTGAAAGATCTCAATAGTTCTTCCACCACTAGCTGCTCCTGTTGATTGAAATATTCCCGCCCAAGCTGCTGTGAATTTTTAATAGATGCAATGTAGATATTCATGATATTAGTAAATATTCTCGTGTATTATTTTATACACATTTACCTGTATTTCAGCTTGCCCTATTTGGCAGTTTTGTAAAGGTTGTGATCTTTACTACAATTTAAAATAAAGCTGCAAAACATGAGTTTGTAATGATGGACAGAAGGTCAAAGGCCAGCAGACGATGGTGTAGCTCAGTTGCCTTTGACCTACTACCAGATATCCCGTGACCCAGATGACCTGAGGAATCTTCAAAGACATAATATTCAAGCGTTTGTGTATTTCTGGCTTATTGACTCTTGAATCAAAGGTGTCTCGCTGTGAGGAAGAGTCCGGTGGAGCAGCTTACCGAAGGGATTTTTTGTTCTGTGGGGATAAGGTTCACCTCTCTCAGTGAAGGTGAGGAGGAGGTGATGCATATGCAGAGGTGTGTGTCAAAGAGAAGTGGATATATTTATGAGTATTTATTCATACGTGTGTGTGTGAAGCGAGAGAAGAGAGAGAGAAGAGAGTGACGTGTGTGGAGAATGAGTGGGAAGAAGGAGCCAGGCTCGTCTACAGATTTAGATCAACCTTTTCATGGAAAGAGGACCCATGCTGTTTTCCTCTTTGGCCGTGCCTGACTGTATGAATTCATTATGCCTTTAGGGGAGCACTCGTCCAAAAATCAGCGGTGAACCCCCCGCGCCCCCCTGCCAACCCATCAATTGGGCCTACATTTATTATTTTGACCTTTCCTTTGCGGGGGGAGTGACATCAAAGTGGATCCTCGACTAGTTCCCCTGTAAGGAGACGGAGGTGTCATCCTCACAGTGTGAGAGGCAGACTGCAGGCCTACACTGGTTTTGTTGTCAGTGAAGAAGAGAGACGGAGTCTGGGTCAACATAATTAAAATGGGAATCAATTAGGCTGCGGTGCGTGGAAGGAAAACTGGGTGAAACCAGGCGTGTTAATGTGTGGGCTTGTTTGTTTGTGAACCTTTGAGACATTCGGATGATTTGATAATTCAAACAAAATGCAGTTTTGCATCTAACCAGAGTGCAAACTAGTAAAGTGCTGATTAAGACAATATATACAAATGATGATATATGTGGTGTATGTACATATATACAGATTGTAGTTAAGGTGCAAAGGATAGACATGTGTTATATTCTGATGAATAAGAGTTAAGTTGCATACTGATGAAATATTGTATAAAAAAGGTAGTATATAAAGAATAAATGGTATATACAGGTGGAGTTATATTTATATGTATACACAGAGAGGTTATGTACATAGAGCTATATGCATATGGGACTAAGTGAATATATATATGATGAATATTAGAGAATAGATTTTATATATACAGGTGGAGTAATAAGTTATATATACACAGAAGAGGTTTGTACAGATGACGATATGTCCATAGGGACTAAATGAATATTATATAGGATGAACATTACATATGAGAATGAGTTGTATGAATCTATATATAGATGAATATTGTGTATAAAAGTAAATACAAAGAGCAGTGAAGGTTAAGGAGATTATTAACGGTTTATGATAATAATGCTAATGATATTGTTCTTGTTTATTTTTTGCACTGAAGAATCTACTAAACACCAGCTGAGTCATTTGTCATAATTTGTTATATGATGTTTTATCAGATGTTCCATACAAATCGTTAAAAAACAAGTCAACCCACGATCTAAAACCAGTGTCATTTTAACCCATTTGTGTCTAAAAGACTATTTCATATGATAAAGGATAAAAAGCCTCAACATTTGATCTGATTGGTCAAAAGTCTTGAATGAAAAATCACACTTTTATTATTAGTTAAAGGCAGGATTTGAAATTTCAAATGTTTTCCATATGATTGTTTTTCTTTTACACTGCATATGTGTGCATATCTTTGATATTCAACTTGTTATGAGCTCATAGATACCAAATACTTGATTGTGTTGTTTGTAGTTTCTGAGATACAGACATTTTATTATCATACTATATCTAGTATTTGAGCACATGGGACGACTGTTTCCTCCTAAAATATAATGGAGTCTATTGTAAAACCAGCATGTGCCCAAGACCAGATATTGTATGATAAGAAAAACTCACTTTTCAGCCAAACGGTTTGAACCGATCTTGAAAATGTCTTCACATTTGTGCTTAATAAAGCTCAGAGGAAACTTCCACCAGAGGAAATTAAAATGTCAGTTGCGGGTACAAATGGGTTAATGGTAACATTTAAGGACCTGTTTAGTAACTTGGAGGTCTAAAAAGTTTTCCTCGGACGTACTACAAGAGAAAAATCTCTGCTCCTGTAGATGCCCAAAGAGAGCACCTAAACTATTTTGCAGTAAATTGGTAAGTTCTGACATTTGAAGTTCAAGGGAGCAAAAGATCAAAATAAAAAGAAGATATTTTCCCACTCAGTTTTACCTGGAGAAATGATTTAAATGGATTCCTTTAATCATCATTTGATTACTATCGCCAACAGAAACAGGGCTCTCTCTCTCTCTCTCTAAACGTTGAATTTTGAGTCTTCCTGTCAGATTTGTAAACATGATGAAGTGTGACTCCGCAGGCTCCTACTTCAAGTACCAACACGTCAACCAACTGTGGATTTGAAGCTTTTGTGTTGTTTTATTTGAGGCGGAGCGGCGACAATGTGGTTAAAAGGAAAAAGAAGAACAGACGTTGTTCAACATAAACAATATAAGCACAGTGCTTCCTTGTGTCTTTCTCACAGCCACCAACTTTTGTTGATATAAACAAAAAATGTTCATATAATTCAAAAGTGACAACCCTTATTTATTTACTTTAGCTACAAATTTGGATTTTAACTCTTTAACTAACACAAATACATTAAAATACGTTATTTTGGTTAAAAGTTTGGGGTGAAGTTTTGGTCACGGTTTTACTTACTTTATTTAAATAGTCCGCATGTCTTCATAGATATGTGATGTTAAACATTATATAGATTTTTATACAAATAATTACAGATTTTCAGTGAGAATAACTGATTTATTGATTGTAATCTCAGTGCTCATGGCCTTTGAAGATACTATGTCACACTTTAATTAACAGGAAAAGCATAATTTAAAACAAACAAATGTACCAGCTCACAAAATTGGAAGGAATTTAGTTGAAAAAGCCTGATATGGTATTTTATTACACCCTCTGGGAAATCCCAATGCACATCATTACCATATTTTCTGGGATTGTCCGGTCATTCAAGATTTTTGGAGAGAGATTCATAATGCCTTACGAGATATTTTCAGCTGTCATGTTCCCCTGGAGAGTAAGACTGTATTTTTTAGACTTATGCCTCAAGAATGGCTGAAAAGAGACAAATATTTATTAAATATATTGCAGGTAGCTGGTAAAAAAAGGCTCTTACGAAGAAATGGCTATCACAGTAGAGCCCAACTTTACATGCATGGATGGACATTTACAAAATGGAGAGAATAACAGCATATGTTAACCATGAATTGGAATTATTTGTATGCAAATCTATGATTGTATGGTAAATATAAGATCACTCCCTATTTGTTCATAGTTTTCACTGTTTTGTTTTTCTATGTATAACAAATCTTAAAATACGGCACTTTAGACAGACGTAGGTGGGTGACGTATGTATGTATGCAGGGTCTGTAACCCATTTCATGGAAGTATGTTTGTTGCTGTCAATAAAAATATAATTAAACAAACAAATATTTAGTTATATAGTAGAGTTCTAGAGCACATCTGTAAAGGCCAGTGAATTATACAGTAAATGAAGGCAACCTAAAGTACAAGGTCTCTGTAGCTCTGAGATGAGATGTGCAGCAGGACTGGACCTGTATTGGTCGCTCAGCTCAGCTCAGCTCAGCTCAGCTCAGCTCAGCTCAGCTCAGCTCAGCTCTCCTCTGGCTCAATGGAGCTCCAACTGACATCCCTCCTCAACAGAAAACTCATCTTCTAAACAACATCGCCCTCTTTCCACTGAAGAACGCAACAGGCTCTCTAAAAAATGTCTCGTCTGTCTCTCTCTCAGTTTAATTCTGTTTCTTTCTCACTCCTTGATCATTCAGCCTTGTTCCATGGTCACACCAATATAAAAAGAAAACCAAGGTGCCACCATTATTACTGGCTGGGGTTCACTTTGTAGCACTCGAAATCTAAATATCAGTAAGAACATCAGGGAAATGCCAGAAATATAAGATGTATAGTGATACAAAGAATACAACACATGTAAAGTATTAAGTTGTGGATTGTATAGTCTATTCCAGGGCTGCCCAAAGTTGGCCAGCCATAAGGTTGGATTTGGCCCGCCAGATTTTCTAGTGAAAAAAATAAATAAACTAATTGGAAAAAAGTATTATAATATAAGATATTAGCAAGTAACCTATTTGAAATTTCTTTGGAAAATTTATCAAAAATTACTTTAATATAAACATTATTTAATAATTATATGCTAAAATAGCATATAATGGTTATAATAGGGCCCTTAGGCTTGAGAAGCAGCTGTGCGCTGCTCTTCATCAGAGGTTGAAAACCAGAACACACTTCTGATCAGGCACAAACCTCACCATTGTGTGCTAATTATTATCTATTTATCAGCAGACATGGAAATAAAGCGTATCAATTAACTTTGTATTCTTTTCCTGGAAATGTATTAAATAAATTACCAGCTATTGGGAAATAGTGGAATATAATTATTAATTATAACAGAAATGTCTTTTCATCCTTTGTCAAAGCTATTGCAGTGTTTTAAATTAATGTTAACTGCTTTACAACGGGGCCATCTAGTGTCTGATTAACCTCATAACCACTCCAGTAGAAGCAGAACCCAACAACAACACAGAGTTTCTGTTTCTGTTTAATACATTTCCAGGAAAAGAATACAAAGTTAATTGATTTGCTTTATGTGTATATGTCTGCTGATAAATAGATAATAATTAGCAAATAACTTCTTTGAAATGTCTTAAAAAACTCCCTGAATCATTACATTATCTACCAGGTTACATTTGTGTAGACAATAAGTCACACAATGGTGATTTGTGTCTGATCAGAAGTGTCTTCTATTAGTTTTGGTTTTCCACCTCCGATGAAGAGCTGTAGATATATATTGGGGTAATTTGGCAGTAATTCCAAAGAAATTTCAAATAGGTTACTTGCTAATTATCACCCAATTACCATGAAATGTGCAGACCTGTAAAATGAAGTGTTACCAACTTCTCTTCATCTAAAATACATAAGATATTAGACAAGAAAAGATGCAAGTAATTACATTGTTAATGATGCAGGCTACCAATTTGATATAAATTCATAGTACATGAAGGATAGAATTAACAAATTCAGGTAATAATCATGAATTATACATGTACAGATTCAGCGGGAATGCAAAACTAATGTCCAAGCCATATCCACTTCATGAGAAAAAATGCAGACTTATAATATTTATGTCTCCCCTGGTTTAGTAAAACTATGAATGTCTTTAGTGTTCTTAATAATTAAGCTTAAAGTGTCATATAGAAAGGAACAACGTGGAAGGAAAATTACTCTGCAAGGACAGAAACAAGCATTCAGATGCAGATATGTTGTGTACAAATTTAGCATGATATCAAATTGCATTGGTTTTGTTTTTGATGACGATTGTGTGCAAATAAAGATGATAAAGACATTTCAGTGAATGCACTCATTTATTTTAGTAAAAATAACTATAAAAACATTTATATTAACAGTTCTGTAAAAAAACATTAAACAATTTGAACAAAAAAAAAAAAACACATTAATGCTGAAGTCCTCATCTCCTGGACTGAGACTGGGGCCGTCTGACTTCTGTAATGGACAGAACAAATAATAGGATGATAATAATACAAGTATTTTCTTGCTCTAGTTACTTAATATTCATACATCTATTCATTTTCATTCTATTTATTAAAACATCTAGAGGAAGCCCAATATATTACGTGGTTTTAAAAGGTCAAATAAAAATAAAAAAGAACAAATTTCTAAGGGGAAAGAGTGTAGTCCTTTCTCATGCATTCGTCTTATATAAACAATTTAGACAATTCAAGTAGTAGATCAGTATATTGTACCACATTTCTTATTATTATCAATTATTTTAGGAAGTATGTAGTAAATGTATGTATCTATGTAATTATAGTAGGTCTAATATGTGTGTAAACGTAAATAAACAATAAATACCAGGGATTTCATGTGGCCAAAAGTCATCACATGCTGGACACCGAGGTTCTGATCTTCCTTTAAAGTATCTGGCCACACATGGGTTGTGTATTTTTATTCCACATGTAGGATTCTCACAAATTTGGCACTGAAAATAAAAAATAAAAAAAATCAGATCAGATTAATACTGTGAGCAAACTCATGTTGTAAAGATCAGGTTTGTCACACATTAGCTGAACTAAAGCAAAAATTATCACTGTTAACAAAAGTAGAAACTGAATAGAACAGAAACTGCACCAGGACACATCAGTTACATAATCTTACTGTATCTGTTTGTACTGCAGAAACACATAAAATCATATTATTAAAAAAGTTATATTTGAGTATTATTTATACTCAAGAACAAGTCTGACTTCCCAAGTGATTTGCTTCTTCACACTATAATCAGAATTACTTTTGCTCCTCTGATTCTTATAAGCTTCAAATAGTACAATTATATAATTTTATGTATTTATTTAATTAAAACATTTGATTTCAGGCTTTTATAGTCACATTTTAAAAATAATATATCTTTAATCCACTGCTTTTCAATGTCAAAATTGCTGGTATGGATATTTTTATTGGCAACAATTATGAATGTAATTATGTAACTATAGAAGTCTGCCTTCAAACAAAAAATAATTCTCCCAAACCCATAGCATTTCACTACCTTAAGGTAATGATTTCATGAAATTAGTAGAATTGAGAGATTCTAAATGAACAGATTGTAATAACTGATTCTAGTTAATTAAATTCACACAGGGTATAAAGTTTAAACATAACAGAGAAACAGAGTAAAAATTTACCTGGAAAGCGATGTTGTGACAGATGTGGCACACTTTGATCTGCTCCTGATACATTGCGCGAATGTATGGCTCCATCTCTATAATACATCTGGTGGACAAAGTGTATTCACCCCGTTTCTGCATTCAATGAGCAGAAATCAATTACAAATCAAATAAACCAACCGAGAGCAAGATGTGGTTAAATACTACAGCAAAGAGGCTGGTCAAATTCCATCTGGTTAGTCGACTTAAGTTAGTTGTGATTGTCATTTAAAGTGATTTGAAAAATAAATCTAGATTACAAATGTAGAATATAAGGCTGTCATCATACGAAAACTAGAAAACCTAAGGACTCCATTGGTACCAACCACGACATATTAGCTTGTCAGGAAGGAGGTTAAATAACGCTCCAAACTTGCGCTACATTTTGGTGAGGAAGACTGTCATGGCCATTTTCAAAGGGGTCCCTTGACCTCTGACCTCAAGATATGTGAATGTAAATGGGTTCTATGGGTACCCACGAGTCTCCCCTTTACAGACATGCCCACTTTGTGATAATCACATGCAGTTTGGGGCAAGTCATAGTCAAGTCAGCACTCTGACACACTGACAGCTGTTGTTGCCTGTTGGGCTGCAGTTTGCCATGTTATGATTTGAGCATATTTTTTATGCTAAATGCAGTAAATATGAGGGTTTCTGGACAATATCTGTCATTGTTTTGTGTTGTTAATCGATTTTCAGTAATAAATATATAAATACATTTGCATAAAGCAGCATATTTGTCCACTCCCGTGTTGATGAGAGTATTAAATACTTGATAAATCTCCCTTTAAGGTACATTTTGAACAGATAAAAAATGTGTGATTAATTTGCGATTAACTATTTTAATCGATTGACAGTCCTAGTTAGTAGTGAATGTGATTTTAAGTGATTTGAAAAATAAATCTATATTACAAATGTAGAATGACGACTTGTATTGACCTATATATTACTTTACAATTCTACAATTTCATTTAGCAGACGCTTTTGTCCAAAGCGACGCACATCTGAGAATTCGTACAACACAAGCAATGATCCAGATAGGAGGGAACGACGTGAGTAAGTGTAAACAACAGCTTCAAGTCCAATCGGACACAGGTGCTGACAGGTAGTGCACAGAGGCAATGCACAGGTTGGATAGAAGTAGATTTTTTTTTGTAATCATCATCATGAATATCCTAATCAACATCAACAACATCCTCAATACCATCATCATCCATGATTTCATGGCTGTCAAAGCTTCAATTCTGATTGCCTAGCTTAAGATGGTATTGTTTATTTCTAACATTACTTTTTATATTCTTGTTATGCACCGATCTTAAACAATATTTTACTGAAAGATAGCCAGACTAAGTGCGAATTGCTTTATAAAAGTGTTCACGACTGGCACGAAATGCGATAAAAGTGCATAAATCGCTAAAAAAAAAACACATTGATTTCTGTCCACACAAAAAGTGTTAGCAGTTAGTAGAAAATGGAGCAGAAAGAACCTAAACCTAAATTTAATTTTGACATCCTGGTGGAGACACACTGTGTTTTACCTCACTGAGCCATTTGTCCTGCACGAGTCGGTTCAAGAGGTGCTCTGTCTCGCTCTTCTTCAGCTTTTTGGTGGTCACGGTGTCTGCGCTGTTCAGAATATCAGTGGAGGAGGCCTTGCCATTCTCAGAGCCCACGATCAGGTCCATCTGAATCACAACAGCTCAAGTTAGTCATGACACACTGAAGTAGACAAACATCTGTGTATTTTAAAAGGAACAATCAAACTGATGTGGGTGTACGGACCCTTTCTGACTGAAGATTTACCAAGCAAACGGTCAATCAGCTCTGTCCGTCTTTTGCTTATTGTGGTGATGTTGTATTTGGGGTGGTGGAAGATTGATTTTGTTTAATTTAACTGTTCAATGGTGACGTGTGATATTAGAGACACATGCTACTACAAAGGTAGCATTTAATTACAAGACTGTTGTATTGGTTTGCATTACAATGTACAGTGGTATCTATTTTATCAGGTCACACAGTGTAAATAACAATACCGGGCAATACAAGAGCTGGACAGTCATCTGGTTTTTCAGGTTATATTTACATCATAGCCCCACCTTTTAAAATACATGTAGCAACTGTGCTGAATAAGACTCTGGATGAAAGAGTGTACAAAATGTTGAAGCAGGATTTCCTTCTGTGAATTTAACTCACCGTTTTCCTGAACAGCTCCAGCTCATTGTCAGCATAATCTGACGACATCCTGGTGACATCAGTCTCAGCCATGTTCACCTGGACAGGATTAAAAGGAAAACAGCGGTTAACAATGCCTCCTATTGGTTTAACATTCTTGTAATGCTGACAGCTTTCTTCTGACATTACAGGTTTACAAATCTATTCATCAATTTGCAACTATTTTCAAATTTCATACATCACCCCCCAACTGAACTACTCAAACTGAGTCGTGTGTGTTCGCCAAAGTGCCCACTAGATGGCAGTATTAGAGCACAAATGGCAACGTTGAATTTTGAGTAGGTTGGTGAGAGAGGAAAAAATCTGGTGCTGATTAGATTTAAGATCTAATCATTTTAATTGGTCAAATACTGTAGCAACATCTGAAAGACCATTGATAGTTTTCCTTGATTAAATTGAGCCTCTGTGCATGTTTGACTTTGCAGATGATGCAGGCAAAGCAAAGCTTCTTTAGTGACACAGTTGTGCTTCACATCCCCGGCTCTGTGTACTGTCACCACACAGGTTCTAGTCCTGTGTCACTCACTACCTCGAATCACAAACCAAAATTCTTTAAAATAATCACTTATTAGGAAAGCAGGCATGACAATGCAGGCCCTGTACAATAATTAAACTCACTAACCAAGGCGTAGAACTGGTGACCGCTGTCTTCAGACATCCCTTTTCTAATCTGCATGAACAAGGGCTGCAGCTTTGAGTTGACGGCATCAATGAAATCATCCAGTTTGTCGGGGCTGTGCTGTGCTGCAAAAAAGACAAAGAAAGACCAAGTTTGTTAGTATCAGGAAGACTTATGTCTAACTCTCATATTATTTCATGTGCTTTTGTTTTAGATTAGATTTTATTGGATGGGCTTATATCAGCAAATAATTCCTTTATTGTGGAGATTTCAATTTCTGTCTAATTTAACATTTTCAGAATCAACTGTAAGGCAAATTATATGCCCAAAACTTACATATTCCAAGAGAGTTGTGTTCCTTAAGTTTATATACAGTTAAAATGACATTGAGTTGAACGTCAAAGGTGACAATGATCAAAATAGACTTTTGTTCTGTTGTCAATCACGGATCTGCTATAAATCCTGTGTCCTGATACAGAGGTGAACTCGACATATTCTGGATCAATCAGAAACTGATTATATGCATATAAAATGACTCACTGTTGTGGGTTTCACAACAATATTGATAGAGCTTCCTCGCCCCTTGTTCATCAACGATGCCACTGGCCATCATGGTCTGTAGGAACCGTCGATGGCTGTCTCCCATCTGTCTTGACATGATGATCTAGACAATCAGAAAACAGATGCTCACAGTCTTAAACCCAATATATATTGGGAAAGTTAAGTAAAGTACTGTTAAACCCAACAATTGCATGGTTATCCAATGATGCAGAGACATCAAACCCCCCATCAAGCCCCCCAACTGTATGACCCAAAAAATGTAAGAGCTGAAATACATTTTTAGAAAAGCAGGAAGCTAAACTGTAATACTGTCAAAGGTTGAAGTAGAAATGAATTAACTCGTTAGACAGAAAGTAGTATTTGGCTGGAATGAACTTTTAGAATTATAAGTATTTGGACAGAAAGTATTTGGGTGGAACAAACCTTTAATACTATAAGTGCTTGGACAGCAGTCAGACGTAGTAGTATTTGGATGGAATAAATCTTTAAAATGATAAGTCGTTAGAGAGAAAGTGGCATAAATATGTAGCTTAACCCTCCTGTTACCTTCAAATTTACTAACATGTTTTACCCTTGGGGTCAATTTGACCCCAGCAATTTAAATATCCAGAGAATGATTATAATTAAAATTTTTACCGAAGTTTATGTGTCAGATACTTTATATTTGTTTGTTGACTACCTAAATAGCCCTTTAAATAAAACAACCCCCCCCACCCACCCTCCTTATACATCCAGAATACCTGTTACACGACTATGGAGAAATATGCAGATCACCATAAAATCTCACTGGTTGACCTAACATTGGAAAGAGATATCTTTTTGGTGTTTTAATGGCTTTATATTATTTCTAAGAACATCAACATCATCCTCTGTCTCAGACAAATTCTCCTCTATGTCACTATCATGGTCAAAGAGATGTGACAACACCTCATTGACAGAAAACCTTTTCATAGAAGTCATTTTCAGTTGAGAGAGAGCAGAAAGAGAAATGGTTTAGAAGGCTGCTGTGCAAGCTTTTATATGTTTGCTCCACCCCAATGTTGTGTGAACTATCAATATCTTAACGAGAACCATATTTTATGTTTACCCAGTTGTCCCCATTAAATTAGGAAAAGTCATTAAATATGAAGCAAAACAAATGATGTTTATCACTTATTTAGAGACGTTAAACATTGAATGGGGTCAAATTGACCCCAAAGATAATAGGAGGGTTAAGTAAGTATAGATAGTAGAAACAAGAAAAGATTTAGCACAAATATCCTGAAAGAGCTGAATATTTTGGTAGTTGAACAGTTTCTGTAGCTGAAAGTATGCAGAAGTAGTTAAAGTCCCCAAAACGAACAGAAGAAATAGAAGAAGATGAAGAAACCTTAGAAGAACAATACTTATATTGGTAACTTAGCAACGTTAGCTAGCTAAGCTAAGCTAACCGTTAAATGTTTGCTAACCTGTTGCCAAGGTGGAGATTTCGTCGGTTAACGGTTGACCTCGGTTATTTTACGGTTTAGTTATTTACAGATGCGGAATATTTAGCAGAAAGCCGTGAACAAGTTTACAAACAACTCCTGAAATCCGCACTGCGCGCCTCTTGTTGTATTTTCCTCCTTGTTGACTTCCGGTAGTTGGCCAAGAAATAGTGAAAAAAGAGGAGAAGACACGCGTCATCATTGCGTCATATATGGGGTACAACGCATGCGCAGTCTGCACTCGCCGAAATTGAGTTACACTGCGCATGCGTCATACCCGACAGCTCAAGGTCGGTGACCTAGCCTCTTTCTATAGGCCTTGTAGTTGGCATGTGTTGTGAATTAGCGCCACCTGCAGCTCCGGAGGAAACATCACCATGGTGCCACATAAAAAAACAAAAACTATCTCAATTTCTCTCCAAACACTGAACAATATGAGGAGTGAAACTAACACAAATTAATTGATAAAAATGGAGGTGATGAAACTATCCAGTGCTTTGATTAATTTAAAGCCGATTTGACTAAAACAGTCGTGATATGATGAAAACAGAGACATGTTTCATCATGTTCCCCGTCTTACATCATTGATCATTCACAACACCAAATTGTCATTTATCATCTAAGGAAAGTGGCCCTCAAGGGTGGAAAATAATTGAAGAAAACGGAAGTGATGAAAATGCTTATGAATTGAGAATTGATTTGATAAATTTGATTGACATTTTATCTGAAACAGTGTTGATCTGATAATAAACACTCAACCATTCATCATTCACAACACCAAACTGACATTTATCGTTGACAGCACGCAATTTTTGTTACTTCTTGTTACTTCTGCCCCTTTTTGATTGACATTTTGGGCGGAAGTATTGGGATATTAGGATAAGATTATTTAGAAATTTCAAATTTAATCCAATTGTTTTTTCTTTTTTGTTTTCATTCATCTTTTCCTTTCCTTACACGTTATTTGTTGTATAATTTATTTTATTTTTAAATTATTTTTATACTGTGAAATATATTTACTGAATTTTTTCGTAATGAAAAATCTGAACGTTTATGTAACAAATACAGAATCTGTTTGACTAATTGGCTCGTAGAGATGCTGTGTCCTGTGACTCACACCAACCAGTCAGTTTGGAAAGATAACAACTACCGCTCTGCTGTTAGTTTGGTTAGGTCGCTGAGTTCAGCTATTATATGGTTCATTTCCATACAACAATAAAACCTGCTGAGTATTTTCCCATCAGCCCCGTGTGCCTCCTGTGTGTGTTAAACCTGACAAGGCTGTGTGTACTGAGCAGATTTAATAGAGCAGACACTTACAGTAGGTTGTAGCGGGCTCAGTTTTAAAGTGTAGAGTGAAGATACTGACATCATATGAAACTAGAAAACCTAAAAAATTAGCAAACATACTATGATACTAGCTTGTCGTGAAGGAGGTTAAATAACGCTCCAAACTTACGCTACATTTTGGCGAGGAAAAACTGTCATGGTCATTTTCAAAGGGGTCCCTTGACCTCTGACCTCAAGATATGTGAATGAAAATGGGTTCTATGGGTACCCGCGAGTCTCCCCTTTACAGACATGCCCACTTTATGATAATCACATGCAGTTTGGGGCAAGTCATAGTCAAGTCAGCACACTGACACACTGACAGCTGTTGTTGCCTGTTGGGCTGCAGTGTGCCATGTTATGATTTGAGCATATTTTTTATAATAGATGCAGTACCTGTGAGGGTTTCTGGACAATATTTTTCATTGTTTTGTGTTGTTAATTGATTTCCAATAATAAATATATACACACATTTGCATAAAGCAGCATATTTGACCACTCCCATGTTGATAAGAGTATTAAATACTTGACAAATCTCCCTTTAAGGTACATTTTGAACAGATAAAAAAATGTGTGATTAATTTGCGAATTTACTAAAGCAACAAGAACCCTGATAAGACCTGATGAGATGTGTGAACATGCTGCTTTGGTAGGATTCACTACTTTTTGGTATCACCTTTCCCATAAGACACAGCTGATATTATGCAGGAGGAGCATTTATGTGCAATAGTTCACTGTAATTATTCCTAGTATATTGCTTGTTATATTAAGGAAGTGGGTGGACTGTTGCATGTTTTTATACGTTGAATTACTGTTATAATCAAGACAATGCATTCAGTGTTACAGTACTTGTGCTATGTTCTTAATCAATGGTTCAACAGTGCTAATCAGAGCGCTAACAGTGTCAAACAGCAAGTAAAGCAAACCAGATTTATTCTAAATGCTTTATTACTCTAACAAATTAAATAAGAACATATAATACAAGGTGTCTGAGTCTTTGATTACAATATAGCCTATTATTAACATTATTTAAATACAGTATCCAATGTCATTGAGTTTTACTGCAGCATTTAACCTAATATTCCTCAACATTATCCCAAATCTTCTGAGGCTCTTCACCAACACAATTTCAAGTTCCAAATGTGTCAGTAAATAGTCGGGTTATATCATAACGACGCTCGTCGTATTCAGTATGTTTACATGTACACAAATAACTCGACTCGTTTAAGAGGAACAGAATTAAGGTGATTAAACCGTTTATATGGTTTACTTTACTCTGATTTCCCGATAACCTCAGTTTACAGAACACGTTAGTTAAACTGGTCAAAGTCTGAAATGGTTTGTTAACCTCCAGAAAACATTTACTAACCTAATACAGCAATTTAAAAAAAAAAACTGACCATTTGTCCAGGTATGTGTTTTGGATTATGTTGCCTCTGATTTTGAGGTACAGTAGATAAAACGGTTATGGTGTTTAACAACGTTATGAGAATCAGAGTATAGCTTTGGAACGTTGAATCGAATTATTAATGTTTGTGCAAACACACTGATATCCAGGTTGTGTTTAAGACATTACTTAAAGGGGAAACACACCAACTTGATAAAGAATCGATCGAGTTTAAATTTGAAGCTCTCCTGACAACACTGCCCCGTCCTTGCTTCTTTTTTGTTGGAGAATCCCACATTTGTTTCGTTAAATTACAAATTAAGGAATGCCTTGGACAGATTATCTTGACTTGTTGAAGTGACGCTGCCACTGCAGAGTTTCATGTTAACGTCTAGAACAACCAGTCCAATGTAAACAGTAGATTTGCAGTGCAAAGGTTGTTCTGTCTGTCTGTCTGTCTGTCTGTCTGTCTGTCTGTCTGTCTGTCCAGTACGACCTTTCTGGGATAATAAAGCAAGGACGTAACAATGATCTCAGAGACGGGGAGTATAGACACCAACGTTAGCATTTTAACAATCATTTTATAGTGACATTTACTTGCTCACTGCATTAAAAAAATGTAAGATTGGGAGTCCTGTCCTAAATAATTTCATCCAAATGAGCTCACATCACCAACCACTCTGATCAGGTGCAGGTGTTGCTCTTATTGAGCGAAGTGACAGAAATTCAGGAAAGAAACAAAACTCTTTGTCATCACTGTCAAGTCAAAACTGGACAAACAGCATGTGCAACAGAAATCATCCACGGTGTGATCAATCCTTAGTAATGTGGTTGGAAAAGCTAGGCATGTGTCACTCAATCTCCCAGGTTTGGCCTCTTGTGGTGACTCATCAGCTTCTCCACTTTGCTTTAACACAATACAACTTCAACAGTATTCTTAGCCCAGATCTGGGCACAGAGGGCTTCCTTTTTTTTTTTTTAATCCCACCACTGCTATCACCGTCTTCCTATTTCTCCAAAGTGCCCATTGTTGACTCAGTGTGCTTTTCGTCCCCTCAAATGTCTTTTGTCCTTTTAGTTGGCAGCAGTTGGCTGAGAAAGCACCAAACCTGAGGATCAAATGTAAGAAGTAAGAAGGAGAATGAAGAGACGACATATTGGTTTTCCCTGATAAAAGTGGAGGGAACCACGAGGGCTGCCTGTTGTGAAACGGTCAGCTGAGAAACACCAGTTTCCCTCCACCAAGAGACAAAATGACAGTCGTATGTGTTTTGTACCTTGTGTTCTCTAGTGGCTGGTAGGAAACTGTCCATGTGTGTTGATGGACTGTTGCAGCTTTTCCTCTTTGGCCCTTCTGCTGTGGCAAAGCTGTGGAATAACACAAAAACAGTCAATACACCTTTCTTCTTTAAAATGTTATATATATACTGCACTTCTGATCCCATTCAGACTCAAAAAACACAATATATCATGATTAGTTTTACAGTAATACGGCACCTCTCACCGTTCTCTTCTCCATGAAGCTGGTCAGGAATTCGTCTATGTCTCTGCGTCCCTCCAGGAAGTTCTCAGCCGTCTCCTCCGACTCCTCCTCAGCCTGGTGGGCTGCGACTTTTAACCGAGCCTGAAGAGTATTAAGACTGCAATTCTAGAGGGGGAAAGAATGTGTGTTTCAAGAATGTTTGGGTTGGTTTTTCCTTGAGCTCTTCAATGTGTCCCCCTTTAGTTTCTTGACAAGGTAAGAACAATGTGCTCTTATGGTTAAACCTGCAGTAGGCTGAATGTTTTTGGCATCATTGGGCAGAAATTTGATAATAACCTTTCAGCATATTTTAATTCAAGTGTTCTGAGAGAAAACTAGACTTCCGCTCCTCCTCATGGCTCTGTTTTCAGGCTTTAGAAAATCTAGCCCGTGACGGGAGACTTTGACCAATCACAGGTTATTTCAGAGAGAGAGAGAGTGTTCCTATTGGCTGTGCTCCGGCTGGTGGGCGGTGCTTGGTATTTCCTCAATAGATCTCAACATGGCTGCTGGGTCACAAACTTTCTCATTTTACAGCTAAACAGTACACTACAAGATGTTTCTGAAAACATTTGAGGAGAGAAATAAGCATCACAGTAACAGAATATTGATTCATATTTGATCAGCGCTGCCTAGGTTGACCATTTGGTCGGAGTTCACGAGTGATTGACTCATAGCTCTCATAGACGGAAGCTGGACGGCAGACTCCAGATCAGCTCTTACTGGTTGTTTTCCTCCGGTCTGTAAAATCCTGCAGATGCCATTAGGAGCACCGAAGGACACAAAGGAACATGTTTTTTTTCAGATGACCTGTCTCATGCTCTGATGTCAGGATATAGTGACCATTTTATAAAAATAACTTTTTTTAATGACATTTGCTCCGTTTCTACCCACTGCAGCTTTAAATTAAAAGCCCTAAAAGTAGATTGTTCGGGCTCCAACAATTCTAGGAACAACCCAAATGTTCAGTTTCGAGTAATCAAAATGTTAAACTGAAAAAAATCAGCAGCTTTAATACAAAAAGGAGCATCTGCACTCCAAACCCATTATAAATCAAACCACATTGTGATGAGTGTAGCCTCTTACCTCACTGAGGTCATGCTGCCTCTGCATCCTCGTCTCAAAGGCCAACTTCATCTGAGTCAGCTGTTCGTACTGTCAACAGACAAAAACACATCATAAGCTGCTAGACAATAGCATGAATGTGTTTGTTGTGTGTCTGTTTGAGAGAGAGAGAGAGCACAAGAGATTGGATGTGATATCTGACCTTGTAGAGCATTTCTTGTCTTTTCCCTTCCAGCCGTGGCTCCATCTGAAGATTTTTCTCTGTAAATGACAAACAGAGATGCACAAATCTTTGTAACGCTTAACTAAAATTAAACTTCTCTTTCATGATTGACCACTGAGACCTTCGGTTCAGCGGCAGAAGAGAAACTTACTAGCCATGTCCACTATATTGGTGACCAGCTCTTCTTTATCACTGGTGACCTGCTTCAGTTGTGGCAAAGTCACAAAGAACTCCAGTAACATGTCCTCGTTTTCAGACATGTCCGACAACTGGGTCAGACTAGAGAGTAGAGTAGATGTACAGCAGGAAGTAAGAGAACAAGAGGACAAAGACATTAATTGTAGGTACAAAAGAATATTTTCCCTCATCTAAAACAAGCATCATAACCTGCTTACTACTCAGTTGACAATATTTGGGAATACTTTACTTCAAGTCACAGAGTTCAGGAAACGACTCAGGAATCTCAGGCATCTTGTACATGTGTCCGTTCAGTCCAGCCTGAAACAGACAGCAGATGGAGATCTGTCTGAACCCGAGTAATCAGTTACAAGGAAAGATATCTAAACTGAAAGCTTTGCTTGGAAAATCCTGGGCTGTCAGAGTGTAAATGATTGAGACGTTGTTATTCTACCTCTTGCTTCACTTCATAAAAACTTGTAGCCCATATCATAGTCCTCTATGTGTTTAGAATGGATGTTATCAACTCACTGACTTGTGTACAATATCCCTCATCAGTGTACCTGTGAGTCTCCAGTAGGAACAGGCAGCGGCAGGTCAGTGATCAGTCCGTACGGGGCCGGAGCTCGAGGGTGCCCATGGGCACTATCGACCCCTGGGTGAGGCATGAGACCTGGAGCTGGACCAGGAGGCGGCGTGTGACTGGGGCCCACATGGCGAGGACCATAGTGGTAAGCCTGAGTGGGGTAGGGAGCCATGCCTGACTGCTTGTACATACTGCCGGATGGGAGGAAATAAGATTATTTCACTAAAGCATCATAAACAACAAACATATTTTGTTATGTTTCATAGCAAGAAAAAAATTAAAAAAAATTTACAAGATGGCTACTTTATTAGTTTTATTTACCATGATTATTTTATTTTCCAGCTTCACTGTAAGGAACTTGGGACGTGAGGAAACCACCGACAGACCTTTTCAATTGTGACTATTCGGTCACGCAGGCCTCAGACATAATTCAAGAAATCAAGTTTTATACAATTTCTTTGGAAGTTTTAGCAACTCATAATGTAATATAAGCTCATAATGTAATAATCAACACATAATGTAAGACAACCATGAGCGCATAACGTAATAACAGTTTTGTGCATAATGTAGTAAGTTATAACATCATGAGAAAATGATTACATTACAAACTACACAAAACAAAAGCTGAATAATGTATTAAATTCAGCGCATAGTGTAGGCCTAATAATTAAAAAAAAAAAAAAAAAAAAGAGTACTCTCCTTGTCTTCTTAAAGCATATGAACACGTTTTCTAGTTTTACATGACACAATTGGAGTCCTTAATTTAAAGCAACTGGACTTTGTCTGTTTGGTCTAGAGGACATTTTCATCAGCTCCTAATTGAAGAAGCATCTTGGATGTGTGACTACAAGATATCCAGTGACCTGGACAAATGAGAACCATAACAGAGATGATGCTGAATTTAATATACTGGGTGACTGTTAGCAAATAATTGTTCCATACATAATTATTCCAGTTACTTTAATACGGCGTTTAATTTGTCTCAAAACCCGTGCACATAAAAAAAAACAAATCAAAGCATGTGATACGAGCGCACAGAACAATTACCTGCGAGCGGAAAAGCATCCTCACTTGACCCTCGCTCGTGAAGCTGATTTTTGAGATTACATTATGTGCAGTTATTACATTATCAGTTGCTACAGAATTGGAAAAAACATGACAAAGTTATGTAGTATTGTCCCAAATTTCCAATGTAGCGATTAACTGCTTTTTAGGGCTACTTTCTTACTGCACAGACCCAGGTTTCAGAACACCATGACATTCTGTTGTAGTGATAAAGCACTGAGAGACATGTGAAGTGTCCATGAATGTAAGAGGAAACTCACTATGGAAAGCCAGCAGGGCCCGTGGACATCAAGGCAGGAGGACTCTTCCAGAACTCGTCCAGCAGACTCTGAATGACCTTCCCCAGATCTGAGTGCATCCCAAACTACAACATACACAACAAGCAAAATACTTAAAGGAAAGTGAGAATAATATTATAAATCTAAAGCAGGAACTAGCAGAGAAGTTAAATAAATTAGATGGATTTTCTTAATTGAGAAGAAAGAGGCAAGTAGAGAACCAGGAAAAAGAAAAAACAACAAGTCGATGTTGCTGCAGGCTGTCGGGGAAAAACAGGATAAGGCTGGAAAACCCAAGTTTACGTGCAGCTGGTTTGTTATCAGATTTCTACCCCTATCTCTGTTTTGAACCATGGCTGTCATATTTTATTAATATGTTTACATGCACACTAGTATCTCCGTCATGTAGGGATGTGACGGTGAGGAAATATTGCAAAAGAGGCGCGTTTGCTTTTCGCTTCGACACCAAATCCTGTCAAGAGATGACAAAAACTAACTATGTTTCATGTAAACATCCTGTGACCGGATGGACAGAGGACAAGCTCTCCATTTTTCTTTACTACACACATGTGCCTGAATCTTGCAAAAGACCTACTATCCTGCTGTGGAAACTACCTTACTTTGAGTCACTCCTTTCAGCTTCAGTTTTAGTCAGATGTGAGATTTATATTTTGAATACAGTTATGAGTAATGATCTTTCCTTTCATCCTGCCATACTGCTGCCACAGTGATAAGAGCTAAGTTGTATTACTGGGTTTCTATTAACAAACGCACAGCAAGATTATGTCAGCAGTCACAATTATGTCAGCTAACCTCTACGTCACATAATCATAGTACTACTGACAATTTTAAAACAGAAGAGGGAAAAAACAGACATCTGTTTTAGTGTTCACATTAGCATTCACCACTTCCATCTACATCTACCCAGCTTACAAATTGGCCAATGGTGGCTTTCATGAATGTTTTACATTGCAGATCTGGAAAAACCCAACCACTTGATCTCCTTGAACTCTTTAAACATTCCCGGCACCTGAAGAAACCTAGAGAAGAAAGCCTAGACAACTACTTACATTAGTGATGAGGGGGCTGGTGATCATGGTGCCATTATTGCTGTCGACTAAATGATGACCAACAGGGGGGTAGACACTAACCACCGGCTTCTCCTGGGGGAACTGAGGAGGCAGCAGACTAGGGGAAAGAGAAAGAGAAGAGATTCAGCTTTCAGGAATCCCACTAACAAGATATATAACAACTATAAAATATTGTAATAAGGAATTATGGTAGGGTAATATTTGTTTGTCCCTATATAGTAGAGCTGGGCCAGTGTAAAAACTTTCAAACCAGTTTGATATTAAGCCACAACACTGGATCGGACCGGTATATAGAATTATACCACTAGGTGTCGCACTTGATTCATAAGCTCAGCGCTGGTTTACTTTAAAGGTCAGCCTGGGCAGAAGTTGTCGCTAACTTCGGGGCTAACCGCCTTCACTTTAATCAACAGGTGGCAAGACACAGGAACTTGGCTTGTGTCTTGAGGAGTTGTAGCATTTATCCACCGACAGCCTGAACTGTACACACACTGCGCTGCTACGTTCACAGCTATAACGTTGCTGCTGACTTCATAGTCACCTCCTACACACATTCGCTCCCACTCTCTCAACCGCACACTCACTAACGTTATGGGCCGCTGGGCTTCTAATACACTGGCTGGTGAATACCCGACTTGTCTTGTCACCCCAAAAAACACATGAACTTTCTATTGCGCCTCTTCCCCCCTCCCGTCCGCTACTGAAATTTGATCTCCTTCATGTTGCCGGCCCCGGGTTGGCAGTAAATTGCACACGGCCGATCCGATACTAGTGGCTCTGTTAGTACGTGGTATATAATATCATAACATCCGTCAGCACAAGTTGCGTTTTAATTTGCCACAACTTGTCATAATGACAAATGCCAGTTCAGCCGGTTTGCACAATAATTAAATCAATCAATAATCAAACCGGTGTAAGCTCGTACACCGGACCGGACAAACCGGAAATCGGCCCAACTCTACCATATAGTAGGGCTGCACAATTAATTGAATATTAATCATGATCACCATTTTGGCTTCCCATAGTTAAATGAACATGATCGGCTGCGATACAGACGTTTAAAGTGCATGCTCCGCTCATAGAAAACTCTGCAGCATATCAAATCAAGTGCTTCTTAAACTAACAACCAGCCACCAGCCGGCAATCAAGATGTTTTGGCTTCACTTTTGGGGAGCTCTCATACCGCTGTGCGCGCAGCCTACAGCGGCAGCCTGTGATAAACTTTACTGAATGCTGCGGCCGCATTCCAGAGTAGAAGAGTAAAATTCACTGATTCAGGTGAAGAAGAACCTTATTTTCAGTCATATTTTGAGGCAAAGTTTTGTACATTAGCAGGATTGTAGCACAACATGGAAGTGAAAGCAGTGCTCTGTTTGTGAAAGTGTGAAAGTGCAATAAAAATATTTTGTCTGTAAAAATCAATGAATAATTGTGATAAATTATCATGATCTCAATATTGATCGTGATTATCATTTTGGCTATAATTGTGCAGCCCTACTATATAAGGGCTGTTCTTAAAATTGGAAGCCTGAGCACCACCGCAGGAAATGTGGTAAAGGTTTTCACTAACAGCTCTCATGAGCGCACAAAATTTGACTAGTTTATGCTGCGGGGACTAAAGCCAGAGACGTGTTGTTCTGATTGCTAAGTGGCCACTCCTGCTTTTCTTGTCATTCTTCTCTATCTTGTGAAATATGGAACGCTGGTGTCGCCCCCTCTTCTACCACTCAAGAGTTCAGGAGTTATTAATACAACATGTTTAACTAATTGTGTTCTTGTGCACATTAGTTGTGATTATTGCATGTCTATATGTTTGTTTGTAATTTCAACTATACAATAAAGTTAGTTATAAAAGAATATAACAAATTCAATGTGTCATGTGGTTAATTAATTAGTTTTCCAACCGAAGTCATTCACTCTGACTGTATGTGCAAAGATATACTCACATGTTGACATTAATGGTGGAGTTGTTGACTGTGAATGGTATTCTGTACTCCACATCTTTCTGGATCTCTGCAAGGCTGTTGGGAAACAGAAACACATAATCAGTAATCTTGTGTATCTGTAGTCATGATCAGCACATCTAGAAAACTTATTGCATGTCTTCCATCAATGTTAATGAATATTCTGCTCGTTTGGAGAGCTAGATAGATTCATAAAGAGAGTAGGGGTGTAAGAAAATATCCAAAATATTGCGATATTATGTTTTGTGATACTGTATCGATTCTAAAAAATACTGAATTGCTTTACTGTTTACTGCAGTCATCACTTCAAAGAGTTTTTGTCAAATGCAAACAAATTCAATGAGTAGCAATGTTGATATTGGTCTGAACTAGAATTAATATCAGGTTTTTAAACAATCTATACCTTACACAGTATACCCGACAACAAGTCATTAATTTTACCCCTACAAAAGAGCACTGCATGCATCATGTCAAGAAGCCCTGGCCTTACACCCACTCCTGTACAGTCTTTTCAAGAGTATGAATTTTCGTCTCCCATCCATTTATTCCTTAACATCATTGCCATGCAACAAGCAGCATCCACCACAGCACATTAGCCTTTGTGGCCCATGCAATCCCATTAACTTCACATCCGCAGGAAAAGCATAGTTCCTTCACAAACAGTCAGTGTGTAATCACATTTCTTTGTCACACACATACTTCACATCAGGAGGGAGATGATTTAAATGCATTTGGCTGACAGTAAATGACACTAAGAGAACAGTCTGTTTATGCTGGCAGTTACTGTAAAACTGAGTAGAAAGAAAAGAGAGAAGGAGATCGGCTGCAACCTTCCCTCCCTCCAGGAACTGTACGCCTCCAGGACCCTGAAGAGGGCAGGAAAGATTGTGGCCGACCCCTCCCATCCCGGACACCACCTCTTTCAGACTCTGCCATCTGGCAAGAGGTTAAGGTCCATCAGGACCAGAACCTCACGCCACAAGAACAGTTTTTTCTCCATGGCAGTGGGGCTCCACAACAGCCCCTCTGCCCCCCTGTGACCGTGACTGTCTCTCTCTCTCTCTCTCTCACACACACACACTACTGCCCCCCCAATCTCTCTCTCTCTCTCTCACACTCACACCACGGCCTCCCCTGACACTGACTCCCCTTCTCTCATACACACCCAATACCACCTGACTGTTTGCACACTGTCAATAATTTGCACTAATTTTGCACATCTGTTTATACTTTTATACTATGTTTAATTCTTGTGTATCTATTATATTGTTTATTTTTTAGATTTCAATTTTTTATTCTTATTTTATTCAAACACTTAATTATCCTACTGTTATTTTTTACTGTTTTATTGCACCAACCCACCAAAGCAAATTCCTAATGTAAACCTACATACACCTGGCAATAAACGAGTTTCTGATTCTGATTCTTCTAATTCTGAAAAAACAAACAGTCCCCCGAGAGGACAGAGCTCCTTGGTAAACAAAGGCTAATACTTTAATCGCCACGTCTAATTAGCTAGCTCCTCCTAAAACTACATGCGTGACGCGATGGCGTGGTAAACACTGGAATGATCACAGGACAGGACCAGCCAGCTACAAACACGTGTCATCAGCCCTATAAATAGACACTTTAACGTGCATCATTTTATGACATATTTACAGAATCTCAGGGAGAAAGTGTGCAAAAAAACGAGGCTATAAGCTGTAACATGTGTTAGCTTACCTCTGACTCCACTGTGAGCTAGGTGGCTAGCTGTGCTAAGTAAACACCAGCTTCACTTTACCTGGGATGAGCCGCTTTGAGAGACTCGATCTGCCGCTGTCTCTGCTGCTGCAGGCTGCTGAGAGGAGGGAGAGGTCCGGAGCCTTTGGACAGGGGGAAAAGCCAGTTCATCCTCTCCTGGCGAAACCACTCGGTGACAGAATGTAGAGGCCGAGTGCAGACGGAGACGAAGTGGAAGAGAAAGTGAGGATGAACAGCACACGGTGTGGAGAGACCTGCGGTGCTAACTCCTGTTAGCTCGGTGCTAACCCCGTTAGCTCGGTGCTAACCCCCGTTAGCTCGGTGCTAACCCCCGTTAGCTCGGTGCTAACCCCCGTTAGCTCTGTGCTAAACCCGTTAGCTCGGTGCTAACCCGTTAGCTCCTGTTAGCTCAGTGTTAGCTCGGTGCTAACCCCCGTTAGCTCGGTGCTAACCCCCGTTAGCTCGGTGCTAACTCCCGTTAGCTCGGTGCTAACCCCTTTAGCTCGATGCTAACGACTCGGTTTGTTGTCCACACGGGGCTTTTCCTTTGTAGTTACGTTACAAAGTCAGATGTCATATCCTCATGTGTCTGATAAAATGTCAACTCCGTTTTATATCCAAGAGTTTGTCTGTAGTTTTAGTCATTAATATCACTGAGGAGAGAGATAACTACAGCTGAAGGGAAACAACAACCTCGCGAGCAGAAGCATAGCTTGATCAACTTATTTACGTATTATGTCACGCAGCGAGTCTACGTAACGCGCAACTTCCGTCTTTTTTTTTTCACAATAAAAATTCCTTAAAGCTAAAGAAAAAATATTCAATAGTAATTTAAATTCCATTGTATACGATCGATTCAAAACGAAATATTTTCAAAAATGTTTTGACGATTATTTTTACCAAATAAACCCTACCTTTCTGGACTCCAAGAGACAATGGGCAATACTATGCAGTCACATAAACACTAATGAGGTGGATACCTAAAGCAATGACGCTTAAGTTCACATATCACTATAGAAATTTTTCACTATAGTTTTCATATTCACATTTGTGCTGCTATTAAACTTATGATTACTTTCCTGTCAATCCACTAAAACAATAATAATCTAGTTGCTTCCTCACTAAACCTTAACAGTCTCTCAAACATCTACTTTGAAAATCGTATCAAGTGTGCTCTGAAGTGGTCTAAGAAACTATAAAAAAATCTTTATTTTAATTATCACATTTGTGCTTCTACCACTCTGATCATATTCCCTTCATCATTTCTCCACAAAGAAGTAATGAACAATCATCAGTGACAGAAAATATATGAACTGAATCATTATTCTTTGTCAGCTTCACGCTCTGAAGGAAATATCACGAGTCATCATCGTGGTTAGCGAGACCAAACACTTTAGAAACACATTTCTCAAGTCAGAAACTATAGAAATGATCCTTGAAAGTATAGTCTTAGTTTGACTGAGGGTGAAAGCTGCATCTCATTCACAGGAAACTTACTATCACTGAGGGTTCCTCTCTGTCATCAACAAGCTCCTCCAGTTGTTGTGTCCCAGCAGCCAATCCCTGCAGGACTCAGACAGCACACAGACAGAAGAGAAAAGCAGACCTGAGGGACGATAAAGAAAAAGCAAGAAAAGTAAGAATCAAAGTAGGAAAAGCTGATGGTTCAAATACTGACAAGACAAAAGACTAATTTCTCTCACTGATTGGAAGATGATGTGTTCAAGTCCCAATAAACATTCATGATGCTGTAAAATTGGATTTTTGTTTCATTTCTTTCAACTGATCTGTTTTTTTAAATCATTACTAGATGTCAAGTCCTCCAGTGGTGATTATATTAATAACATGATTAACTCTTAAACTTGTTGATTACATTCCTGTCAATCCACTAACAATAATGATCTAGTTGCTTCCTCACTAAACCTTATCAGTCTCTCAAACAACTACTTTGAAAATCGTATCAATGTTGCTCTGAAGTGGTTTAAGAAACTATAAAAATATCTTTATTTTGATTTTCACATTTGTGCTGTTACAAGTCTGATCATATTCCCTTCATCAAAGCTCCATAAAGGTGCAAAGAACGGTCATCAATGACAGAATACATATGAAGTAAATCATTATTATCTGTCAGCTTCACGCTCTGAAGGGAACATCACGACTCATCATCGTTGTTAGCGAGACCAAACACTTTAGAAACACATTTCTCAAGTCAGAAACTATAGAAATGATCCCTGAAAGTATAGTCTTGGTTTGACTGAGGGTGAAAACAGCGTCTGATTCACAGGAGAATCATTCTCACTCATGGTTCCTCTCTGCCATCAACAAGCTCCTCCTGTTGCTGCGTCTCGTCCAGTCATGTGTGTTTCTGTAAATGAAACAGCCCAGCCAATCACTGCATGACTCTGACAGCACAGCTGTGATACAGAGAGCACACAGACGGGGAGAGAGGCTGCACTGACATAAAGAAAACACTTGTATAAAAAGTCTGAAGTAAGTAACAAAGTAAGAAAAGTTAGATAACATTTACACTGACCACAATGAGTCAAAGTTCAAAATACTGGCAACACAAAAGACTAATTGCTCTACTAAACTGAAAGAAGTCAGTATAATATGTCCTGACATTATTTTAAAACAAACTACAAACATTATTACTGACATCTACATTTATTTGTGTTTTAACATATTAAGATGACCACTCTGATCATATTCCCCACCTCATTACTCCACAAGGAAGTAAAGAACGATCATCAATGATAGAGAACATATGAACTGAATCATTATTCTCTATCAGCTTCACGCTCAGTAGGAAATATCACGACTCATCATCGTGGTTAGCGAGACCAAACACTTTAGAAACACATTTCTCAAGTCAGAAACTATAGAAATGATCCCTGAAAGTATAGTCTTAGTTTGACTGAATGTGAAAACAGGAACTCATTCACACGACAATCATTCTCACTCATGGTTCCTCTCTGCCATCAACAAGCTCCTCCTGTTGCTGCGTCTCATCCAGTCATGTGTGTTTAAATGAAACAGCCCAGCCAATCACTGCATGACTCTGACGGCACAGCTGTGATACAGAGCACACAGACGGGGAGAGAGGCAGCACTGACATAAAGAAAACACTTGTATAAAAGGTCTGGAGTAAGTAACAAAGTAAGAAAACTCACAGTTACAATGATCACAATTAGTCAAAGTTCAAAATACTGGCAACACAAAAGGCTAATTTCTGTTCTAGACAGAAAGAAGCCAATCTAATATGTGCTATTAGAAAAATGAAACTAGAGTATTTTCTCCTGATAGTTGTATTGTATTTCACAGTTTAAAGTCTACCACTCTGATCATATTCCCCACCTCAATACTCCACAAGGAAGTAATGAACGATCATCAATGACAGGGAACATATGAACTGAATCATTATTCTCTGTCCGCTTCACGCTCAGTAGGAAATATCACAACTCATCATCGTGGTTGGCGAGACCAAACACTTTAGAAACACATTTCTCAAGTCAGAAACTATAGAAATGATCCCTGAAAGTATAGTCTTAGTTTGACTGAGGGTGAAAACAGGAAGTCATTCACAGGACAATCATTCTCCCTCATGGTTGCACCTCGCCGTCACACATGACCAAAACGACCAAACAATCAAGGTATAACCGTAATAAAACCATGATATTACAACATCAGTCTAAACTGTTGCTAAAGCTGTGGATCTAATGTTAAAGTTCAATTCCATATACCCACAATACTTTACGCATAGAGTCACAGACATCAGTGAATTTCATTCATATTTGCTGATTTATTAAAAGCTGAACAAACTGAAATCTTAAAAAATAACCAGGCTGTATGGACAATTAATTTATCAATTTACTTTTCCAAATATCTGCTACTACCACCATAGTTAGACCACATTAGACCAGAATGAAACTCAAACCAGTTTGACTTATATTGCAAAATCTATTTTTGATATCCAAATTTGTTTGTATTTAACATTTTAAGGCTACCACTCTGATCATATTCCCCACCTCAATACTCCACAAGGAAGTAAAGAACGATCATCAATGATAGAGAACATATGAACTGAATCATTATTCTCTGTCAGCTTCGCGCTCAGTAGGGAATATCACGATTCATCATCGTGGTTAGCGAGACCAAACACTTTAGAAACACATTTCTCAAGTCAGAAACTATAGAAATGATCCCTGAAAGTATAGTCTTAGTTTAACTGAGGGTGAAAACAAGAAGTCATTCACAGGACAATCATTCTCACTCATGGTTGCACCTCGCCGTCACACATGACCTAAACAACCAGCAGTAAACAAAGTATAACTACAACAAAACCATGACATTACACCTTAAGTCTAAACTGTTGCTAAAGCTGTTGATCTAATGTTAAAGTTCAATTCCATAATACCCACAATGCTTTGCGCATTGAGTCACAGACATCAGTGAATTTCATTCATAATTATTGATTTATTTAAAGCTGTACAAGCTGAAATCTTTAAAATCAACCAGGCTGTTTGGACAATTAATTTATTAATTTACTTCTCCACATATCTGCTACTACCACTACACATTATACCAGAATGAAACTCAAACCAGTTTGACTTATATTGATAATTCACAACACTGCTAGATCCACTCTGATCATATTCCCTTCATCAAAGCTCCATAAAGAAGGCTGAAGAAAAACAAAAAATGTCTCACATCTATCATTTTCTTTAGTTACACAAGCACATTCACTGCCCTCTGCCCTGTTAAACCACTGCTACATATCTTGAATATATCTGCCTGTTTTACACTATTTGACACTATTTGACCAACAGGTGGTTTCCTGAACACATGAAGCCCAGATGAAGCCTCGGGAAATGAACCCTTTTGCAAACCGATTTGCTGGAGAGCTTCAGTGCTTCATGAAGCTTCATCTCACCATCACTACTGGCAACACAAAAGGTTATTTTCTCTTACTGATTGGAAAAAGTCAATCTAATTCTTATAATCATTATCTAGAAATTCACTGCAAAACCTATTTTTGATATCCACATTTCTTTGTATTTAACATTTTAAGGCTACCACTCTGATCATATTCCCCACCTCAATACTCCACAAGGAAGTAATGAACGATCATCAATGACAGAAAACATATGAACTGAATCATTATTCTCTGTCAGCTTCGCGCTCAATAGGGAATATCACGACTCATCATCGTGGTTAGCGAGACCAAACACTTTAGAAACACATTTCTCAAGTCAGAAACTATAGAAATGATCCCTGAAAGTATAGTCTTAGTTTGACTGTGGGTGAAAACTGCATCTCATTCACAGGAGAATCATTCTCACTCAGGGTTCCTCTCTGCCATCAACAAGCTCCTCCTGTTGCTGCGTCTCGTAAATATTGCAGTATAAAACCTGTGTTTTCTGTTAAAAAAACACAAACGTCGAAAGATAGCAAGTACTACTCACCCATCTTTTAAGTGGCTAAACGTCTCTAGTCTGATCTGGAGCGCACAGCTGATATGTACGTGGTTGGTTTACATGGCGTAACAGAAGAGCATATTTAACGGTGTGTGGACAGAGAGTGTCCGATGTTATTAGGCTACAAGTAAATAAAAATACCACAAATCTATCTTCTTATCTTGTTGGTTTCTTATTCTGTCAATATAAAGACACAACAAGGTTGATATTATTCATCATTACAATAAATTATCAGTTCTGCATTATTATAAAAATCTAGATGCATTTCTAGGTGGTCCAGTGAACCCCTGAATCAACGCAAACTGCACCTGTGGCCAAAGTCCAAAATACTGGCAACTCAAAAGGCTAATTTCTCTCCTAAACTAGAAATTTCTCTCCTAAACTAGAAGAACTCATTCTTATATACATTTATATGAAATAAAACTACAACATTAATTACTTATAATTTCATTCCATTGTATTTAACATTTAATGGCTACCACTCTGATCATATTACCCACCTCATTACTCCACAAGGAAGTAAAAAACAATCATAAATGATAGAGAACATATGAACTGAATCATTATTCTCTATCAGCTTCACGCTCAGTAGGAAATATCACTACTCATCATCATGGTTAGCGAGACCAAACACTTTAGAAACACATTTCTCAAGTCAGAAACTATAGAAATGATCCCTGAAAGTATAGTCTTAGTTTGACTGAGGGTGAAAACTGCATCTCATTCACAGGAGAATCATTCTCACTTAGGGTTCCTCTCTGTCATCAACAAGCTCCTCCAGAAGCTGCGTCTCGTCCAATCATGTGTGTTTATATAAATGAAACAGCCCAGCCAATCACTGCATGACTCTGACAGCAAAGCTGTGATACAGAGAGCACACATGGGGAGAGAGGCAGCACTGAGATAAAGAAAACACTTGTATAATAGGTCTGAAGTAAGTAACAAAGTAAGAAAAGTTACATAAAATTTACACTGACAATAATGAGTCAAAGTTCATATTATTGGCAACACAAAAGACTAATTTCACTCCTAGACTGAAGAAAGTCAGCCTAATGTGTATTATTAGTCCATCTCCCGATAGTTGCATTGTATTTCACAGTTTAAAGGCTACCACTCTGATCATATTCCCCACCTCAATACTTCACAAGGAAGTAAAGAACGATCATCAATGACAAAAAACATATGAACTGAATCATTATTCTCTGTCAGCTTCACGCTCAGTAGGAAATATCACGACTCATCATCGTGGTTAGCGAGACAAAACACTATAGAAACACATTTCTCAAGTCAGAAACTATAGAAATGATCCCTGAAAGTATAGTCTTAGTTTGACTGAGGGTGAAAACTGCATCTCATTCACAGGAGAATCATTCTCACTCAGGGTTCCTCTCTGCCATCAACAATCTCCTCCTGTTGCTGCGTCTCGTAAATATTGCAGTATAAAACCTGTGTTTTCTGTTAAAAAAACACAAAAGTCAAAAGATAGCAAGTACTACTCACCCATCTTTTATGTAGCTAACAAATCTAGTCTGATCTGGAGCGCACAGCTGATAGGTACGTGGTTGGTTTACATGGCGTAACAGAAGAGCATATTTAACGGTGTGCGGACAGAGAGTGTCCGATGTTATTAGGCTATAAGTAAATAAAAATACCAAAAATCTATCTTCTTATCTTGTTCGTTTCTTATTCTATCAATATAAAGACACAACAAGGTTGATATTATTCATCATTACAATAAATTATCAGTTCTGCATTATTATAAAACTATAGATGCATTTCTAGGTGGTTCAGTGAACCCCTGAATCAACGCAAACTGCACCTGTGGTCAAAGTCCAAAATACTGGCAACTCAAAAGGCTAATTTCTCTCCTAAACTAGGAGAACTCATTCTTATATACATTTATATGAAATAAAACTACAATATTAATTACTTATAATTCCATTCCATTGTATTTAACATTTAATGGCTACCACTCTGATCATATTCCCCACCTCAATACTCCACAAGGAAGAAAAGAACGATCATCAATGATAGAGAACATATGAACTGAATCATTATTTTCTATCGGCTTCACGCTCAGTAGGGAATATCACGACTCATCATCGTGGTTAGCGAGACCAAACACTTTAGAAACACATTTCTCAAGTCAGAAACGATAGAAATGATCCCTGAAAGTATAGTCTTAGTTTAACTGAGGGTGAAAACAAGAAGTCATTCACAGGACAATCATTCTCAGTCATGGTTGCACCTCGCCGTCACAGACATCAGTGAATTTCATTCATATTTGCTGATTTATTAAAAGCTGCACAAGCTGAAACCTTTAAAATTAACCAGGCTGTTTGGACAATTAATTTACTTCTCCACATATCTGCTACTACCACTACACATAAGACCAGAATGAAACTCAAACCAGTTTGACTTATATTGATAATTCACAACACTGCTAGATCCACTCTGATCATATTCCCTTCATCAAAGCTCCATAAAGAAGACAGAATAAAAATGTCTCCAATCTATCATTTTCTTTAGTTACACAAGCACATTCACTGCCCTCTGCCCTGTTAAACCACTGCTACAAATCTGGAATATATCTGCCTGTTTTACACTATTTGACCAACAGGTGGTTTCCTGAGCACATGAAGCCCAGATGAAGCCTCGTGAAATAAACCCTTTTGCAAACCAATCAGCTGGAGAGCTTCAGTGCTTCATGAAGCTTCATCTCACCATCAATACTGGCAACACAAAAGGTTATTTTCTCTTACTGACTGGAAAAAGTCAATCTAATATTTATAATTATTATTTATAAATTGACTGCAAAATCTATTTTTGATATCCACATTTGTTTGTATTTAACATTTTAAGGCTACCACTCTGATCATATTCCCCACCTCAATACTCCACAAGAAAGTAAAGAACGATCATCAATGACAGAGAACATATGAACTAAATCATTATTCTCTATCAGCTTCACGCTCAGTGGGGAATATCACAACTCATCATCGTGGTTAGCGAGACCAAACACTTTAGAAACACATTTCTCAAGTCAGAAACTATAGAAATGATCCCTGAAAGTATAGTCTTAGTTTGACTGAGGGTGAAAACTGTATCTGATTCACAGGAGAATCATTCTCACTCAGGGTTCCTCTCTGTCATCAACAAGCTCCTCCAGTAGCTGCGTCTCGTCCAGTCATGTGTGTTTCTGTAAATGAAACAGCCCAGCCAATAACTGCATGACTCTGACAGCACAGCTGTGATACAGAGAGCACACAGACGGGGAGAGAGGCAGCACTGAGATAAAGAAAACACTTTTATAAAAGTTCTGAAGTAAGTAACAAAGTAAGAAAAGTTACATAAAATTTGTACTGACCACAACGAGTCAAATTTCAAAATATTGGCAACACAAAAAGCTAATTTCTCTACTAAACTGAAGGAAGTCAGTCTAATAGGCGTTATTAGACTATCTCCTGACTAGGGTATTTTTTTTTGATAGTTTTGATAGCTGTGATACAGAGAGCACACAGACGGGGAGAGAGGTAGCACTGAGATAAAGAAAACACTTGTATTAAAAAAGGTTTTAAGGAAGTAAGAAAAGGTATAAAAATGTACACTGATCACAATGAGTCAAAGTCCAAAATACTGGAAAAAAGGAAAATGTCTCTCCTAAACTTGAAGAAATCAATTTATTATTAGGAAATGAAACTAGGGTATTTTTTCTTGATAGTTGCATTTCATTATATTTAACATTTTACGGCTACTGTATGATAGGTCTGAAGTAAGTAACCAAGTAAGAAAAGTTACATAAAATTTACACTGACCACAATGAGTCAAAGTTCAAAATACTGGCAACACAAAAAGGCTAGTTTTTCTCCCAGACTGAAAAAAGACAGTCTAATGTGTCTCATTAGAAAGGAAATTAGAGTATTATCTCCCTGATAGTTGTATTATATTTCACAGTTTCAAGGCTACCACTCTGATCATATTCCCCACCTCAATACTCCACAAGGAAGTAAAGAACGATCATCAATGATAGAGAACATATGAACTGAATCATTATTCTCTGTCAGCTTCACGCTCAGTAGGGAATATCACGACTCATCATCGTGGTTAGCGAGACCAAACACTTTAGAAACACATTTCTCAAGTCAGAAACTATAAAAATGATCCCTGAAAATATAGTCTTAGTTTGGCTGAGGGTGAAAGCTGCATCTCATTCACAGGAAACTTACTATCACTGAGGGTTCTTCTCTGTCATCAACAAGCTCCTCCAGTTGTTGTGTCCCAGCAGCCAATCCCTGCAGGACTCTGACAGCACACAGACAGAAGAGAAAAGCAGACCTGAGGGACGATAAAGAAAAAGCAAGAAAAGTAAGAATTAAAGTAGGAAAAGTTGACGGTTCAAATACGAACAAGACAAAAGACTAATTTCTCTCACTGATTGGAAGAAGATGTGTTCAAGTCCCAATAAACATTCATGATGCTGTAAAACTGTTGCTTTATTTCTTTCAACTGATCTGTTTTTTAAATCATTACTAGATGTCAAGTCCTCCAGAGGTGATTATATTAATAACATGATTAACTTTTAAAATTGTTGATTACTTTTCTGTCAATCCACTAAAACAATAATGATCTAGTTGTTTCCTCTCTAATCCTTAACAACTTTACTCTGAAGTCATTACCTAAAGCAGTCATACCTATCTTTATTTTATTTTTCACATCACTGAAAGAGCCACTCTGATCATATTCCCTTCATCAAAGCTCCATAAAGAAGCAAAGAACGATCATCAATGAGAGAAAACATATGAACTGAATCATTATTCTCTGTCAGCTTCACGCTCAGAAGGAAATATCACGACTCACCATCGTGGTTAGCGAGACCAAACACTTTAGAAACACATTTCTCAAGTTGGAAACTATAGAAATGATCACTGAAAGTATAGTCTTAGTTTGACTGAGGGTGAAAACAGGAACTGATTCACACGACAATCATTCTCACTCATGGTTCCTCTCTGCCATCAACAAGCTCCTCCTGTTGCTGCGTCTCATCCAGTCATGTGTGTTTAAATGAAACAGCCCAGCCAATCACTGCATGACTCTGACGGCACAGCTGTGATACAGAGCACACAGACGGGGAGAGAGGCAGCACTGACATAAAGAAAACACTTGTATAAAAGGTCTGAAGTAAGTAACAAAGTAAGAAAACTCACAGTTACAATGATCACAATTAGTCAAAGTTCAAAATACTGGCAACACAAAAGGCTAATTTCTGTTCTAGACTGAAAGAAGTCAATCCAATATGTGCTATTAGAAAAATGAAACTAGAATATTTTCTCCTGATAGTTGTATTGTATTTCACAGTTTAAAGTCTACCACTCTGATCATATTCCCCACCTCAATACTCCACAAGGAAGTAATGAACGATCATCAATGACAGGGAACATATGAACTGAATCATTATTCTCTGTCCGCTTCACGCTCAGTAGGAAATATCACAACTCATCATCGTGGTTGGCGAGACCAAACACTTTAGAAACACATTTCTCAAGTCAGAAACTATAGAAATGATCCCTGAAAGTATAGTCTTAGTTTGACTGAGGGTGAAAACAGGAAGTCATTCACAGGACAATCATTCTCCCTCATGGTTGCACCTCGCCGTCACACATGACCAAAACGACCAAACAATCAAGGTATAACCGTAATAAAACCATGATATTACAACTTCAGTCTAAACTGTTGCTAAAGCTGTTGATCTAATGTTAAAGTTCAATTCCATATACCCAAAATACTTTACGCATAGAGTCACAGACATCAGTGAATTTCATTCATATTTGCTGATTTATTAAAAGCTGTACAAACTGAAATCTTAAAAATTAACCAGGCTGTTTGGACAATTAATTTATCAATTTACTTTTCCAAATATCTGCTACTACCACCATAGTTAGACCACATTAGACCAGAATGAAACTCACACCAGTTTGACTTATATTGCAAAATCTATTTTTGATATCTACATTTGTTTGTATTTAACATTTTAAGGCTACCACTCTGATCATATTCCCCACCTCATTACTCCACAAGGAAGTAAAGAACAATCATCAATGACAGAAAACATATGAACTGAATCATTATTATCTGTCAGCTTCACGCTCTGAAGGGAATATCACAACTCATCATCGTGGTTAGCGAGACCAAACACTTTAGAAACACATTTCTCAAGTCAGAAACTATAGAAATGATCCCTGAAAGTATAGTCTTAGTTTGACTGAGGGTGAAAGCTGCATCTGATTCACAGGAAACTTACTATCACTGAGGGTTCCTCTCTGTCATCAACAAGCTCCTCCAGTTGTTGTGTCCCAGCAGCCAATCCCTGCATGACTCTGACAGCACACAGACAGAAGAGAAAAGCAGACCTGAGGGACGATAAAGAATAGCAAGAAAAGTAAGATTCAAAGTAGGAAAAGTTGATGGTTCAAATACTGACAAGACAAAAGACTAATTTCTCTCACTGATTGGAAGAAGATGTGTTCAAGTCCCAATAAACATTCATGATGCTGTAAAACTGTTGCTTTATTTCTTTCAACTGATATGTTTTTTAAATCATTACTAGATGTCAAGTCCTCCAGAGGTGATTATATTAATAACATGATTAACTTTTAAAATTGTTGATAACTTTTCTGTCAATCCACTAAAACAATAATGACCTAGTTGTTTCCTCTCTAAACCTTAACAACGTTACTCTGAAGTGACTACATAAAGCAGTTATACCTATCTTTATTTTAATTTTCACATCACTGAAAGAGCCACTCTGATCATATTCCCTTCATCAAAGCTCCATAAAGAAGCAAAGAACGATCATCAATGACAGAAAACATATGAAGTGAATCATTATTCTCTGTCAGCTTCACGCTCAGTAGGAAATATCACTACTCATCATCGTGGTTAGCGAGACCAAACGCTTTAGAAACACATTTCTCAAGTCGGAAACTATAGAAATGATCCCTGAAAGTATAGTCTTAGTTTGACTGAGGGTGAAAACAGGAAGTCATTCACAGGACAATCATTCTCACTCATGGTTGCACCTCGCAGTCACACATGACCAAAACAACCAGCAGTAAACAAAGTATAACTACAACAAAACCATGACATTACACCTTAAGTCTAAACTGTTGCTAAAGCTGTTGATCTAATGTTAAAGTTCAATTCCATAATACCCACAATGCTTTGCGCATTGAGTCACAGACATCAGTGAATTTCATTCATAATTATTGATTTATTTAAAGCTGTACAATCTGAAATCTTTAAAATCAACCAGGCTGTTTGGACAATTAATTTATTAATTTACTTCTCCACATATCTGCTACTACCACTACACATTATACCAGAATGAAACTCAAACCAGTTTGACTTATATTGATAATTCACAACACTGCTAGATCCACTCTGATCATATTCCCTTCATCAAAGCTCCATAAAGAAGGCTGAAGAAAAACAAAAAATGTCTCACATCTATCATTTTCTTTAGTTACACAAGCACATTCACTGCCCTCTGCCCTGTTAAACCACTACTACATATCTTGAATATATCTGCCTGTTTTACACTATTTGACCAACAGGTGGTTTCATGAACACATGAAGCCCAGATGAAGCCTCGTGAAATGAACCCTTTTGAAAACCGATTAGCTGGAGAGCTTCAGTGCTTCATGAAGCTTCATCTCACCATCACTACTGGCAACACAAAAGGTTATTTTCTCTTACTGATTGGAAAAAGTCAATCTAATTTTTATAATAATTATCTAGAAATTTACTGCAAAACCTATTTTTGATATCCACATTTCTTTGTATTTATCATTTTAAGGCTACCACTCTGATCATATTCCCCACCTCAATACTCCACAAGGAAGTAATGAACTATCAAACGAAAATCTGACTGATCATTATTCTCTTCAGCTTCCCTCGTTGGAAATCAACTCATCATTGTTAGCGTCAAAACATATAGAAAACATTCCAATCAGAAATATAAAATGATCCTGAAGTAAACTTAGTTTGACTGGGGAAAATCATCTCATCAGGGATCATTCTCACTCGGTCTCTCGCATCAAAATTCCTCTGTTGGCGTTCGTAAAATTGCATAATAAACTGTTTTAAAAAAACAAAAATCAAAATCATACTACTACCATCTTTTTTGGCTAACAAATCTATCTGATTGGAGACAGTGTATAGTGGTGTTTAAAGGTACGAAAGATTTTAAGTTCGAAGAATGCCATGTTATTAGTAAAAATAAAAATACCAAAAAGTTTCTTCTTATATGTGATTTTTTTATCAATATAAAAAAAAGTTATATATTAATTAAATAAATTATTTCTGATTATATAAACTAATTTTCTAGTGTCAAACCCTGACACAAAAACACCGGTCAAAATCAAAATATGGCAACAAAATATTTCTCCTAAACTAGGAGAATATTCTATATACATTTATATGAAATCAAATCACTTATTATATAATTCCATCCATGATTTAAATTTAATGCTAATGATCTATTCCAACTCATCTACACAAGAAGTAATGAACGATCAATATAAGTTGACACATATCTATGATTCACGTCAGTAGGGATTCACGACTCATCATAGTTGCAACCAAACACTTTAGAAACAATTTCTCAAGTAAAACTATAAATCCCTGAAATATAGCTTATAGGGAAAACAAAGTTTCGAAATCATAATCAGTTGCACTCCCTATCAATCAGTAATCATTAATTTCTGATTTATTAAAAGCTGCCAACTAAACTTTAAAATTAACAGCTTGACATTAATTACCCTCCACATCCTATACCTACACATTAGACCAATTAAACTCAAACCTGTTTTATAATTCACAACCGTGACCATCGAATATTCCCTTATCAAACTCTAAAGAACAGAATAAAAAGTTCATCTCATTTCTTTGTACACAACATTCACTCCCTCTGCAATAAACCATTACATTTGATATATGCCTGTAACACTTTTGACCAATGGTTTCTCAAACCCAGATAACCTCGTGAAATAACCCTTTGCAAACCAAATGAAGCTCATCTTCAAAGTCACCAACACTACTGGAAACAAAACATTTTTTTACTTACGAAAAATCAATCAAATTTATAATATATTTTTATAAATTGACCAACATCTATTTTTATACATTTTTAGTATTTAACTTTAAGGCTACACTCTGATCATATCCCACTCAATATCAAAGAATAAAGCGAATCAATCCAAATTAACTAAATCATTATCTCTACACTCACTCTGGGGAACACATTCTAGGTTACAGCCAATCATTTAGAAACCTTCAGACAGAATTAGAAATGATCGGAAAGTATAGTCTTTGACTTAGGGGAAAACTTTTTCAAGAGAATCATACCAGGTTCCTCTTCATCAACAAGCTCTCAAATGTCCCAATAGTGTTTTCTTAAAGAAACACCACCAAGAGATTGAGCAAGCTGATATAAGAGACACAGGGGAATGAGATAATAAAAAAACACTTTATAAAATTCATATAACAAAGAAAAAGTTACAAAAATTTAACTACCAAATGACAAAGTCAATTGGCAAACAAAAAGCTGTTTTCTCCAACTAAAAAAAGTTAATGTTCCTTAAAAGAAATTAAGTTTTCTCTGAATGTATATAATTTCACATTTCAACTACTATCTATCAATTCCCACTAAACTCAAGAAGAAAACTCATATATAGAACTTAACTAATTTTCTCTCACTCAGCTCGTAGGAAATCACACATCACTGGTACAGACCAAAATTAGAAAACTTCCAAGCAGAAATATAAAAAGTCTGAAAGTTAGTTAGAATAAAGGGTGAAAGCTTCATCATTACAGGAAACTTACTATCATAGGGTTTTTCGTCACACAACCCTCAGTTGTTTGTCCCAGCAGCAATCCGCAGGACTGAGACAACAGAAAAAAAGGACCTAGGAGATAAAGAAAAAGAAGAAAAGTAAAATTAAATAGAAAATTCGTTAAATACAACAAGACAAAGACTATTTCTCTCACTGTTGAAAAATTAGTTAATCCAAAAAACATTCTATCTTAAAACTGTTGCTTTATTTCTTTAACATCTGATTTTTTAAATCTATAGATGTCAATCCAGAGGATTATATTAATACATAAAATTTTAAAATTTGATTATTTCTGTCAATCCCTAAAAAATAATATCTAGTTGTTTCTCAACCTTAACACGTTATTGAAGTATACCTAGAAACATCCTATTTTATTTTATTTTCACACCTGAAAAGCATCTATATTCCCTCATCAAACTCCAAAAAGGCAAAGAACTATCATACGAAAACATGATAACATTATTCTCTGTCACTCATCGGAGGGATATCACAACTATCAGTGTTAGAACAAAATTAAAAATTTCAATCAAAACTATAAAATGATCCCTGAAAGATGTAGTTTATGAGTAACAGATCTTCAAGGACAACATTCTAGCACACCTCCAGATCATATTTATTATATTTATTATCTAAAACTGCAAATTAATCTCTAAAATTAACCGCTATTACAAGAATTTACTTCTCCCTTTACCCCTACACATTAGCCAAATAAACTAAACCAGTTTTAATGAATCAACCATAACCTCTGAATATCCCTCATAAAAAAGCTGAATAAAACAAATCAATCTCACATCATTTTCTTAGAACAAAGCATTCATTCTTCTCTTAAACTACTTTAAATCTTTTTTACACTTTTGAAACATTTTATCCTCACATAACCCATAACCCAAATGAATTTAAAACCAAAGAACTTCATGTTAATTATTCACCATCACACTCGACAAAACGTTATTATTCTCTACAGCTGAAAAAGTCAATAATTTTAATCATATTTAGAATTACCAAACATTTTTATATCCACATTTTTACTTAACTTAGGCTACACTCTGATCATATTCCCCACCTAATCCAAAGGAAAAAACATCCCAGAAAAAAACTTAACGAACTTAACTCTGCAGTTCACGTGGATTCACGACTCCAGTACACAAACAAAAAAAAATTTTCAAAGAAAAAAGAAATATCCTGAGAAAATCTAGTTTGACTGAGAAAGCTATCTATTCACAGAAATTTATCATAAGGTTCCTTCTTCATCAACATCCTCCATTTTCCACACAATCCCTGAATCTGAAGACAGAAAAAAAAACGACCTAGGGATGATAAGAAAAAGCAGAAAATAATCAATAGAAAAGTTGACGTTCAATACAAAAAAAAAACTAATTTCTCCAATTGAAAGTTTAAGTAAATTTATATTAAAATGTTTTTATTTCTTCAATCTAATTTTCAGTCATTTACATCAAAACTCCGGATTATATTAATAACATATTAATTTAAAATTGTATTTTTCTGCAATCCACTAAAACAATATATAGTGTTTCTCTTAACTTAAAACTTACTTAATGATACCTAAAGTCAACTCTTTATTTTATTTTAAACTAAGCCATTGATCAATTCCCTCACAAACAAAAAGAAGAAATTCATCAAAACTAACTGGAATATTAATCTTATCATGCTAGAGGAATCACAACTATCATCTTACAACCAAAATTTGAAATCATTTTCATCAAAATATGAAAGATCCAAAGTTGCTATTTGACAGGTGACAGAGTATTAAGACAATTCAGATTCACTCCCGTCAATCATTAATCTTCAATAACTCTTATAAAAGACAACTAATCTTAAAATTACCAGGCTTTGACAATTAATTTTTCCAATCACACTCACTAAATCCGAAAATAACCATTTGATAATTATATTCCCACTAGACCCTCATCAATCCCTTCATCAATCCAAAAAGAAGGCTTAATATACGATAAGCTCCATCTACTTTCTTTAATACACAAAATTCATGTCTCTGCCGTAAACCATACTACATATTCGAATATTACTTTTTACACTTTTACAACAGTGTTTCCTGACACATGAACCCATGAACTGAATAACCTTTGAAAACAATTACTGAATTACTCATAACTTCACTAGAACCAAAAGGTCATTTATTCTTTACTGTAAAATAATCAATTTTATATCATATAAAATTTCTAAACTTTTTAATCCAATTTATGATATACATTTAAGGCTATTATAATTCCCCACTCAATCATGAAGAAAACATCTCAATACAAAAAACATTAGAATCATATTCCTGCGTTCACGTTAGGAATAGACCACACTGGTACAACCAACTAGAAACACTTTAAGCAGAAATAAAAATGACAAATAAATATTATAAGTAAATCGAAGCTCAAGCAATCAACTATGTTCTTCGCTACAAGTCCCTAGAGTCCACAGTCATTTGTTTAATAAAACCCACATCATGTGCTTTAGCAACTGGTACACACATGATTGACACTCATATAAACTATAAAGTCTGAAATACAAATAGAATAAGTTACAATATCACATACAAGTAAATTGCAACAAAGCAATTTAGCTCTAAAAAACATCATTTTGCTATTACAAATGAAATAAATTTTCATAATTATATCACATTAAAACTCACTCAGAATCAAAGTCATCTCCAAGGAATAATGAACTATCAACGTACAATACTAAATCATAATCTTGTTACCTAATAGAATATACAACTCATCTGTGAACAAACTTGAAACAATTTGTATGAATCATAAAACTGAAGTTAGCTATTTGATGTAAGATCATTCAAGAACAATACCAATAGTTCAATTAACCAATGACAACACAAACAATAGTATAACTAAAAACCATATTTAAACATCCAATTCTAAACTTGACATTAATTATTCATATACACATATTTACATCAAGTAACATCAGAACATCAATTCATTAAACTACAATGAATTCAAAATACCAGTGATGAAATATTACAATTATTCAATATCTTAACCACAGTTGACATAGACCAATGATTCAACCAATTTATTATTTAAATATTTACAATTATTGATTAACATTTAGCTACAGTAATCCTCCTCATTCACAGGAATAACACATTATCTGCGAAACAGAAGCTTATTTTGCACACAAGGAATAGACACATGAAAGAAAACTTAGAAAAATTTTCAAGAAATAAAAGTCCGAAAGAATTTATTACTGAGGGAAAACTATCTCTTAAGAACTTACTACATGGTTCTATCAAAACTCTCTTTTTCCCAGATAACCTATATTAAGCACCAGAAGATTAAATAACTAGAGATAAAATTAAAAGTTAGATTATTACGTAATCAGTTAAAATCAATAAAATCTACTCTCTACTTGAAAATTTCAAGCCAATAACTTTCTATCTTAACTTTCTCACTCAACGATATTTTAAACATATAATTAATCTCAAAGATGATATATAAAAAATGAATGAATCAAATTTGTCTTCCTCATCAGAAAACAATATCTGTGGTTAGCTAAAATTAAAACTTATCTAATATCAGAAAAAATATCCTAAATATATTTATTACTGAAAGGCAACAGCAATCATCAAACATAAATAATAGTCATCTCTACAAACATATGAATAACATCATTCTTTAGTTAGCAGAGAAACTACATCACTATGTAGCAGACCTAACGTTAGTACAATTTTCATAAACAGAATGATTAAAGTAACTTAGTTATAGTAAAACAGAAGTTTCAGAATAATCTATGTTAACTCAACAGTTGACAAAAAAATAAACAATAACTCAAACCATACATTACCTTAATTAAATTCAACTGTATCCAATGTAAATCAATCTAATCCAACTTATCATTTTAATCATAGAATTTTTATAAAATCAATTTAACTCAATTTGAATTTTAAAACACCTTTACATTAATTTAAATTACTTTCCAATTCTCAACACATTTACAATAATATTATTTCATTCATAACCAAACGCAAGTACCAAAAATTCCTACAATCCATAAGAAGCTAAATAACAAAATTCTCACTCTAAATTCATTTTACATTGAATATCCTCTACTTTAACCATACTATTGAAATACCTTAAACATTTACCATTTCTTGAAACTTAAGCCCAGAGAATCACATACCTTTAACGAAATAGAAGCATTCTGAACTACTACACATCGCAAGCAAATTTATTTTCTAGTGAAAAGCAATTAATGAAATCATTATAGAAATTTAGAAACCTTTTATACCTCTTATTTATTAGCTACACCTGATCTATTCACCAAACTCAAATGAATAGCATCTCATAAGAAACAACGAATCATATCTGTAGTCCCACATGGGAAACACACTCATCACTGTTAGGCAAATGTAAAAATCCAGTGAAAACATGATCAGAAAATATTTATGTTACTAGTACAAATAATCCATCAGGAAATCTATCAAAGTTCTTTGTAACAAAAATCAAACTGTTCCCATATTGATTTATTAATAAACCACCAATCGATGTTCACAACTGTATACAAGAACACGAATCATATACATAAAATACACTGATAAAGTCTAATGACAAAAAAAAAGTAAATTTACCTACATAAGCAAGAATATTACAAAAATCATTTACCAAACTAAAAAGTCAGCTTAAGTCATAGAATCATCTCCCGATATCTATTTCATAAAGGTACCACTCATAATACACTCATCAGAGTAAAGACGACATCAATAAAAAATAACTAATATTCTAAACTTACGCTTAGGAAAACAACACATGTAGATAACTTAATTTTTAAAAACTAGAATGACGAAATTAGTCTTGTTTACAGGAAAACACTCATTTACGGGATCACATAGGAGTATCATCTATTTCTAAGTTACAAATCAAATATTAGTATAAACTTTTTTCTTAAAAAAACAAAAGTAAATAGAATACTAACATCTTCATGTGGTAAAAATAATGACGACCAGTGTGGTACGTGTTAATGCTACAAAAGTAAAAAATACGAAATCGATTTATTCTATATAATAAAAACAAATATCTTTATATATCTTATATTAAATTATATAACAACAAGTTGACATTTATATACACAATAATTCCATCTCAATTAAAATAATGATTCTCATGGTATGAACCCTAATAGAAACTGACTTTAATCCAAATATGGAACAAAACTATTTCTAAACTACAAATATCTATTTCATTTAAGAAATAAATAAATTAATATATAATTCATTCATGTAATTAAGTACACTGACATTTCTCACTACTCCCAAGGAATAAAAGATCACTGTAAAACTATGAATGAACTTATCTTAGCAATATAGGATATCGATAATACTGTTCAACAAACTTTAAACACACAAGTAGACAAAAATCCCTAATATGTCTATTTAACTGAGGAAACAAGAATCTTAAAGCTATATAAGACAGTAAAACGTAAACATCAGAATTTCTTATATTACACAAAAATTCACACTACCTTTAATAACCGTTCAAACCAATAATTCTTTCAAACTGTCCTAACATTAACCAGATGAACTCAAACATTTACTATATGATAAAACTCAACATATTAATTTTCACTTCATATACTTGAAAAAAAAAATGTCTCAATTTATTTCTTTATTAACAACATTACTACATGTTCTAAACCATACAATCTTGAATATATTCTTTTACATATAAGACCATCAGTATTTCCTCACTAACCCAAGAACGAAAAAACATTAAAAAATTGAGAACATTATCTTTAAGCTTCCTACAGAATATGCAACACAATGTTTTCGACAAATTTAAAACAATTTCTAATTAAATACTATAATAGATCCCTGAAAAATCTTAGTTTACTGAGGGTGAAAAGATTTTCAAGGAACATCTATCATTCCCTCTCTCAAACAAGTAAATCATATGCGAGAACTAGAACTTAATATTTAAATCAGCAATGGAATTCACAATATCGTACGACCAAACACTTTAGAAACTTGAACAAAACATTTAATATCTGAAGTAAGTCAAGTTTACACTGAAATTCTCTCCAAAGAATCATTAAAAATGCCATAATACATCTCCTAATAGAGTCCAATGGTTCTGAATAAACCAGCATAAAGAATTTAAGTTTTGATATGAACAAAGGACGGGAAGAGGAGCACTGAAAAACAAAATTTAAAAAGTTTAAGAATAACAAAGAAAAAAGTTACAAATTACTACCAAACATGAATAAAAATATTTCATCTAAACTGAATTAATAATTAAGGAATACATAGGTATTAGAATTTTATACATTTTTTTAAGTTTAAATGTAGCAAAGACAATAAAGTCAAACTCAAGACAAAATCTCAAAAAGGAAAATGAAAAGAAATATTTTTCTTCGATAAGGAAATAGTATTTCATGATTAGAATTAACCTTAAATATTTCAAGTCAGAACATAAAGTCTAAATTACTATACTCAGAGAAAAGAAACATCAGAAAATTACTAGTTCTCTCTGCATCAAAAGCTCTAATATGCTCACAATGAGTTGCAATCAAACATCAGAAACTCTATCTGAAGCATAAATGACCTAAAATAGCTAGGTGTAGAAGAGCCATCATCAAGAAATAAGATGAAGTCTTTTAAACATCAAGTAAAAGTCCACAGAACCAGGTATCAAGCAAAAAAAAAAAGCAACTGAGGACATAAAAAAACCAAATAATTATAAGTGAAAAGTTGCATCAAAAAACTATATAAATCTGATTAAATGTGTTTTAACATTCAGACTTAAATTTTAATTTTTAATATCCTTAAATATAAATAATCTCAAGATTATTGAAAAGTGATTAACTAACAATTAATACTTTTTTACACTAAAAAGACAGTTTCCTTCATTAAAATTTAATCTAAACTCCTAAAATCATACTCTTTATTAACTTTCATCAATGAAAGAACCTCTGAAATCCTAATCATATCTTAAAAGCAAACATTCAAGAAGAAAACATTAACAATCATTTTCTTGCTAGCTAACTAATCGAACGTAGAAACAACTTTCAATTTAAAATATAAAATCACTAATATGTCTTACTGAGGGTAAAAAGGAACATTCACAGACAATCATTCTCATCATGGTTCATCACCTCAGCAAATTCACATCTGTTTAAAAGCAAAACACAAATCACTAATAACAATGTATAAAGAAAGTCGGGAGTGCAAGTCATAACAAACATATAAATAAAGTAACCAAAAAACTCCTTATTAAATTCAATCAAATTAAACAAAAGCTATCATTTCTGATGAATACCAATTATAAACAAATAGAATTCTCCATATATTTCACAAGTTAAATACACATACCACTCATTCAAGACTAATACGATAAATCAGAACATAATATTCAATCATCCGTTGCTACAAGAAACCAATCTCTGGACAACCTTATAACACTTTCCATGAACAAATACCTAAATATCTATGACAGAGAAAAGATCTCAAGACAATCAAATCAGTTACCTCGTTCACAATATAAAACAAATCAAGTTATCAAAACTTTAAACTTCACCAATTCAGATTTAAAATGTAAAGTAATCCTAACTATTACTAAACACAAGATAAATATCAGTTACTATAAACAAACAAATAAAATTAACTTAAACATATATAATTACATTTATTAAACTTTACACATATTCCAATAACGAAAAACTTACCATTACTAATAAATATTATGAAAATTTGTTTTATTTAACTGTAGAGTAAATCAAATCCCTCATTCACAAGGAATTAAACTACTAATACTAAAGAGATAACATACTACATTACAAGAATACAAATTATTATCCGTACCAACTCTATTAAATAGCTCAACACTATTACACCCAATCATGAAGATGAACAGCCATCATAAGAAAAAAATAGATCTCAAAGAAACTCAATGTTCACAATCGGGTAGCAAGCAAAGAAAATCATCACTGAGAAGAAAAATCAAAAAAATCAAGGGAAAATGAGTTAATCGAAAACTAAATTAATTTACTTTACTATTAATTTTCAATCTCCAATTTGACTTAAAATTGTAATTTCAACGAATTTTAAATAATAACATGCATTAATTAATAAATGTTATTTAATTTTAAACATGCAATCCCAATTGACTGTTTCCAAAACGTTACTCTGAAGTGACTACATAAAGCAGTTATACCTATCTTTATTTTAATTTTCACATCACTGAAAGAGCCACTCTGATCATATTCCCTTCATCAAAGCTCCATAAAGAAGCAAAGAACGATCATCAATGACAGAAAACATATGAAGTGAATCATTATTCTCTGTCAGCTTCACGCTCAGTAGGAAATATCACGACTCATCATCGTGGTTAGCGAGACCAAACGCTTTAGAAACACATTTCTCAAGTCGGAAACTATAGAAATGATCCCTGAAAGTATAGTCTTAGTTTGACTGAGGGTGAAAACAGGAAGTCATTCACAGGACAATCATTCTCACTCATGGTTGCACCTCGCCGTCACACATGACCAAAACAACCAGCAGTAAACAAAGTATAACTACAACAAAACCATGACATTACACCTTAAGTCTAAACTGTTGCTAAAGCTGTTGATCTAATGTTAAAGTTCAATTCCATAATACCCACAATGCTTTGCGCATTGAGTCACAGACATCAGTGAATTTCATTCATAATTATTGATTTATTTAAAGCTGTACAATCTGAAATCTTTAAAATCAACCAGGCTGTTTGGACAATTAATTTATTAATTTACTTCTCCACATATCTGCTACTACCACTACACATTATACCAGAATGAAACTCAAACCAGTTTGACTTATATTGATAATTCACAACACTGCTAGATCCACTCTGATCATATTCCCTTCATCAAAGCTCCATAAAGAAGGCTGAAGAAAAACAAAAAATGTCTCACATCTATCATTTTCTTTAGTTACACAAGCACATTCACTGCCCTCTGCCCTGTTAAACCACTACTACATATCTTGAATATATCTGCCTGTTTTACACTATTTGACCAACAGGTGGTTTCATGAACACATGAAGCCCAGATGAAGCCTCGTGAAATGAACCCTTTTGCAAACCGATTTGCTGGAGAGCGTCAGTGCTTCATGAAGCTTCATCTCACCATCACTACTGGCAACACAAAAGGTTATTTTCTCTTACTGATTGGAAAAAGTCAATCTAATTTTTATAATAATTATCTAGAAATTTACTGCAAAACCTATTTTTGATATCCACATTTCTTTGTATTTATCATTTTAAGGCTACCACTCTGATCATATTCCCCACCTCAATACTCCACAAGGAAGTAATGAACGATCATCAATGACAGAAAACATATGAACTGAATCATTATTCTCTGTCAGCTTCGCGCTCAGTAGGGAATATCACGACTCATCATCGTGGTTAGCGAGACCAAACACTGTAGAAACACATTTCTCAAGTCAGAAACTATAGAAATGATCCCTGAAAGTATAGTCTTAGTTTGACTGAGGGTGAAAACTGCATCTCATTCACAGGAGAATCATTCTCACTCAGGGTTCCTCTCTGCCATCAACAATCTCCTCCTGTTGCTGCGTCTCGTAAATATTGCAGTATAAAACCTGTGTTTTCTGTTAAAAAAACACAAAAGTCAAAAGATAGCAAGTACTACTCACCCATCTTTTATGTGGCTAACAAATCTAGTCTGATCTGGAGCGCACAGCTGATAGGTACGTGGTTGGTTTACATGGCGTAACAGAAGAGCATATTTAACGGTGTGCGGACAGAGAGTGTCCGATGTTATTAGGCTATAAGTAAATAAAAATACCAAAAATCTATCTTCTTATCTTGTTCGTTTCTTATTCTATCAATATAAAGACACAACAAGGTTGATATTATTCATCATTACAATAAATTATCAGTTCTGCATTATTATAAAAACTATAGATGCATTTCTAGGTGGTTCAGTGAACCCCTGAATCAACGCAAACTGCACCTGTGGTCAAAATCCAAAATACTGGCAACCCAAAAGGCTAATTTCTCTCCTAAACTAGGAGAACTCATTCTTATATACATTTATATGAAATAAAACTACAACATTAATTACTTATAATTCCATTCCATTGTATTTAACATTTAATGGCTACCACTCTGATCATATTCCCCACCTCAATACTCCACAAGGAAGTAAAGAACGATCATCAATGATAGAGAACATATGAACTGAATCATTATTCTCTATCGGCTTCACGCTCAGTAGGGAATATCACGACTCATCATCGTGGTTAGCGAGACCAAACACTTTAGAAACACATTTCTCAAGTCAGAAACTATAGAAATGATCCCTGAAAGTATAGTCTTAGTTTAACTGAGGGTGAAAACAAGAAGTCATTCACAGGACAATCATTCTCAGTCATGGTTGCACCTCGCCGTCACAGACATCAGTGAATTTCATTCATATTTGCTGATTTATTAAAAGCTGCACAAGCTGAAACCTTTAAAATTAACCAGGCTGTTTGGACAATTAATTTACTTCTCCACATATCTGCTACTACCACTACACATTAGACCAGAATGAAACTCAAACCAGTTTGACTTATATTGATAATTCACAACACTGCTAGATCCACTCTGATCATATTCCCTTCATCAAAGCTCCATAAAGAAGACAGAATAAAAATGTCTCCAATCTATCATTTTCTTTAGTTACACAAGCACATTCACTGCCCTCTGCCCTGTTAAACCACTGCTACATATCTGGAATATATCTGCCTGTTTTACACTATTTGACCAACAGGTGGTTTCCTGAGCACATGAAGCCCAGATGAAGCCTCGTGAAATAAACCCTTTTGCAAACCAATCAGCTGGAGAGCTTCAGTGCTTCATGAAGCTTCATCTCACCATCACTACTGGCAACACAAAAGGTTATTTTCTCTTACTTACTGGAAAAAGTCAATCTAATATTTATAATTATTATTTATAAATTGACTGCAAAATCTATTTTTGATATCCACATTTGTTTGTATTTAACATTTTAAGGCTACCACTCTGATCATATTCCCCACCTCAATACTCCACAAGAAAGTAAAGAGCGATCATCAATGACAGAGAACATATGAACTAAATCATTATTCTCTATCAGCTTCACGCTCAGTGGGGAATATCACAACTCATCATCGTGGTTAGCGAGACCAATCACTTTAGAAACACATTTCTCAAGTCAGAAACTATAGAAATGATCGCTGAAAGTATAGTCTTAGTTTGACTTAGGGTGAAAACTGTATCTGATTCACAGGAGAATCATTCTCACTCAGGGTTCCTCTCTGTCATCAACAAGCTCCTCAAGTTGCTGCGTCTCGTCCAGTCATGTGTGTTTCTGTAAATGAAACAGCCCAGCCAATCACTGCATGACTCTGACAGCACAGCTGTGATACAGAGAGCACACAGACGGGGAGAGAGGCAGCACTGAGATAAAGAAAACACTTTTATAAAAGTTCTGAAGTAAGTAACAAAGTAAGAAAAGTTACATAAAATTTACACTGACCACAATGAGTCAAAGTTCAAAATACTGGCAACACAAAAAGGCTAGTTTTTCTCCCAGACTGAAAAAAGACAGTCTAATGTGTCTCATTATAAATGAAATTAGAGTATTATCTCCCTGATAGTTGTATTATATTTCACAGTTTCAAGGCTACTACTCTGATCATATTCCCCACCTCAATACTCCACAAGGAAGTAAAGAACGATCATCAATGATAGAGAACATATGAACTGAATCATTATTCTCTGTCAGCTTCACGCTCAGTAGGGAATATCACGACTCATCATCGTGGTTAGCGAGACCAAACACTTTAGAAACACATTTCTCAAGTCAGAAACTATAAAAAATGATCCCTGAAAGTATAGTCTTAGTTTGACTGAGGGTGAAAGCTGCATCTCATTCACAGGAAACTTACTATCACTGAGGGTTCTTCTCTGTCATCAACAAGCTCCTCCAGTTGTTGTGTCCCAGCAGCCAATCCCTGCAGGACTCTGACAGCACACAGACAGAAGAGAAAAGCAGACCTGAGGGACGATAAAGAAAAAGCAAGAAAAGTAAGAATTAAAGTAGGAAAAGTTGACGGTTCAAATACGAACAAGACAAAAGACTAATTTCTCTCACTGATTGGAAGAAGATGTGTTCAAGTCCAAATAAACATTCATGATGCTGTAAAACTGTTGCTTTATTTCTTTCAACTGATCTGTTTTTTAAATCATTACTAGATGTCAAGTCCTCCAGAGGTGATTATATTAATAACATGATTAACTTTTAAAATTGTTGATTACTTTTCTGTCAATCCACTAAAACAATAATGATCTAGTTGTTTCCTCTCTAATCCTTAACAACGTTACTCTGAAGTGATTACCTAAAGCAGTCATACCTATCTTTATTTTATTTTTCACATCACTGAAAGAGCCACTCTGATCATATTCCCTTCATCAAAGCTCCATAAAGAGGCAAAGAACAATCATCAATGACAGAAAACATATGAACTGAATCATTATTCTCTGTCAGCTTCACGCTCAGGAGGGAATATCACAACTCATCATCGTGGTTAGCGAGACCAAACACTTTAGAAACACATTTCTCAAGTCAGAAACTATAGAAATGATCCCTGAAAGTATAGTCTTAGTTTGACTGAGGGTGAGAACAGGAAGTCATTCACAGGACAATCATTCTCAGTCATGGTTGCACCTCGCCGTCACAGACATCAGTGAATTTCATTCATATTTGCTGATTTATTAAAAGCTGCACAAGCTGAAATCTCTAAAATTAACCAGGCTGTTTGGACAATTAATTTACTTCTCCACATATCTGCTACTACCACTACACATTAGGCCAGAATGAAACTCAAACCAGTTTGACTTATATTGATATTTCACAACACTGCTAGATCCACTCTGATCATATTCCCTTCATCAAAGCTCCAAAAAGAAGGCTGAATAAAAACGAATAATGTCTCCCATCTATCATTTTCTTTAGATACACAAGCACATTCACTGTCCTCTGCCCGGTTAAACCACTACTACATATCTGGAATATATCTGCCTGTTTTACACTCTTTGACCAACAGGTGGTTTCCTGAACACATGAAGCCCAGATGAAGCCTCGTGAAATGAACCCTTTTGAAAACCAATTAGCTGGAGAGCTTCAGTGCTTCATGAAGCTTCATCTCACCATCACTACTGGCAGCACAAAAGGTTATTTTCTCTTACTGACTGGAAAAAGTCAATCTAATTTTTATAATCATTATTTAGAAATTTACTGCAAAACCTATTTTTGATATCCACATTTGTTTGTATTTAACATTTTAAGGCTACCACTCTGATCATATTCCCCACCTCAATACTCCACAAGGAAGTAAAGAACGATCCTCAATGACAAAAAACATATGAACTGAATCATTATTCTCTGTCAGCTTCACGCTCAGTAGGGAATATCACGACTCATCATCGTGGTTAGCGAGACCAAACACTTTAGAAACACATTTCTCAAGTCAGAAACTATAGAAATGATCCCTGAAAGTATAGTCTTAGTTTGACTGAGGGTGAAAGCTGCATCTCATTCACAGGAAACTTACTATCACTGAGGGTTCTTCTCTGTCATCAACAAGCTCCTCCAGTTGTTGTGTCCCAGCAGCCAATCCCTGCATGACTCTGACAGCACACAGACAGAAGAGAAAAGCAGACCTGAGGGACGATAAAGAAAAAGCAAGAAAAGTAAGAATCAAAGTAGGAAAAGTTGACGGTTCAAATACAAACAAGAAAAAAGACTAATTTCTCTCACTGATTGGAAGATGTGTTCAAGTCCCAATAAACATTCATGATGCTGTAAAACTGTTGCTTTATTTCTTTCAACTGATCTGTTTTTTAAATCATTACTAGATGTCAAGTCCTCCAGAGGTGATTATATTAATAACATGATTAACTTTTAAAATTGTTGATTACTTTTCTGTCAATCCACTAAAACAATAATGATCTAGTTGTTTCCTCTCTAATCCTTAACAACGTTACTCTGAAGTGATTACCTAAAGCAGTCATACCTATCTTTATTTTATTTTTCACATCACTGAAAGAGCCACTCTGATCATATTCCCTTCATCAAAGCTCCATAAAGAAGCAAAGAACGATCATCAATGACAGAAAACATATGAACTGAATCATTATTCTCTGTCAGCTTCACGCTCAGGAGGGAATATCACAACTCATCATCGTGGTTAGCGAGACCAAACACTTTAGAAACACATTTCTCAAGTCAGAAACTATAGAAATGATCCCTGAAAGTATAGTCTTAGTTTGACTGAGGGTGAGAACAGGAAGTCATTCACAGGACAATCATTCTCAGTCATGGTTGCACCTCGCCGTCACAGACATCAGTGAATTTCATTCATATTTGCTGATTTATTAAAAGCTGCACAAGCTGAAATCTCTAAAATTAACCAGGCTGTTTGGACAATTAATTTACTTCTCCACATATCTGCTACTACCACTACACATTAGGCCGGAATGAAACTCAAACCAGTTTGACTTATATTGATAATTCACAACACTGCTAGATCCACTCTGATCATATTCCCTTCATCAAAGCTCCAAAAAGAAGGCTGAATAAAAACGAATAATGTCTCCCATCTATCATTTTCTTTAGATACACAAGCACATTCACTGTCCTCTGCCCGGTTAAACCACTACTACATATCTGGAATATATCTGCCTGTTTTACACTCTTTGACCAACAGGTGGTTTCCTGAACACATGAAGCCCAGATGAAGCCTCGTGAAATGAACCCTTTTGAAAACCAATTAGCTGGAGAGCGTCAGTGCTTCATGAAGCTTCATCTCACCATCACTACTGGCAACACAAAAGGTTATTTTCTCTTACTGACTGGAAAAAGTCAATCTAATTTTTATAATCATTATTTAGAAATTTACTGCAAAACCTATTTTTGATATCCACATTTGTTTGTATTTAACATTTTAAGGCTACCACTCTGATCATATTCCCCACCTCAATACTCCACAAGGAAGTAAAGAACGATCCTCAATGACAAAAAACATATGAACTGAATCATTATTCTCTGTCAGCTTCACGCTCAGTAGGGAATATCACGACTCATCATCGTGGTTAGCGAGACCAAACACTTTAGAAACACATTTCTCAAGTCAGAAACTATAGAAATGATCCCTGAAAGTATAGTCTTAGTTTGACTGAGGGTGAAAGCTGCATCTCATTCACAGGAAACTTACTATCACTGAGGGTTCCTCTCTGTCATCAACAAGCTCCTCCAGTTGTTGTGTCCCAGCAGCCAATCCCTGCATGACTCTGACAGCACACAGACAGAAGAGAAAAGCAGACCTGAGGGATGATAAAGAAAAAGCAAGAAAAGTAAGAATCAAAGTAGGAAAAGTTGACGGTTCAAATACAAACAAGAAAAAAGACTAATTTCTCTCACTGATTGGAAGATGTGTTCAAGTCCCAATAAACATTCATGATGCTGTAAAACTGTTGCTTTGTTTCTTTCAACTGATCTGTTTTTTAAATCATTACTTGATGTCAAGTCCTCCAGAGGTGATTATATTAATAACATGATTAACTTTTAAAATTGTTGATTACTTTTCTGTCAATCCACTAAAACAATAATGATCTAGTTGTTTCCTCTCTAATCCTTAACAACGTTACTCTGAAGTGATTACCTAAAGCAGTCATACCTATCTTTATTTTATTTTTCACATCACTGAAAGAGCCACTCTGATCATATTCCCTTCATCAAAGCTCCATAAAGAAGCAAAGAACGATCATCAATGACAGAAAACATATGAACTGAATCATTATTCTCTGTCAGCTTCACGCTCAGGAGGGAATATCACAACTCATCATCGTGGTTAGCGAGACCAAACACTTTAGAAACACATTTCTCAAGTCAGAAACTATAGAAATGATCCCTGAAAGTATAGTCTTAGTTTGACTGAGGGTGAGAACAGGAAGTCATTCACAGGACAATCATTCTCAGTCATGGTTGCACCTCGCCGTCACAGACATCAGTGAATTTCATTCATATTTGCTGATTTATTAAAAGCTGCACAAGCTGAAATCTCTAAAATTAACCAGGCTGTTTGGACAATTAATTTACTTCTCCACATATCTGCTACTACCACTACACATTAGGCCAGAATGAAACTCAAACCAGTTTGACTTATATTGATAATTCACAACACTGCTAGATCCACTCTGATCATATTCCCTTCATCAAAGCTCCAAAAAGAAGGCTGAATAAAAACGAATAATGTCTCCCATCTATCATTTTCTTTAGATACACAAGCACATTCACTGTCCTCTGCCCTGTTAAACCACTACTACATATCTGGAATATATCTGCCTGTTTTACACTCTTTGACCAACAGGTGGTTTCCTGAACACATGAAGCCCAGATGAAGCCTCGTGAAATGAACCCTTTTGAAAACCAATTAGCTGGAGAGCTTCAGTGCTTCATGAAGCTTCATCTCACCATCACTACTGGCAACACAAAAGGTTATTTTCTCTTACTGACTGGAAAAAGTCAATCTAATTTTTATAATCATTATTTAGAAATTTACTGCAAAACCTATTTTTGATATCCACATTTGTTTGTATTTAACATTTTAAGGCTACCACTCTGATCATGTTCCCCACCTCAATACTTCCACAAGGAAGTAAAGAACGATCCTCAATGACAAAAAACATATGAACTGAATCATTATTCTCTGTCAGCTTCACGCTCAGTAGGGAATATCACGACTCATCATCGTGGTTAGCGAGACCAAACACTTTAGAAACACATTTCTCAAGTCAGAAACTATAGAAATGATCCCTGAAAGTATAGTCTTAGTTTGACTGAGGGTGAAAGCTGCATCTCATTCACAGGAAACTTACTATCACTGAGGGTTCCTCTCTGTCATCAACAAGCTCCTCCAGTTGTTGTGTCCCAGCAGCCAATCCCTGCATGACTCTGACAGCACACAGACAGAAGAGAAAAGCAGACCTGAGGGATGATAAAGAAAAAGCAAGAAAAGTAAGAATCAAAGTAGGAAAAGTTGACGGTTCAAATACTAACAAGACAAAAGACTAATTTCTCTCACTGATTGGAAGATGTGTTCAAGTCCCAATAAACATTCATGATGCTGTAAAACTGTTGCTTTGTTTCTTTCAACTGATCTGTTTTTTAAATCATTACTTGATGTCAAGTCCTCCAGAGGTGATTATATTAATAACATGATTAACTTTTAAAATTGTTGATTACTTTTCTGTCAATCCACTAAAACAATAATGATCTAGTTGTTTCCTCTCTAATCCTTAACAACGTTACTCTGAAGTGATTACCTAAAGCAGTCATACCTATCTTTATTTTATTTTTCACATCACTGAAAGAGCCACTCTGATCATATTCCCTTCATCAAAGCTCCATAAAGAAGCAAAGAACGATCATCAATGACAGAAAACATATGAACTGAATCATTATTCTCTGTCAGCTTCACGCTCAGGAGGGAATATCACAACTCATCATCGTGGTTAGCGAGACCAAACACTTTAGAAACACATTTCTCAAGTCAGAAACTATAGAAATGATCCCTGAAAGTATAGTCTTAGTTCGACTGAGGGTGAGAACAGGAAGTCATTCACAGGACAATCATTCTCAGTCATGGTTGCACCTCGCCGTCACAGACATCAGTGAATTTCATTCATATTTGCTGATTTATTAAAAGCTGCACAAGCTGAAATCTCTAAAATTAACCAGGCTGTTTGGACAATTAATTTACTTCTCCACATATCTGCTACTACCACTACACATTAGGCCAGAATGAAACTCAAACCAGTTTGACTTATATTGATAATTCACAACACTGCTAGATCCACTCTGATCATATTCCCTTCATCAAAGCTCCAAAAAGAAGGCTGAATAAAAACGAATAATGTCTCCCATCTATCATTTTCTTTAGATACACAAGCACATTCACTGTCCTCTGCCCGGTTAAACCACTATATCTGGAATATATCTGCCTGTTTTACACTCTTTGACCAACAGGTGGTTTCCTGAACACATGAAGCCCAGATGAAGCCTCGTGAAATGAACCCTTTTGAAAACCAATTAGCTGGAGAGCTTCAGTGCTTCATGAAGCTCCATCTCACCATCACTACTGGCAGCACAAAAGGTTATTTTCTCTTACTGACTGGAAAAAGTCAATCTAATTTTTATAATCATTATTTAGAAATTTACTGCAAAACCTATTTTTGATATCCACATTTGTTTGTATTTAACATTTTAAGGCTACCACTCTGATCATATTCCCCACCTCAATACTCCACAAGGAAGTAAAGAACGATCCTCAATGACAAAAAACATATGAACTGAATCATTATTCTCTGTCAGCTTCACGCTCAGTAGGGAATATCACGACTCATCATCGTGGTTAGCGAGACCAAACACTTTAGAAACACATTTCTCAAGTCAGAAACTATAGAAATGATCCCTGAAAGTATAGTCTTAGTTTGACTGAGGGTGAAAGCTGCATCTCATTCACAGGAAACTTACTATCACTGAGGGTTCCTCTCTGTCATCAACAAGCTCCTCCAGTTGTTGTGTCCCAGCAGCCAATCCCTGCATGACTCTGACAGCACACAGACAGAAGAGAAAAGCAGACCTGAGGGACGATAAAGAAAAAGCAAGAAAAGTAAGAATCAAAGTAGGAAAAGTTGACGGTTCAAATACAAACAAGACAAAAGACTAATTTCTCTCACTGATTGGAAGATGTGTTCAAGTCCCAATAAACATTCATGATGCTGTAAAACTGTTGCTTTATTTCTTTCAACTGATCTGTTTTTTAAATCATTACTAGATGTCAAGTTCTCCAGAGGTGATTATATTAATAACATGATTAACTTTTAAAATTGTTGATTACTTTTCTGTCAATCCACTAAAACAATAATGATCTAGTTGTTTCCTCTCTAATCCTTAACAACGTTACTCTGAAGTGATTACCTAAAGCAGTCATACCTATCTTTATTTTATTTTTCACATCACTGAAAGAGCCACTCTGATCATATTCCCTTCATCAAAGCTCCATAAAGAAGCAAAGAACGATCATCAATGACAGAAAACATATGAACTGAATCATTATTCTCTGTCAGCTTCACGCTCAGGAGGGAATATCACAACTCATCATCGTGGTTAGCGAGACCAAACACTTTAGAAACACATTTCTCAAGCCAGAAACTATAGAAATGATCCCTGAAAGTATAGTCTTAATAATTCTAAGGGTCAAAACAAGAAGTCATTCACAGGACAATCATTCTCAGTCATGGTTGCACCTCGCCGTCACAGACATCAGTGAATTTCATTCATATTTGCGGATTTATTAAAAGCTGCACAAGCTGAAACCTTTAAAATTAACCAGGCTGTTTGGACAATTAATTTACTTCTCCACATATCTGCTACTACCACTACACATTAGACCAGAATGAAACTCAAACCAGTTTGACTAATATTGATAATTCACAACACTGCTAGATCCACTCTGATCATATTCCCTTCATCAAAGCTCCATAAAGAAGACAGAATTAAAATGTCTCCAATCTATCATTTTCTTTAGTTACACAAGCACATTCACTGCCCTCTGCCCTGTTAAACCACTGCTACATATCTGGAATATATCTGCCTGTTTTACACTATTTGACCAACAGGTGGTTTCCTGAGCACATGAAGCCCAGATGAAGCCTCGTGAAATAAACCCTTTTGCAAACCAATCAGCTGGAGAGCTTCAGTGCTTCATGAAGCTTCATCTCACCATCACTACTGGCAACACAAAAGGTTATTTTCTCTTACTGACTGGAAAAAAGTCAATCTAATATTTATAATTATTATTTATAAATTGACTGCAAAATCTATTTTTTCATATCCACATTTATTTGTATTTAACATTTTAAGGCTACCACTCTGATCATATTCCCCACCTCAATACTCCACAAGAAAGTAAAGAACGATCATCAATGACAGAGAACATATGAACTAAATCAGTATTCTCTATCAGCTTCACGCTCAGTGGGGAATATCACAACTCATCATCGTGGTTAGCGAGACCAAACACTTTAGAAACACATTTCTCAAGTCAGAAACTATAGAAATGATCCCTGAAAGTATAGTCTTAGTTTGACTGAGGGTGAAAACTGTATCTGATTCACAGGAGAATCATTCTCACTCAGGGTTCCTCTCTGCCATCAACAAGCTCCTCCAGTAGCTGCGTCTCGTCCAGTCATGTGTGTTTCTGTAAATGAAACAGCCCAGCCAATCACTGCATGACTCTGACAGCACAGCTGTGATACAGAGAGCACACAGACGGGGAGAGAGGCAGCACTGAGATAAAGAAAACACTTGTATAAAAGGTCTGAAGTAAGTAACAAAGTAAGAAAAGTTACATAAAATTTGTACTGACCACAACAAGTGAAATTTCAAAATATTGGCAACACAAAAAGCTAATTTCTCTACTAAACTGAAGGAAGTCAGTCTAATAGGCATTATTAGCCTATCTCCTGACTAGGGTATTTTTTTTTGATAGTTTTGATAACTGTGATACAGAGAGCACACAGACGGGGAGAGAGGCAGCACTGACATAAAGAAAACACTTGTATAAAAAAGGTTTTAAGGAAGTAAGAAAAGGTATAAAAATGTACAATGATCACAATGAGTCAAAGTCCAAAATACTGGAAAAAAGGCAAATTCTCTCCTAAACTGGAAGAAATCAATTTATTATCAGGAAATGAAACTAGGGTGTTTTTTCTTGATATTTGAATTTCATTATATTTAACATTTTACGGCTACTGTATAATAGGTCTGAAGTAAGTAACAAAGTAAGAAAAGTTACATAAAATTTACACTGACCACAATGAGTCAAAGTTCAAAATACTGGCAACACAAAAAGGCTAGTTTTTCTCCCAGACTGAAAAAAGACGGTCTAATACGTTTCATTAGAAAATGAATCTAGAGTATTATCTCCCTGATAGTTGCATTGTATTTCACAGTTTAAAGGCTACCACTCTGATCATATTCCCCACCTCAATACTCCACAAGGAAGTAAAGAACGATCATCAATGATAGCGAACATATGAACTGAATCATTATTCTCTGTCAGCTTCACGCTCAGTAGGGAATATCACGACTCATCATCGTGGTTAGCGAGACCAAACACTTTAGAAACACATTTCTCAAGTCAGAAACTATAGAAATGATCCCTGAAAGTATAGTCTTAGTTTGACTGAGGGTGAAAACTGTATCTGATTCACAGGAGAATCATTCTCACTCAGGGTTCCTCTCTGCCATCAACAAGCTCCTCCAGTAGCTGCGTCTCGTCCAGTCATGTGTGTTTCTGTAAATGAAACAGCCCAGCCAATCACTGCATGACTGACAGCACAGCTGTGATACAGAGAGCACACAGACGGGGAGAGAGGCAGCACTGAGATAAAGAAAACACTTGTATAAAAGGTTTTAAGTAAGTAACAAAGTAAGAAAAGTTACATAAAATTTACACTGACAACAATGAGTCAAAGTTCAAAATATAGGCAACACAAAAGGGCTAGTTTCTCTCCCAGACTGAAAAACAGCCTCCTCGTGAACGTCATAAAAACCAAGGAGCTAATTGTGGACTTTAGGAGGGCACAACAACTGACGCACACACCCCTGATGATCAACGGGACTACTGTGGAGAGGGTGAGCAGCCACAAGTACCTGGGAGTCCACATCACAGAGGATCTGACATGGTCCACACACACAGACACTCTGTTGAGAAAGGCAAGACAGCGCCTTTATCACCTCCGACAGCTGAAGAGATTCAGAGTCTCCCTGAGGATCCTTCAGTCCTCTGGAGCTGTAGAGAGCATCCTGACGGGGAACATCACTGCCTGGTTTGGTAACAGCTCCGCACAGGATCGGAGGGCTCTGCAGAGAGTAGTGCGTTTGGCCGAACGCACTACTGGAACTACACTCCCCTCCCTGCAGGACCTGTACACCAGAGGCCTGTACTACGAAGCGAGTTCAACATACCCAGGGTATCTTCTCGTTATCTGGCTTAACCAACCCTAACAAACGAGTTCCCACTAAACTGTCCTACGAAGGTGGTTATCAACTCGGTAAGTCAACCCAGGGTTTCTCTATCTGGTTGTGAGCGCGTTCACGTGAACGGGGCGGGGTTTGCAGTATCTGACCAATCACTAACATGGACAAGTCTACTGTCAGCAGACAGACAGACAGAGCAGCACATTTTACAAAGGAAGAGCAAACTATATTAGACAAATACGAAGAAGTTAAACACTTAATCCAGACTAAAAGTAACACAGTTGAAGCGGCCAAATACAGGAAGGACAGCTGGAAAAATAAAAAAACTCCCGATGTGTGAATGCGTCAATTAACAGATTTAGTAATATAACGGAACACTCAAAAGTCGGATAAAGTCGTCGAGTTATAAATAGCAATAAGAAATTATATTGATGGCTGGATGGACGGTTACACGTCATTATACCCATTATTAAGCAAAAGGCGTGTATAACTATTTAAACCTTCTGTCAGGTGCGTCTCCGTTTCCTGCGGTGTGAAACGGACTCAAGAGCAAGTAAAAAAATAAATATAAAAATATAATTCAAAGCGGTAAACACCCGCAGCATAAATCCATCTGTCCTTCCTGCATTTGTCAGTTTAAACTGTGTTGTTTTTAGCCTGGATTATGACTTAAACTTCTTCGTATTTGTGTAATATTACCATACGATCAGCGCACTGAGCTCTGATTGGTCAATAGGCGGTGTTTTTATTCGAGTTGATCTCTTATCTGGAACATAACCTGCTCCGGAGCAGGTTAGCCGTTCAGCGTAAGTTACCATGGTGATCTACCCCGGTAAGAAGTGATCCGCCTTCGTAGGACTGAAAACCCAGGGTTAACCCTAAAGTTACCTCGATAACGCCAAATCCTGCTTCGTAGTACAGGCCTCAGGAGGTGCAGAACCAGAGCCCGTAGGATTATGAAGGATCCTCACCATCCAAACAACGGACTGTTTCAGCCACTGCAGTCAGGCAAGCGCCTCCACAGCCACGCTGCCAAAACAGAGAGACTAAGACGGAGTTTCTTTCCCCAGGCCATCAGGACTGTAAACTCTGACCTCTCCATGGCGCCCACCAAGCGCCATACGCTGCCCCTCTTACCCACTCACGTTCACACACACACACACACACACACACACACATTGGGCTACATACAGAGATACACACACACACCCATCACACACTTATATTTATAGTCCAAATTGTATATAGGCCCCTCTCACTGTAAATAATAATATTGTCCCTACAATTTCTTTTTTATATATTTGTATAGTTAATGCTGTTTTGCACAATCCTGTAAGCAGTGCCACTTTACACTTCACTGCACATCCTGTATGAATACGTGACTAATAAAACTATTGACTCTTGAACAAAGACAGTCCAATATGTTTCATTAGAATATGAAACAAGAGTACTATCTCCTTGACAGTTGCTTAATATTTTACAGTTATAAGGCTACCACTCTGATCATATTCCCCACCTCAATACTCCACAAGGAAGTAAAGAACGATCATCAATGATAGAGAACATATGAACTGAATCATTATTCTCTGTCAGCTTCACGCTCAGTAGGGAATATCACGTCTCATCATCGTGGTTAGCGAGACCAAACACTTTAGAAACACATTTCTCAAGTCAGAAACTATAGAAATGATCCCTGAAAGTATAGTCTTAATAATTCTACGGGTGAGAAGAGTTAGTGATTCGCACGACAGTCATTCTCACTCATGGTTGCACTTCGCCGTCACACACGAACAAAACCACCAAACAAACAAAGTATAACTAAAACAAAACCTTGACACTAAAACTTAAGTTTAAACTGTTGCTAAAGCTGTTGATTTAATGTTAAAGTTAAATACCGTAATACCCACAATGCATTGCGAAATACGTCACAGGCGTCCACGCGTTTCCTATATTTGTCGACTTATTAAAGAGCTGCAGGAGATAAAACCTTTAAAATTAACCCTCTGTTTGGACTGTTAACAATAGGACAACAGAAGAGACGCTTTAAGTGTTAAATGTAGGTTTAAATTTGGGTTTACGCGACATGCTGTACGGTGCGTCGTTTGTAATGTTCCTGACAGAAACCTTTGCAGAGACATAAAGTTCCGTTTACAACTCCCGACGTCATATCCACCTCGTTTTAAGGGTTTTTCAGAAGCGTCAACTTGCAAAAATTTTGCCACACAAAATAAGTGACATACGATAACAAACAGGGACATTATGTCGAAAATCGTGCATTCATTTTTAGCCTAACATACTGCTCTTGAACCGATAAATCACCCCCCCAAACACCCTCTCTCCCACTATGTGCAATAAATAAGTGCAATTAAAAAGTGCAATACTCAATACATACCTCTGTGCAATATAGAAAACAAAAAATGCCTGTGCAATACTTGTATATATTTACCATACACCATATTTCCTTTATTATTATACTGTATATTATTGTAAATACACTATTATTTTATTTTATTTTTTACTTTATTTTATTATGTTATTCTTTGCTACTTAACTTACTGTTTCTTTCTTAATGGAGCTTCCCAGCAAAAAGTATTTCACACGATTGTACCTGTATAACCGGCGTGACAATAAACATCTTGAATCTTGAATATTGAATCTTGAATCTTGTAATAGTTTATTCGTGCATGAAAATTAATTCACCGGGTTCCACTGAGGTGACAAACACATGAATTATCGCAAACATGATGAGAATAGTTGATAACTCACTGACTTGATTGTACTGTAATTGTATTGTATATGTTGTATCATAGGCCAACATTTCGAGTTATATATATATATATATATTTACTTTTCTTTTTATATATATATATATATATTTACTTATTTTATAGTAGTTCAGTTTAAACTTCTTTTATACTGTATGTTATGCGTGATTGCACCATCAGGACTGCTTCAAATTTCGCTGTACTCTGTGTAGTGACAATAAAGGAATCTTGAATCTTGAATCTTGAATCTTGTCTACAGTTTTGTCGTTTAACCAGCAGTTGTTTTCAATACGACACATGATGGCAGCATTTCACCAGCCAACAACTCCATCGGCGAGGGCTCAAATCTAACAAGAATGGTTAAAAACAGTGGAAAAATACTCTATCACTAAGATGGATATTGAGTTGTATAGGTGCCTTTATTACTTATGACAACTGATAACAACACTAAGATGTTGGAACTTTCTAGAAAGGCTGATTTGCATAACTTTAGTGACCGTAGTTTTCTCACGTCAGGTGTAATTAAGTTATTTGTTTTCGCTTCAGTAGCTCGACAAACTACAGATAAGCTTACACAAACTCACTTTAGGCTATTATAAATAAAATGGGAAGAACAGAACAGAACAGGAGAAAGTTCTGTTGATAGTATTGGTATCCCCTTAAAGGTCCAATATTGTAAAAAGTGACATTTTCATGGCTTTTATATTATAAAGCAGGTTTAAGTTGTGTATAAATACTGCGAAAGTATCGAAACGCTTAATCCACAGAGAAACACACACAGCCCGTATTCAGAAACTGAGCTTTTGAAACAAGCCTTCAGCATTTCTGTCCATTTGTGATGTCACAAATCTACAATATTTAGACCATTTCAAAGTTTTAAACGTAAACATTCTAAATGGGTCCCAGTTTATTTTCTGTTGCTGTGTATGTGAATGACATCAGCTGACAGGAAGTAAACATGGACCCAAGCTGTTGCCTAGCAACGCAATTCTGTTGCAATTCCATTGAAATGTACTAAAACGGAACATTTCAGACAGAGGGTAAATACAGGCATATTCAAGCAGACAGCATGAGGAAAATAAAGGGTTTTTTAAACATTAAAGTATGTAAACATGTTCTAGTAGAAACCCAAAATACAAGTATGAACCTGAAAATGAGCATGATATGTCCCCTTTAATGTCCGGTAACGTTAGCTAGAATATTCCATCAACCGCTAACGGTTGAAGTCAGTTAGCATTCTCAACGTCAGTGCTTCAGACGCTCCACCGTCTCCTGTGGTGTCAACTAACTTTCTCTTGATGCCTCATTAGTACCAACACTGACTCAACAAACTTACCGATGTAGTTAGCAGCTGTGGAACTGCTGCACAAGTTTTTTATCTCCCATGAATGCTCCGCTTTAACACATCCACTTAGCTAGGTGTAACATGTCCGTCTTCGTCAATTAAACAGTGGTTGCGTAACGGGTTTCGTTGCGCATGCGCAGTGAGCACCACGGTTGTCTTCTTAAAATAGTTTATTCGTGCATGAAAATTAATTCACCAGGTTCCACTGAGGTGACAAACATGAATTATTGCAAACATGATGAGAATAATTGACATTATGACAAATAACTTTCCATTTCCTACTTCTTCATTCATTTCAATATATATTCAAAATATATTCCATATTTCACACCAAGACATTTAAAACTTATATTCAATGATTCATAATATAATACAACATTAAAGACTGGGTTATAAATAGGGATGCACCGATACCGGATCGGATATCGGTGACAATGGGGCCGATCTATTCAATTCAGTTTTATGTACTATATACATTATACTGGAATTTTAATTCCTGTTTAAGTTTTGACCAATTTGTTGCTGCATCAAAAGGGTTTACACTTGAATTACAATTCCTGATCATTTTGAAGATTGTTTTACCAAGTTGCTGTAGCAAAAAAAATCTTCAAAATGTAAATTTATTTACTTTATCTATTTTTTGTATTCATTTTTTTACATTTTGTAAAAGTTAAGAGAGCAATGTTTAGGTCAAGCCTGATGTTGCCTTACATATATAAGAATGATCCCAGTCACTCCAACACAGTGAGACTTACAGCTTATTAATTAAACAGTGGTATCGGATCGGTACTCGGTATCGGCCGATACCCAAAGCCCAGGTATCGCTATCGGTATCGGGACTGAAAAAGTCAGATTGGTGCATCCCTAGTTGTAAATGACAGATACTGCTAATGTAAATGTAAATGTTTTGCAGTTCTGCTAATTTTAAAAGCTACAAAGTGCTGAATTATTTGCTGGTTTGCTATGTGACATTTTTCGGATGAGAAAGGGAATGGAAAGAAGGCTTGTGTGGATATCTATGTCATATATAGACATATATATTGTCATACATGCAACTAAGACACAAAACAGGTTAAGACATTAAGGATAATGTAAAATATTGAAATTACAATATTACAAAAACAATCTCTTCCCTTGTCTTTCATGTTCTATGCTGCCACATCCAGGTCAAAGATATCCCCAGCGCTGTAGTAATATTAGGATAATACAGCATCCTAACTGTGGCAATAGTGTTTATATACTCTCTTAGTGCAATAAAAAGCAACAACTATACTGGCTATAGATGAGATCAAACAAAATATAACTGAAAAAAAAGACTGAAATGAATAAAAAGAGGTGAAGACAGACGATATATATTCACAATACCTTCATTCAATTCTACGATTTCAGTGTTCTGCTGTATGTTAATATATTATTTATATATATGGATATCATTATTAAATCAAATAGATTTTTGTAATTTAATTACTGTTGTGCTCTTTCAGTTGGTACAGTTTGTAGTGCAGCAGTTCAGCTAATTATTCTTACTTAAAAAGGCATATATTATAGTTTTGATAAATAATTTAAAACTTCACTGATTAAGTGAAAATCATTTAGTTGGTAGATCGTCAAAAATGCTAAAACTTGCTTAGTAATATCTATATAATATTGTTATAAAATTTTTTAGGCTGTTCAGAATAAGTAAGCTATTTAAAACAATGTTTTTATAGCTTAATTAAAAAAGAAGCTAGATTCATCCAAAATAGAAATAATTGTTTTTTGCAGTTCTACTGACTGTTGTGGAGGTGCCATGTTTGGAGAGTAATTTTCTCATGTAATTCTGTTTTGTTTTAAGACACTGTAAATCATACTTGGCATCAGATCAAGACGGACTGGGAAAACAAGAACGGAAACAGGAGTGATGTTGCTCATTATCATCATACAGAGCTTCAGTCAGCTGAGTGCAGGCATGCTAGTATCTGCTGTGGAGGTCCAATGGAGATCTGCCCTTTGAAAACACGATGTTGTTGTTAGCTCAGGCCTCCTCTACATCTTCTCCTGGTATCTCCTCCAGAGCTTGTGCACCTGTCTTCTGGCCCCAGAGCGAACACAGCCGGAGAAGGAGGCGTGCTGTCGGCCCTTCACCTGGTAAACACAGAAGAAAAGAAGATAATGAAGGATGTAAGAAATGCTAAAGAAAACATACTTATTGATATTATATTCCCTTTCTGCCAAAAAAATCCCCCTAAATGTTACACACTGTTGCTTTAATCCAACTGTCTGTTGTTGGTGGTACTTATCTGCTTGCCAGCTCCCTCTTCAGACAGGATTTAAAAGAGGTGGCGCGCTCCACAGATTTATAGCCCTGAGAGGTCAGTGGATAGACATAATGGCAGAGAAAAAGATGGACGGAAGGAGGAAGAAGGGGAAAACACAGGGAGAGACAGTAGGGAAGATGTAGGGAAGGTAAAAGAGAGGGGGGTTAGGAAGAGAGATTGAGGATGCAAGTACAGCGAAGAGAGAAAGAGAAAACACTGTTAATAAGCCAAGACTGTGAGGCCAAGACAGCATCCAAAGAAGCCCATAAGGTCATAAATAGAACAACTTCCAGGTTCACTCAATGTTAGCGGCAAACTGTTAGCTTGTAACAACCTGACACCTCATGTAGGGATGCACCGATCCAACTTTTTCAGTCCCGATAGCGATACCTGGGCTTCGTCCGATACTGAGTACCGATCTGATACCAGTGTTTAATTAATAAGCTGTATGCCTCACTGTGTGGAAGTGACCGGGATCATTCATTTGTGTGTAAGACAACATCAGGCTTGACTTAAACATTACTTTCCTATCTTTGTAAAACTAAATGTGATTTAATTTTATTAAAAAAAAAATATTGAATTGTTCTTTATTATTAAAATAATAAATGTTACACAAAAAACTTCAAAATTAACAGGAATTACTATTGAAATGTAAACCTTTTTAATGCAGCAACAAATTGGTCAAAACTTAAGCACAAATTAAAATTCCAGTATATAATGTATATAAACATAAAATCTATCGACCGATCCAGCTATTTTTTTATCAGTATTGGCCCGATGTCTGATCCAGTATCAGTATCGGTGCATCCCTAACCTTATGTATGTTTCTCTTCTGTTGTAAATGAGGCTCTGGACTGTACTAGTGTATCACAGTACACCACTAGAGGGCAGAATCCCTCCTTGGGAACAGCACCATGAAGCTGCTCAAGGTGATTTCCAGTACAGTTGGAGTTTGTCATCACTTCAAGTAATTCACTGATGTTGTTAGCAGCTTTTTAAAAAGGTGTTTTTAAGTCAAACAGTTTAAAGCCTAAGAGCGCTTTTTCCTCAACTAGCAACAATCTCTCTGCTCCTTTCACACACGGCTCCTCACCCTGGCTCCCCTGTGCAGCCGGTCCTTCATTATTCCGATGAACTCCTTGTAGGAGAGCTGGTCGTCGTGATCCACGTCAAAGATCTTGAAGATGGTGTGTACAAGGTGGCGTGTCAGCTTCAGCCCAGTGGCCACATACACCGCTCTTGCAAACTCATCTGGTAGGAGAGAGGAGATCATTTCGGCTACTTGTTGTACACCGAGCTAGCAGGAAAAAAGCCCCTCGGTGGCTGCAGCCCCACTGCTCTCTTCCTACCTTGTCCAATGGAGCGAGAGGCGAAATTGTACATCTGCATGGCAATGGCAAAGTCCTCGAGGTTGTTGAGAAACTGGAAGAATGATCTGAACTCATCAAAGGTGATTCCCTGAAATGCCAGAAAAAAAACATGTGTGAACCAGCCCGGAAAATGACGTAAGAGAAGTATTGATGAAATATTGATGAAAATGTCGTTCTCTGGAGAAAAAGAAGCTTGAAAATGAGAGTAATGAGTGTTTGAGCAGAGACTGCCATCCAAAGGGACCTCGACAGACGTGCATACAGCATTCAATGAGGCACATCCACTCTGCTGTCTGCAGTATCAACTAACCATAATTTAAGAAACTCATACTATCAATCAATAACAGAGAGATTCCATGAAATAGTCTTATTAATGACATAACAGGTCATTAATGACAGGATTGTGTGTGCATGATATGGGAAATTTCAAACCTTCTTGCAGTGTTTCATAACCCTAATGTAGCTGCATTCATTAACAATGCTGAAGCCATTCAACAAGTAGCCGTAACCGCCCCATGCTCTTTTCTGTGAATCAAGATCAAACTCATGACGGCTAGATTAATAACAATCAGTATAATAACAAATAAGGAAATGCAGTCTTTGCAGGTTTAAAAAGATTAAAATACACAGATAAATAGAAAAATAAGTAGGTAGCCGTGTATCTTCCTTTATATGAAAAGACAGAGAAGTAACTGAATAGCAGGATAGACTGACAGACTGTAACTGCAGGTTGTGTGTTGTACGAAGCAGAGACCAACCTCCTGCTTCTTCCACAGCATGAAAAGGAAAGAAGGGAGGGACACAAATAGAGTTGGATTGCATAAGAACTACATAGATAGATAGATAGATAGATAGATAGATAGATAGACAGACAGACATTCACATGTAGCTGGAACTGCAGGCAAGTGTGTGTGTTTGTATGTATGTGTGTGTGTGTGGTCAAGTGAGGCAGCGGAGCGCTGAAGTGCGGAGAGCCACAACAGCCTTCGGCATAGACAGTGGTGGGAAATTACGGACGCTCTAGATGGCTGGAAGGCGGGAGCACCCATAAAGCAGGAAGAAGAAATGAAACAATTGAAGGATTAGGAAAGGTATCAGGTGTTATCTAAGGAAAAAAAACATGATCCAAAATCCTGGAAAAACCGTGTTGTAAAAATGAGCAGCATTCTCTAAGTTTACTACCAACATTTGGCGATTCTTCTGTTCTTGCAGCTCTTTTGTATTTTTTCTCCACATTTTTACTTTAACTTACTGCAGCTGAAGACCATACTAGCGCTACAGCTACAGTAAAAGTAGTCCGCTATTAAAGCTTACACAAGACCCATAGAGACTATGACTATGACTATGACTATGACTATGACAGGACTGCAACTTCTGTTACTAATCTCACGTAATGTTTTTTGTTTGTCGGATCAGGATAGATGTCTAGTATATCGGACTAAGAGCAAACTTATTCAACATTTTCCAAACCAAAGACTGTATATAAAGATGGACGACATGACAGCTCTCCAAAAGTGAAGCCAAAGCGAGTGTGTGGGTGGGACCTCGATATTGCGGCTCCAGCCCCTCGATCACTACTGCACAGACTCTGGCTCCAAATGATGCCAAAATCTCAAGATGGCAGCTCCGGTATCCGGGATATTTTGGCTTCACTTTTGTACAGTGGGAGGAAGTTGAGACGCGTCGTCCATCTATATATACAGTCTATGATTCAAACAAGCAGAAACTAAAAGAAATTACAATATATTGTGCAGATACATCCACGCACAAATAGTCAACGTGAACACAAATGAACTGGGATGAGATAGATAGAGATTTAGTGTATTTCCAGTCATTTGCACAGCTGTTGATTCGTCTGTGTTTCTCTCCCAGTAAAAAACTGCGTGCGTGTACTGTATGTACTGTACCTTCTCGTCAGGTATACACTGGCGAACATTCTCCAGATAGGCGCTGATGTTCTCCACATTCGTGAAGCGAAGCAGGATTTTGGCAAAGTCTTCTTCACTGATGGTGGTCATCCCTTTAGAGTAGGTCAGAAACTCTATTTCCAACACCTCTGTTTGAAGGTTATCCATAAACCTGAACAACAGCGAGGAGGGGAAACGAGAAGAAACAGATTTTTCAAAAGAAGCATGTTACTATTTTGCGATTTGGTACACTTTATATTTTTTAGTACCTGTAGAAGTCATCAAAAGTAAGCTCTGCCTTCCCTTTCTTCCCAAAGAAATGGACCAACAGGGTGGTGTCAATCGTGATACTCTCATCTGCTCGCTGCGAATCACCAGAGCAAGAGAGAGGATCAATGAGTGACTAATCCATATACATATCAAGCATTGTGATTGGAGGAGAAGCAGTGGGCGGGACGAGTCCATCATCAATCCAACATGGCGACCGTGGTGCCAGGCTAGCAGGAAGCAGGTTTTTGCTGCACACGTGCAGAACGTGCGCCGGATGAGCGACGACAAACAAAGTCAATCAAACGAATCAGCTCAGACAGTCAGCGGCCATCATGACATCAAACATTCCAGTCTAGGCAGCAATAATGATAAAGTTAAACCTCTTAAATGGGACAAGAATCACTTTGATAAATAAATAACGGGCGGGTTTTTGCCACCATGATGGCACAATTCAACATGGTGGAAACATGTCACTGTCAACGCTTTCAGTTCCAAAAAGTATGTGCAGAAAAAAATGGACAGGTAAAATGGGGAAATGAGGTTAATCTGGGCATACACTGTACGACTTTAGAAATGTTGTTGTGTAATTCCTACTCCTACTGTACCAGTAGATTGTTTGCGATTTTACGACTTATGTGCTCACACACTGTAAGCGTAAAATAGAAAAAAAAACACGGCCGGTCGGCTCCTGCGGGCCGTTCCGGCTGTATAAATCAATAAAGATTAAAGCTCTGATTACTGTAAAAAGAGGAGAAAAAAGGCACCGATGTGGGGGAATCGGCTCGTGGCTCTGCTTCAACTGTGGAGGGCCGACCAAAATTTCTGACATGTTAGAAATTCATCCGACGGCCGGTCGGGAGGAGTTAATCGGTCCTCTGTCCCCCCTGTGCACTGCACGGCAAACGACGCCCGACGAAGCTGAAATTCGGTCTGACTCTAAAATGAGTCGTGCAGATCAAAATTCGGGCCAGAAACGACTAAAATCATACAGTGTATGGCCAACTTAAAATGGACAGAAAGGACCTTTCTGTCCATTTTAATTCTAACACTCAAGATCATCCTTATCGTTGTTTTTTCAGATAAGAAAAGGAAAGGAAATAAAATGAGACGTATGGAGCTATTTATTCCATGCTGCCTAGACTGGCTGTAGCAGCATGAAACACAGACCACTACGGGTCTAGGAAGACACAAGAAGTGCTCACGTAGCAGAACACAAAAAAAAAAAACAGAGACACAATGAAAAACAGAGTCATGCAGATATTCATTGAGCCGGGAGGGTTTGGAGAACGTAGGAAGAAGGAGGACGAGGTGGGAGAATATAGTCGACAGAGAGAAAGAGGGAAGACGTGGAAGAACAACTGAAGGCGTGACAGACAAATACATACAACACTGAGCTGCAAAACATTCACAGACACATTAAAGCCAACACATCCAATGCACTTCTCTGCAAATGCCACATTGACACACCCGTACACAACCTCAGATCACAAACAGCAGCAGCACGGAACGAAACCCACAAAAGCACAAATGCAGAGAATGGGAGCCGATTCCACCTTTTTCCGTCAACGGACGAGAATCATAGTGTCATTTGCGTTGTTTATATGTTCTTTTCTTTACTCTGTTTACATATCCTTCTGTCTTCCCTCCACAGTTTGCAGGTGTGTGTTTACTGAATGATCCTGGTCATTTGAAACCCATTCAACAGGCTTTGGGATGTTTGATGTCATGCTATAATCTGTTGCTTAACATTTTCTAAATCCTCCACGAAAACAAGGTGACATAAGTTTTATGAGCCTTTAAGAAAACTGTGCCTGAGTATGTATTTCATTGTTATGCTCCCTAACATATGTATCTCCAGAAAAAGGTGACTGTGCTTTCGAGCAACTCCAGAAAAGACCCAGCCAGCGTCGGTGCAGAAAGAGAGGATGTCTTCTCTCTCTCTCTCCCTGCCATGCCCCACCCAGCCAACCCCCCCCCCTGTCCAATCCACTGCCATGCTGAGGTTTATGCAGACATAAGATTGGGTGGAATCTCATGTCCTTCTAAAGAGGAAGAGCATTTATGCCATTCCCATCATCATCAACATATTATCATCATCATTGCCACGATGCCATTCGTGGTTCTACCTCAAGAGTAAAATCCTAAAATCCGACGTGGGACAAGAAGAAAATGTCAAGCAAGATGACAGAGGTTTACAAAAGGTGAAAAACTACACAGATTCACTCATCTTTGACAGATGTTGTAGTTGTTGTGTTTCACATAAAATGTGCATTCATTCTATCAAAAAATAATAGCAAATATGACTAGAACTGAGGTGCAGGGGTAATGATGGAGAGAAAACTTAGCATGGATGAGAAAGTAAATTACTGTTTAGTGTTCAAGTTACGTTCCAAAGACAAGTTTCAAGGAAAGGAATTTTTTCTTTTCATTTTTAATGGTGAAACTGATATCAAAAGTTACTGGCTGTGTTAAGCTGCCAAAACCTCCATCAGTTCCTAAACCTCTTCAAAGGTTACATATTTCTTTGCCCTGTGAGGACTTCACGGTGATGAGAGAAAAACTGTCCAGTAGGATACATGTCCAAAAAATAAAAACTATTTTATGGGGCAGAACATTTTTTTGTTTTTTTCCCTAACTTGTTGATCATACCTTCCCAGACTGGGAACCACTGGGATAGATAATTAGTAAACTAAAAACTCCACTGGCAAAAGCCAGTTATGTAAGCATTCAAAGCAGTTAGCCAAATCACAATATGGGTCTCAGTTTTGGGTATTTATGGCCACCAATGCACACTAACGCCTCGTTTCCACACAGTTTTGTTTTGTGTCCATAATTTCAGTAGAGTTTACGGAGTACGTCCCCTAGTGTTGTACGCAAGGAAATGCATCTCTTTATGGATGGATAGAAACCCCACCGCAGAAATGGGAGAGAAGTTAATTATCTGTTTTTCACTGTTATATGTAAGGGATAATCTACAGCGAGCTGGTCATTGTTGGGAAATAAACCCCGATAGGGTGATGCCACGGCTACTTTCTTAAGAAATCAATAATTTGACATAAAAACGGTCCATCAGAGTCTGAGATATTACTGCCCCCATGGCAACGGTCTGTTATAAAGAAATAACAGACCGTATAACACTGTGATTGACCAATTAGAATCGAGTATTCAAGAAAGCCGCGTAATCAATTTTGTTAAAAGATGTATGAACCACTATCCATGCCTTCTATATGTTACACAGCTCGCTAGCAGACTACCAATGTTAGCTAAATATGCCGTCGAACCTTTCACTTAGAAAAAAATGTATAAATAGAGCTGTTCTCATTCATCAATCAGTTATTAATTCGCAAATGTATAAATTCACAGTGCATATTAAAAAATAAAAAATAAAATCCACAGAGCTTTCAAAAAGGTGCCGAATAAAAGTATGTCTTTTCCTGAAAAAAAAACATTATGATTGTGAATTAATCATTTAAAAAATGTTGGTGGGTCCAAAATGAATGATTTGTTTATCTCTGTGGAACATATCTGAGGTTTGGTTCCAACTTCTAACAAGGCTTGTGAATAATAAAACAACGTTGGTATCACGTGGTATCTCTGGGTCATCAGTTAGTGTGGAAAAAACTGATAAATAGCTGAGATTGACAGTAAGTGCCTGGCAACGACTTGTTGTGAAGTAAATGCAATGGAACGGGGGAGGGAAAATGCCACATCTAGTGGCTGAATGTTATCAATGTTATCAATAACACTTTTAATATTCCCTACAGTGAGATGTAGTAGATTAACGCACAAACTAAATTCCAAACCAAATGCCTTGTAGTAGGTCCCACTGTAATGGACACAGATTGGTAACTCAGAGGATACATCTTCTTCTGGGAAACAATCATTAAAAGTAAACCCTGCTTTAGGACCACAAACATTAGCGTGACATTCAGTCTGTTTCTGATTCACGATGCAGTCTGGTCTCTCAGTCTTTGATTAGGAGGACTTCCTTCATATAAACACAGACAAACTGAAACAATTACAGACTCATCTGTCAGTGTCTCACTTATTTGAGGGTCTTTTCATTAAACCTCTGATTACGGACAAACAGGACAAAAATACTTTTGCTCTTTTATCTTATGACTGACGTCTTTATGACACATGAGCTGTTCATACATCTAGACGGCATCCAGGTGGTGTCTCTCTGCCTCTTTTCCCTCCTTCCACCATATCCCTCCTAGTCTTTCCATAATCTCAAACTGTTTGTTTTGCTCTTTCAGTGACAGGAACACAGAAAACAAGAGAAAGGTCGACTAATGTCAATTACTCTGTTCCTCTTTTGTGAATTCATAATGAATCGGATCATTGTACAATCACTGTTGCAGTGACTTATCAGTTATCCTCAAGAGGTTTTAATGTTTAATTAAGTGTAAATAAATTAGTAAGGGGATTTAAGATTACATGGGTTCATGTAGTTAAAAAAATATAGCTCACTTTGTGTTTGATTTCAGTCGAATTGAGCAAACTGACAAGAGAGGTTATTGATATTTGGATGCCGTGCACCATGGGAAATCAATTAAATCAATTAAATCAAAGATGGAACCAGAGGTGGTCATCTCCATCTGGACCAACTGTTCTATTCCCCCCCGACGACGCTACATTAACTGATCTTTTTGCCATTTGGTGGCAGCAGAACAAGCTGTAAACACAACATTGGCATATTATCACCTAATGAAGTTGTCATGGTGAACGTGTGAACATACATTTGGAGTGATTGTGTCTGAACACCAATATTCACCGTTCTCCAGCAACTCCTGAGGGAAATATCTGTGTATCTGTGTTCACCAGCTAGTCGCTGTGCCTGCTGTTTGGTGCTGTTTGGGCAGGTAGCGTAAACAATCGGTTTATCGGGGCTTTTTTACGGAAAACAGCTGCCTGCTGCTGCTGGAAGCAAGGTTGATGAGACCAGCACAGGAAAGCTGTGGGCGGCCATCAAACCAAAACAATGAGCTGAATGATACTAAAGTACTTTGTAGAGCGAAGGGAAACTGCTGTCTAGTGATTTCTCTGTGGTTTCATCACTATGAGTGAAACCTTTTCCATTACACATAGTCATTTGATCCATTGTTAATATAAAAATATGGATTAGTGACAAAAAAGACCTTGCTGTGGCAGGATTTCACTCAAAAGTCTTTGTCACTGCATAGAATTTGCAGAAGGTTCAATAAAAAACATTGGTATTAATATTCTATTAATTCTTTTAAAGGACCAGTTTGCAGGATTTAGTGGCATCTGATGGTGAGGTTGCAGATTGCAACCAACTGAATACCCCTCCGCTCACTCCTCCCTTTCCAAGCGCGTCGGAGAACTACGGTGGCCTTCAGGTAACGTAAAAACTAGCGCTGTCAAAGTTAACGCGATAATAACGCGTTAACGCAAATTAGTTTTAACGCTACTAATTTCTTTAACGCATTAACGCAACTTGCGGTTTTTAGGTTGTAGCGGGCTCAGTTTTAAAGCTAGAGTGAAGATACTGGTATCATAAGAACTAGAAAAACATAAGGAATCCATTGGTACCAACCATGTCATACTAGCTTGTCATAAAAAAGACTAAATAACGCTACAAAAAATTTGGCAAGGAAAAACGGGCATGGCCATTTTCAAGGGGTCCCTTGACTCTGACCTCAAGATATGTGAACGAAAATGGGTTCTATGGGTACCCACGAGTCTCCCTTTTACAGACATGCCCACTTTAACATGGCGGACTCCGTGAAGAGGACCCGCTCCCTATGTAGATATGAAAGGCTCATTCTAAGCTAACAAAAACAAAACAATTCTTACAGGTGATTACACACTAATGAAAACATAGTTATGAATATTATATTCCATTTCTGCCAATAGATCCTAAATCCTACACACTGGCCCTTTAAGCAGGAATATCAGTCTGACCTCGTGTAAGACGTAATGCCAAACTGATCATAACAAGCTTATCATTCCTGGAAGTGTGGCAGCACCGGTGTGAGCTCATCATCCCCATGAAGACGTAATGGTTACCACGCCCACAAGGCACGAGCCAACACCTGGTGTGTGTGCATGTGTCTATTTGTCCACCTGTGTGTGTGTGTGTGTGTGTGTGTGAGAGAGCTTCAACAGACTTTGATCATGAAGCTGAAGGTAAAAACAGTAATTACTGATGTAAACACTAAACGGTCTTCCTCACCCTCTCTATCTGTGAGTAATACCTTGGAGGAAGAGCTCATTGTCGGTCTTTAGTCGAGTCCGTCAGACTGTCAGTCAGTCACACCTCCCAGGTAAAAACAGCCTTTCCCCCCCACGACCTCTGCTTCTTTCTCCCTGCATTTTTATCTCTCTTTCTTTCCCTCTCCTGTTTCCCTCTTATCTTGCTCTGACTTCCTTTCTCCTCATGCTACCCGTCAGTACCTCCTTCACCTGACAAACATGGAGGTGATTCGCTCTTTCCCTCCCTCCCTCTCAGCCTGTCAGTCAGTCAGTCCCTCCTTCTCCAGACAAAAGCAAAGAGGTATAATGGTGACTAATCTGTTGAGTAAACACATCTCTCTCTAAATACAACCTGCTTCTTTTTTTCCCCCTAAATGCGTTTCCCGAACTTCTCTCCCCACCCACTTTGTTCCTCAACATTTGTTCTCTCTGCTGACCTGTGTCATCTTCTGTCGGCCTCTCTCACCTGTTTGTTGTCTCTGATTTTATCTCTTCCCTTTTTTTTCCCTTCACCCTCAGGTTTTCTACTTATCTGATCTGGTGCTCTTAAAGCTTTGTTTTCTTTCTCTTTAATTTATCCTCTTCTTTCAATTGTCTCATTTTTTTGTGTTAAATTTAGCCATATGTTTAAATCCCTCACACTTTACATGTCCCTGTCTGTCTTCCTTTTATTGTCCTCTTCCCATCCTCCCTCCTCCCCCGTCTGATTCCTCTGTTCTGTCCGTCTGACGTCGCGGCAGATGAAAGGCTGCTCGGTGTAAATACAAGGTCAGTCCCATTACACTCCACTGTCATTATCTCTACCTCAGCTTCCGCTGCCACCACAGCACATAGCCTGTCATTAGTCATTTAGCTTGCTAGCACTGCTAGCTGTTAGTAATCATTACCAGCAGCTTGACCTTGTGTTAGACATATCGGAGAGACAATTTGAGTTGGCCACGTTGGCTCGCCAAAATGTGAGATTCTGCAAAAATGTTTGATTTTAGTCCGGTTTGTATTCAAAAGATTTTTAGCCACGCTAGTACGCTATGGTACAGCCTTACAGAGCTAGTAGCATGGCTGTAGACTCTTAGTCTTGTTATTTTTATATTAATTATTTCCAAATTTGCTTGAATGTTTAATAAATAACATTAAACATGTATAATCATGGAAGTAAAAGCTTTTGAGGGTTGTTAGAAGGAATCAGTAGCCTGCTAGCCACAGGTAGTTCTTGTCAACATTTGGTTTGAAGTAGTATAGAAGCAACAGACTGCACTCAAAATGACTCATACGTGATTCAGTATAACTGTGTTTTTGTTTTTGTATGTGCTCTGCAGTTGGCCTTCTTATCATTATACCAGTGTCATTAATGTTGTGGAGTAAACCCAGAATGAATTGACACCAAAGCTACGACACTAGCCACAACACAGCACAGATAACAAGGCACAGATACACAAACAAAAGCATAATGAAGAGACCAACTGAAGGCAGGTGAGGAACACAACAGGTTATATAGAAGAATACGCACATAACAATATCTATCATCTAACTACTACCGTTATTGGATCTATACTGTCACACCAATAAAATAGATCAAATTATTTAGAGAAAATAATCAACAAGAACAAATATTAAGAAGTTCTTGTGAGGAATAAGTGACACAATGAAATGGGGAAGACACTTCAAACATTTGGAGGAGGCTTGAGTTATTTCCTCACAACCTTCTCTCAGTTTTAGAAGAGATCAATTTGATGAACATCTTGTGTTTTGTGGAAAGAAGTCTTTTAGAGCTCATCCAAACAGAGATGACTTCACATGGGGAACGGGAATGGAGAAATACTAATAGTTTCTGTACCTTAGGTTTGTAAAACAGTGAGATAGAAGTATATGCCAGATACTGAGTGAAATAAATTAGATATAAAGTAATGTTTAGGAAAGAAAGGAAGAAAGAAAGATGGCAGTCAGTCTAGTTAGTATCAAGCCAAACCAGAATAAAAGTGTTAAGATGATCATTTGATTGGACGACAAATATTTTTGGTTCTTTCTTCTCTTTTAACCATGAAAATGGTAACATTTAATTTTACAGGTCCGCAAATTTCATGGTAATTAGGTGATAATTAGCAAGTAACCTATTTGAAATTTCTTTGGAATTACTGCCAAACTACCCCATATTTACCTCACAATTGATAGAACATTACTTTATTATAAGCATTATTTAATAATTATATTTCACTATTTCCCAATAGCTGGTAATTTATTTAATACATTTCCAGGAAAAGAATACAAAGTTAGTTGATATGCTTTATTTCCATGTCTGCTGATAAATATATGATAATTAGTATGATAACTTCTTTGAAATTTCTTAAAAACCTCCCTGAATCATTACATTAGCTACCACGTTACATTTGTGTAGATAATAAGTCACAATGGTGATTTGTACCTGATCAGAAGTGTCTTCTATTAGTTTTGGTTTTCCATCTCCGATGAAGAGCAGCGCACAGCCGCTTCTCAAGCCTAAGGGCCCTATTTTAACCATTATATGCTATTTTAGCATATAATTATTAAATATAAATGTTACCTAAAAATGTATCGAAAATTACTTTATTATAAACACTTATGAAAATAAAGCATACCATTTAACTTTGTATTCTTTTCCAGGAAATGTATTAAATAAATTACCAGCTATTGGGAAGTAGCGGAATATAATTATTAAATCATGTTTATAATACAGTAATTTTGATAAATTTTGAGGTAAATATCGGGGTAATTTGGCAGTAATTCCAAAGAAATTTCAAATAGGTTACTTGCTAATTATCACCTAATTACCATGAAATTTGTGGACCTGGAAAATGAAGTGTTACCAAATGTTTTTAAAAAAGAATATTTAAGTCCACATTAACGTTGAGAAGTTAGGCATGATTTCTCCCAAAGTCAAAGATTAAGGCCTTTATTAAGCTTTTATTTTGAAGGTCTGGTCTTATTCTGGCCAAGCTTGATGCAGCTACCTTATTCTGGATCTATGGGGCTAGTTGGAGGATCAATAATAACTACAGGGAACTGAAGAGGAAGAGTGCAGGATGAAGAATGAAGGGATGTAGAGATAGAGGACAGATGGGACTGTGTACCTCCGCCAGGTCAGAAAAGAGGACTTGACTGGCGCCTCGCCTCAGAACGTCCCAGTAACTCCGCGCCACAAACTCCTGACTGTCTTTTTTTAGCACCTGTAGGAGCGGTCAAGCAGGGCCAGGGTCAGTTCACCTGCAACTCCACAACTTCAGGAAGTAAACTTCAGCTTCCATTATGCACTCTATCAAATCTCAATATATACACACAGATTCATGAAGATCACTACATTCCAAATACAGTAGGTGTACTGCATATTCTTGAACAGCTGGTGCCTTCAAATGAAACTCGTGAGCTCGTGTTTACAACATGAGAAGTCATGTACTCGATATGCTTGGCGTTCAAGTGGTTAAGTCGTGAGAACACCACTGCTAAGCAACGGAAATATTATTATTACTGTCGGCGTCTAGAAGCCACAGAGGCCAACAAATGAGCGAGCTAGTGGGTAACACAATGCAGGGAAAGCAAAGACATAATGACAGAGGAGAAAGATGAGGCCGTTGGGAATATCAACATTTTCTTCAGACATATTATAAAATTACGAATAATTACAATATATGGCTAAAATTACAATATATTAACTTATTATGTACCAAAAAATGTACTTCCATGGCCTCCGCCATTTCTGACAACGTCAACAAACACGTCACAAGTCGTGAACTCAGAGCTTTCAGAAACTTTCCACTTACGAGGTCGTGAATACCACAAGAGGGGGGCGTTCATATGGACTCTTCTCGTGAACACAACCACATTTGAAGGCACCAAGTGTCACATATAGCATTAAGCATTAATAAGTAAATATTGATCAAGATAGATCTGATCTGGCATCTGGCGCTCATTGAACTGCCTAATAATATATGGGAAACCTCATCCATACTATAGGCTAACTATAGGCACTGTAAATGATTTGCTAAGCCTTCATTGATTAAATGCTGTTAATTAGAATAAATTACTAATACAACTAGAGAGGAAGAAAGAAAAAGAAAATGTTTAGAATTCATGTTCTGCCATCAGTACAACTTACAGTAGTAATATCCATGTTTAGTTTTGATCGAACTATAAATTCACCCCATCCACTGTTGTAAGCACCAAACATAAAACCCATTAGTGTCAAACAAAACAGGAATGAAGGGAGGAAGGGGAAGATTTAGACAAACACTCTTGGTTAATGTAACAATAAGGGTTATTTATGAGGAACCTAATGTTGCATCTAAATCACTAAAGCTACCATTCGCTACTTTGCCTTTGTGATGAATCAACAACGAACACCAGCAAAATCAACCCTCTGAGACCCGCGATCCTGACCGACTTTACTGTCTTTCAGAGGATGTAGCTCACTGTATAAAATGACCTGTGGTGACCTCTAGGATAATCACAGCCTCATGAAACTTTACAGCCACAAACTAGAGACCTAGAGCATTCAGAGGATGGATGGCTTTCCTAGCTAGATTGACAATAAGGGGGTTTCTGAGCAGTTTACACAACAGAAGTGCTCACAATCCAATCGCCGAAAAATACAATTCTTGCAGAAAACTCCAAATGTCAAAAGTTTTTGATCCCAAATCACAGCATGGCTTTTTCTATGGTGTTCCTCAACATCTTGGTGTCTTAATGTAGTATTTTGGAGGGATTATTGATCATTTTTATCAGTTCTTGATAGGTAAAAAGTGAGCATGGGGATGACCATCATATACTGTGATCATAATGTTCTGAACCCTTATACACTTTCACAATTTATTGTAAATAATAATAATAATAATAATAATAATAATAACTTAATTAATGTTTATTTCTGATTTATGACTAGAACAACTTGACACACAGTGCTGAGCAGCATCTCAAATGAATCTTCAGGTTCTCAGCTCTCAGATGATGTACATCACTTCTATGTGACATCTACTGTTGACCTGCTATCTCCCCCGAAAGACCCCTGTACCCCTCTAAAGAAGACAAAAACTGGCCTATTGTGGGTCTCAGGTGGTTAAAGAAAGAAAAAACAAAATTAACAAAAATCTTGTATATCTAATTGATCTCTGACGCAAATACACAATTTGTTCAACCAAAAGCTAGTTTTCCTATATAACCCACATATTGCTGTCCCAAACGCCACACAAAAAGAGCTGCTTCTGTTCAGAGTATATCCTGCCTTCATACAAGACTACTGACCACCCACCTCGTCTGTCTCTCCAGGGAGAACGCAGCAGCAGCCATTTTAACATGACCCTGCACCGCTCTTAACTTCACACTGACAATGCAGCTATCCATCACAACACTGACGTGTGTGTGTGTGTGTGTGTGTGTGTGTGTGTGTGTGTGTGTGTGAAAGAGAGAAAGAAAGAGCGCTCACTTAAAGTCTGAACAGAGACTAGTGGCTGGAGGCCTCCAGATACTGGACAGTACACATCCTCCTGACTATTTTGCTGCACTGTTCTCGATCTCTATTTGTAAATATTCATCACAACTCAGACTTCTACAGGTTATCATTGTATCTTAAGGGGAATTAAAGTGTTTTTTCTGTAGAATATTTTTTTTTTTAAGTAAAATGTTAAATTTTGGATGCCATACTACTCAGCAGACAAATGTTACCTGTTTGCTCTCTTTATTTAAGTGCTCAAACTTCAGTAAAAATCTCCTGCTCTCTCTGTGCGTTAACTAACCCCCAACAGGAACACACACACTGCCAACCAAACAGCACGCGTCCTACAACAGTCTAAAATGGACAGTGTCTGATTGTGTTTAGAGCTTTAGAGTGCCTCAAGTCATTCTAAATCACATCACTCTCTTTTTGTAAGAGTTCATCTCTCCTGACCCCTTAAATCTATTACTCCTCTGCTGCCATCCCTCTCCCCATTCATCCCACCCTCTGCCATCCTCCCTCCATCAATCACCCAGCTGACCTGACAGATGGACACCCCGTCTTGAAGGAAGTCTCTCTCTATCCCGCTTATTCTTTCTATCCATTCATCCTTTCAAGGACCCTACTGCTTTACTGACAACAGAGGATCAGATGGACTGGGTCAGGGTTAAGGCTCTTTCAAAGACCAGGTCAGGACACAAAAGTGGCTGACAGAGGCATTAAACAGAGTCCTCTAAGTATCACAATATAATTGACATTTACACCCAACAAACCTATCAGAGTCTACCAGAAGGAAGGGAAATAGTCCAAACAAAACAGGGTGACTTTTACTTGATTATCCAGCAGATAGCCAGCAGGTTGTGAAACTGGTGTTGGATTATGAGATTCAGGTTGGATATGAGAATCCCTGGTACCATACCTCCCTCCATCCATTGCTCTATCTCTGCTATTTCTATACCATAAAACTGTAATTTGACAGGGGCAAGCAATATATTTGTTGTTGAAGTTGAAGGGAAATTAAATTCAACATTTTCAGAAATATGAATGAGATATAGTGTGTTAATGAGTCAGCTTTAGAGGTGCTGGTTGGTTGATTTCAGTACCTTTGAACAGAACCAGGCTAGCTGTTTCCCCCTGCTACCAGTCTTTATGCTAAGCTAAGCTAACAGGCTGCTGGTTGTGGCCTTATATTTAACAGACAGATAAGAGAGTGGTATTGATCTTCTGACCTAACTCTTGGCAAGAAAGCAAACAAGTGCAATTGGAAAATATTCTTTTAAATCATATTTCCAAATATTGAGAAGTGCATACTAAGTTCAAAATGTTCTGTCAATTGGGAAATTGTACCACGAAAAATAAGAGTAAAAAACGTTTCTAAAAAAATAACAGATTTCTAATCAGTTGAACACAGAGTTCAGAAAAGGTTCTAAATAGTCTGCAATATTATTAGTGAAATATCTGTCACTTAACCTTTTACCACCACCATGTTTAAGTCCCCATTGTGGTTTTATTATTATCTTAAATAATGGTCACCTATACTGCCTTCTATTTTAAATGAAACCATGTAGCATGTAGTAACAGCTAGCTCTCTGTTAGTCTGTTCATCCATCCATCCATTTCTTTAACCATCTACAGACGAGCAGAAAGGAGACTAAGGGGTTACGGTTTTGGATACATACGCTGTTCATGGGGGCAACCTGATATCCATAGAGCTGCATACTCTGACACACAGAGAGAGACACGAGAAAGAGGAGGACAGAGCATGCAGTCAGAGAGGAGGAGGGAGGAAGAGAGAAGGTAAAAGACATGTTAGTACATGCAGAGAGGCTGTGGATACGCTCTGCAGAAGGATGTGTCACTTTCAACACATCTGTGATTACATTTTAGAACAACACACACACTTTGCATTACAGCACTGTGCACTGCACTTCCCACAGATGGTTTGTGAAACTTTATGCGTGTGAGGGAAAGTGTAACTTTTATCTTTCCTTTATTTGAAATTAACTTTATAAATGTCATTGATAGCACTTCCTTTGAGCTGGAAGCTTTACCAGGACAGATCTACAAGACACACTATTTATTAATGACTTATTAATAACTCTAAATATAGCCCATCCAATACTGGGTTTTTGGAGGAAAATACAATATATTTGAATAATTTAAAAACTAAATATCTGCCCATATATATAATAATAATAACACAAACAAACATTCTTGACAAAGCTCCCTTCAATTTGAGATAACTTAGAAATTCAGAGCATATCTATGATTGAGGAATTGCCTCCACACGGCTCTCAACATGGCGATGGCTGAGCCGGCAGCTAGCAGCTAATGGTGCTAACAGCACGAACAGTGCTGTGAGAGCTAAGAGTCTTAACCTGAGGGTGATTGCTGCTATTTTAATGCTCTGAATTTCAAATTTATAGCACCTTTAAAAAATTTGGACCAAGATTTCTAATGCAAGAGTCAGTTTATACGTGAAAAATAAACTGTAATGGCGTCACTGTTTGTAAATTTCCTCTACAAATCTTTGGCATTTCTGTACTGATGTCTTGATATTAGCCTATCGATATATCTGTACAAAGCTAATAGTCATTTGGCTCTAATTCTACATGCAGGCTTTATAGATTATTAAGTTTAAACCTACACTTTTACAATTAACCATCAAGCAGACTGATATAAACATAAAAAGCATAATTGAGTGTACTAAGGCAAGGTAACGTGTGTTGTTCCAAAACTTCAATCCCAGACGTGTTGAAAAGGACAAATTCTTATTAAGAGTGTATCCAATTTAACAAGTACACAGTAAAAACAGAGGAGATACCACATTATCTAAAACAGTTTCTATAAGGCAGCATGCACTCACACATGGTAACATGAAAGGGTTAGCTAAGTTTAAAAAACTTGATGAATACTTGATTACTGCAGATGACAAGGCTTTATTTCCTTGTTGACGGAGGGGGGGGGGGGGTAGCAGCAGCTCGCTGGAGAGCCGGCCACAGAGCAGCAGAGAGGGGAGGGAAAGAGAGAGATACCTGCTGAGACAACACGACCCTTTTTAACATTACTCTAATATCTGGAGGGAGATCAGTCCACTCGTTTGTTTCTGTAACTGAAAAAGCAGTTTGAGTAACGTAAATTTTGTTCGGCAATGTTTTCTATCCGCCGTCTCCCCTCGTTGATAATCCTGTTTGTCTGACTTCACTTTGAGCTGTTAGAATAAATAGTTTAAATCTGCAGTATCTTATAAAGTAAACTAACAGAACATAAACAACTAAATCAAAGTTGTATTTTTCGATAATATGGTAATAGTGGTACGAGTTCGTTCTCGTTGTCCGGTGTTTTAAGAGCTGAGTTTTCTCTTCCACTCTCCAGTGAACGTGCGGCGGAGACGCGCTTTGAGTTCACGCTGGTGCACGCTGAGGCTAGAGTACGAGCAGGTTAACTTGGATGATGACGTGTCATTTTCAATATATCAACATGTGCAGTTTGACACAGCATTCATTTTGCCCCTTCAGTAACAGAGAGGTGTTGTGCCATTCTACATTCATGGATGTATTAAAATGCCATTTTAAGAGGGAAGTAACTTTACAGTAGCGTTTACTTTTTACTGTTATATTAACTTCCAGGACATGTTGGATCTTTTTATTTCAAGTTTACCCCACTGATGATGAAGTCCATAAAGACTGTTGGCTGCACTAAGGGTGATTAGTGAAAGAACTTTACACCATACCTCTCCTCAAACACACAAACACACCCTTTTCTTATGTTACCAACTTTCTTACCAACTGTGCTGACTTCTCAACATCTCCTTTCCTCCCTTTCTTCTCATTTTTCTTCCGGAAGATCTCCTGAAGCTGTAATGAGAGAAAGAAAGTTGACAATTCAAAGCCGGATTCAAAGCTCTGTTTGAAGCTTCACATGTACAAACATTCACTGAGTTCATAGTGAAGTCGTACACGTTTTCCTGCTGGTCTATGATTTGATTCAAGTACTGGCCTTTTGACGACATGATTAGGAGAATGTCGGTTTTCTAGTTTGGCTCTCGAGGGACTTATGGTCACATACTGTATATTAAAGCTTCAGCAGGCAATATTTTGTTGGCATCATTGGGCAGAAATTCTATAATAACCTTTCAGCATATTGTAATTCAAGTATTCCAAGAGAAAACTAGACTTCTGCACCTCCTCATGGCTTTGTTTTCATGCTTTAAAAAATCCAACCTGTGCGTTCCGGAGAATAAGTGGTCATTGCTTTGTATTTTGCTTTCAATGTACTGGCCCAGGAAAGCATCTTCAACTGCATCTTTTATAGTCTTTACATTAAACAGCTTTTCATTAATCCAGTTTTATTATTAATTTGAATTAATAATGAAAAATGAACACTGCAGTATCAGTAAAGGGATACATCCAGGAATATTTCAAGAGTTAAAATAATAAAAGAGCTTGATGTTGTTCATTGGGGTTTATTTAAATCATAGTCCCTTCATTAGACTTCAGATGACATTTTTTGGCAAAGTCTGAACTGAACACAGCAGAAAAATTAGAGCCTATCACCAAACCCTCAATGTGGGAGAGTATTTTTCGGTCCCGCACCTGCCCACTCCCACAGGATCTTCAACCATTACCATCCACTCCCGCTGATATACCATCCCACTCCCACCAGCCTCCACAGGGATTCTGATCACTTCCTGCCTGCAGCAGTGTTTTCTATTGAAAATCTGTTGGTCCCATGATCCCACAGGGAATGAAAGACACATTATAGGTTTTTAATCTAAAGAAATGATATTACAGTTAGGCTACTCAGATGGTTCATACGCTGTCTTTAGAAAAAGTGAACTGAAAATCAGCTATTAAATGCAACAAAAAGCAGCTTCATATTAAGGCAGTGGGGATTTATAGAAAAACATGAATCGTCCATCCCTATTTCACTGATAGTCACTTCACACTGATTGTCAGTATATTTAATATCCTAACCTTGCCCTTTTGCAATGGGAGTAAAACATGATGTTATTAATAACATGAATTCAGTCATAGGATGGATTTTCTATCAGAGACTCACCACCAAGAACTCCCTCTTGTCCACCATCTGGTTGCCGTCTGCATCAAACATATTGAAAGCAATCTTAAAGCCAGCATGGGGCTCTGGAGAACAGAGAGAAGAGCACATAGGTTGAGTGTGTGTGTATGTGTGTGTGTGTGTGTGTGTGTGTGTGTGTGTGGGTTTGTGTGTGTGTGTGTATGTGTGTGTGTGTGTGTGTGCGTGTGTGCGTGTGTTTGTATGTGTGTGCTAAAGGCAATTCTAGTCCCAGAAATAGCAGCATGGAAAGAAGTGGCATATAGGCTAGACAGGAGGGAGATGGGGCAGGTGGATAAATCTATATAAGCTACAGTTAACATTTTAATCTTTCTATACCACTCGACACGTTTCTTAGCTGTTGATCTGCCAAATCAAATAAAGCTTGGATCACTTTATGTCTTTATCCTAGAAATACCGCAACGCATATGTTTGCTACAGATTAACCACAAAAAAACTGAAGATATTTTTGAACAAAACAACTGTAGCCTTTGCCGGTCCTTCAACCCGAGGAAGAAATAATCCAAGATATCATACACGTTAATTTGGTCTCATTACTGCAGGTACAAAGAGCACATGACTATTTTGAAACTGAATTTCATTTATAAATAACAGTTCTTATAATTACTTTTCTTTATTACTTACTTTAATTCCTGATTTTGAGGAGAAAAAGAGCAGAAATATTCAGCAATTTTGAAGGTGTAATGGGGAAATATCTTAGTATATATAGTGCAGTAAATTGCTGTTCTCAGAGAGTAACGAGCGCAACAGTTTTTTTGAAGAATAAGCCCCACATTCCTGTCTATATTTAAGTTTTGAAAGGTTATAAGTAGGGGTATTTTTTTTCCTTCTTCTCTCTGTCTCTCTCTCAATTTCTATCTTACCCCAAGGGGAAGGGGAAAACCACCAGATTTGTGTCATAATTGTTAAGTTCTGGGTGGCCCTGAGCATAGTTCATATCAAATACCTCAGCTAACCTTCTCCCAAAATAATCCCAGCATAAGAATAAGAAAGTAGAAGATGAGATGAAGGGCAGGAGGATATGTAGAGAGACTGAATTGACTCACTTGTGAGGATGCAGAGCAGGAACAGGTACTCTGTGTAAGAGATGATGCCTAGTAACGAGACCAAGACAGAGAGAGTTAAAGAAATGGTCACATTCTCGACACAATGTTTACAGATGTTCAAAGACCGTAGGCCTCCTGACACACACACACACTAACACACATAATCCCTCCTTTCATGAAGATAGCATCTTAAAATGTGTCTTCTGGAGCTGAGCTGCCAAAAGCCATTTGGCCACACACCGTTTCTTTTTCTACACCCCAAGTGTCCAAAGTAAAGACACTGGCTGGTAGGGGTGTGTGTGTGTGTGTGTGCATGTGTATGTGTCTGTGTTTGGATAAGCAAGTGAAAAATGTTTTAGGAGGTGATCCTTTCTTGCCTCGGGCCCATTTGGGAATCTTTGTAGCTCTCATCTCATCTCTCTCTCTCCCTCTTTTTTCGCTTTCTGTCTGATCGTTCAGATAGTTCAGGGTGACTCGCTTGAGTGTTACGGGAGACTGCTTTCCCGTTTGTGTGTGTGTGTGTGTGTGTGTGTGTGTGTGTGTGTGTGTGTGTGTATGTGTGTGTAGGTGAACATGACACCAGCTACACCACCAGTGTGAGCCTTGTGTTTTCCTGATGCCCGACTGCTTTGTGCAGAGGAGCTGGTTTGGAACTGAATTCTCTTTTCCCCCATGTAGCCTGAGCTGTGTAAAGACCAGGAGATACACTCTGAAACTACTCAGGTTTCTAAAATACATTCTGCATGATTATATTCATACACACACTCTCAGTGATATGCTGCTGAATAAAAAGGTGGGTTAACAGGTGGTTATTATCATTAGGAGGAAAACTTTCCATCAAAGTCAACGATCAGTCTAAATAAAATAGAATTTAGCTTGATACTTTTTAACTTATTTATCTTCATATTTACTTATCATTTATTTCTGCAATTTTTTTTAAATTTGCTAGAGTGTTCCTGACTAAGATAAAGGTCTTTAAGAAGACAGGATATGGGGCTGTGCTAGTTATTAATAATGCTTATACCACAGGTAAAAAAACAAGACATAAAACTCATTATACTGTGTGAGGTATATGTTTGTACAACAACTGATATGATTGACAGCTGACAACACGGATTTACATTTACTATGAGCTGTAGTCTGTCATGCAAATGCCCAGCATGCTATGGTATACTGCTGATCATCTGACCATGAACTCACCACAGTGCTGAATACATTGAATGTTTCTAAACCAAAGCACTGTGCCAGGTTACTGTGTAACACACGGCCAACCAATACTGACATATTGTACAGCCGACCACGCACGCACGCACGCACGCACGCCAGCACACACGCACACACACTATGCATTCCTTTGTCTGACACATAGCGCTGTCATTCTCAGAAAGGATTTTAACTGTCTTCGCTCATCATGGCAGGAAGAGGAGAGCATGTCCTGACATCAGCGTGCACACACACACACACACACATATATAAGTATATATACATATATATATATATATATATATATATATATATATACATATACAGCTATTCACTTATACGAGGAACGGCATTGTAAGAAAGCTGAATTGGATAAATGTGATTTAGATGTAATAAAAACAAATAAGTATACATAAAGAGGTATTGTTGAATGCTGACGGTGTATGTGCGCGTGTGTGTGTGTGTGTGTGTGTGTGTGTGTGTGTGGTCTTGGCAGTAAGCCACCAGCAATTTGAATAGACATGCACTGTATGTAACCGTCTTCCTCTTACAGTGAATACTTAGGATAGGTTTACAGACTTTCTCTCTTTTTCTTTGTGCTCGTTCATTCCTCCCTCTACTTTGTCTGTTTTTCTGTATTTGTTCCTTTACACTCACACACATCTCTAATTTTCACTCCCTCCCTCCTCTCTTTCTTGTCCTCTTCTTTTTCTCCTTATCTCCATCTCTTTTTTTCATTTCCTTTCAGTATTTTTGTCTCTGCTTGTTCTCTCTCCATCTCTCTCATAAAAAAAAAAAAAGGATGAGGCCAATGCTGAAGTGGCAACTCCCCCGAAGTGTAAACGTAACACAAACTCACACACACATTAGTTACAAGGTGTAAAACATTCTCATGGTAGAGGAAGAGAGGTTATATTTAGCATCTCCCACTGTGTAATTATCCCTATGGGGACTCCATCTCAGACTGTGATTCCTCTGTTACACACTGAAGCAAATGCTTTAATTAGGGGGGAGGAGAGGAGAGGAGAGGAGAGGAGAGGAGAGGATGGTAGAGGAGAGGAGAGGAGAGGAGAGGAGAGGAGAGGAGAGGAGAGGAGAGGAGAGGAGAGGAGAGGAGAGGAGAGGAGAGGAGAGGAGAGGTGAGGAGAGGAGAGCAGAGGAGAGGAGAGGAGAGAGGAGAGGAGAGGTGAGGAGAGGAGAGGAGAGGGGAGAGGAGAGGAGAGGATGGGAGTGGAGAAGAGAGGAGAGGAGAGGAAGAAGGAGAGGAGAGGAGATCATGGAAGGGGAGAGGTGAGGATAGGAGAGGAGAGGAGAGGAGAGAAGAGGAGAGGATGGGAGTGGAGAAGAGAGGAGAGGAGAGGAGAGGAGAGGAGATCATGGAAGGGGAGAGGTAAGGATAGGAGAGGAGAGGATAGGAGAGGAGAGGAGAGGAGAGGAGAGGAGAGGAGAGGAGAGGAGAGGAGAGGAGAGGAGAGGAGAGGAGATTTATTTTTAGTGTTTTCAGCAGGCTGTTTGGCTGTATGGAAGGACAGCATGGTTCAACCCGGATTAGAGACACCTACAGTGACACATCCACACACAAGCTCACAAGAACTAGTTAGTCACACATCGGCAGGTAAGCCCTGATATTCATTTACCGAAAAGCTGCAAAAAATGCTGTAAAATTTATAAAACTGTTCCTCACTTACTCCTCATATCAACAGAAAATTTTAACTGCACATAAGTTATAGTGAAATTGAGTTTTATCTATAAAGCAAATGAAACTGTAATGGATAAAAAACTCTAAATCCTAATCCACCGACATTCACTGACCTTGTTATTATCTGACTACTCTGATAATAATTACATCACGTGTGTGTGTTTGAGCATTGCATTTGTATTAGTGAGTGCAAATGTACTCAAGGTGCCTTTGCTCCTGTTGGTGCGTGTGTATGTGTCTGTGTGTGTGTGTGTGTGTGTGTGTGTGTGTGTGTGCACTCTCTCCGACCTCGCTCTCTCAGGTTGCGGAACAGTTTTGAGGATCCCCTCCACACCGGGGGAGTTTCTGACAAAATCTTCTCCAGCTCCTGACACACATACACACACAGCACAAAAATACACAATTTACAAGTGAGTTGTCTGACATACAAACCTTCAACTTCAAACCATGACATTTACATGTACAGGAACAGAGAGAGATGGTATCATGCCAAGAAATAGGGAAAGTATTCACAACAAAACTATCCATCTTGACATTTATTCTAATATTGTATTTAAACTAGGGCTGTCAATCAATTAAAACATTTAATCGCGATTAATCACATGATTGTCCAGAATTAATCATGATTAATTGCAAGCACATTTTTTTTTATCTGTGCAAAATGTACCTTAAAGGGAGATTTGTCAAGTATTTAATACTCTTATCAACATGGGAGTGGGCAAATCTGCTGCTTTATGCAAATGTATGTATATATTTATTATTGGAAATCAATTAACAACACAAAACAATGACAAATATTGTCCAGAACCCCTCACAGGTACTGCATTTAGCATAAAAAATATGCTCAATTCATAACATGGCAAAGTGCAGCCCAACAGGCAACAACAGCTGTCAGTGTGTCAGAGTGCTGACTTGACTATGACTTGCCCCAAAACTGCATGTGATTATCATAAAGTGGGCATGTCTGTAAAGGGGAGACTCGTGGGTTCCTCGCCAAAATTTAGCGCAAGTTTGGAGTGTTATTTAGCCTCCTTCGCGACAAGCTAGTATGACATGGTTGGTAGCTTCAAAAGATAGATTGTGTTAATGCGTTAAAGAAATTAGTGGCGTTAAAACGAATCTGCGTTAATGCGTTATTATCACGTTAACTTTGACAGCCCTAATTATTATACACACAATTTTTTTCAGATTCAGTTCTCATGCACTACTGTCAGCATATAGTGACCGTTTTATAAAAATAACTTTTTTTAATCACATTTGCTCCGTTTCTACACACTGCAGCTTTAATGCAATCAAAAGAATTTCAGGCCTGGCATAGCAACCACTGTTAAATGCAGCGTGGAGGCCCCTAAAGGCTTCCATCACCTGTTTTTTTCCTAACATATAGTGACAATGAAACCGATAATGATGTATAATCATGCACTTCATGCTACTATACATGTAGAAACTTTACATTTACATTACAAAAACTCCTGGGAAAAATCAGGATTTCAACTTTGCAGAGTGTGCAACAGATGTAACATGCAACACATGCCTGCAGCAGCAGCAGCAGAAGAAAGAAGAAGCATTAGGAGTGTGTCTCCCACCTGTTTGGCCAGGGACCTCCAGGGCCTCTTGTCTGCCAGGGAACGAGACAAAAGAGGACAGAAGACGAAGGGAAAGAGGAGAAGAGAGTTTGGGTGGGCTCGGTCAGATAGCATCTGTATGATCTAGAAATGGGTCTTAATGTGCCGAGTACAGTCACAACACACACACACCGACACACGCAGACACACTCACTGTATATACACTGTCATCATCACAGGCCCATTTGTACCGTCTAAAGTGCCCCGTGCTTGTCTTTGTAGTATGTGGAATGTCCCTGTAAAAGCACATACTACTTTTGTTCTGTTTTATACAACAAAGTTCATCTAATTCAACTTCAAAGGGGGCATTAGAGGATGTCGGCTGCTGAGAGGGTATGTGCGGCTGTATCGTATGTCAGTGAGCTCGGGTGGATGTAAACACACGCATACAGGTGCACAGTTTGCACGCAATACAATCACATGCCCGCTGACGAAAGGAATGGCAGCTCTTTTGGATGTGTGTTTGTGATAACCTCAACTTGTGAGGGCATTTTTTAAACCAGTTGTCACAAAGTAAAAAATAAGTTAGTGTCTGGTTTACATATTTACAGGTTAACAGAAAGAGTTAATGTGAGCAACTGGAATGTGGACAAGACGAGTGTGCCTGTGTGTCTGTGTGTGTGTGTGTGTGTGTGTGTGTGTGTGTGTGTGTGTGTGTGTGTGTGTCTGACTAACATTAACCTCAGACTAAACAATAGCTGTAAAACCATCTGCTTTGAGGCTGGCTGGCCAGGGCTAATCTGTTACGACTGGCAGCAGGCTGACAGAAACGGCAAGGACGTGTTTAAACCCAGTAAAGTGTTTTAAAACTTGGTTTCAGTTAAAAAAAAAAAAAAAAAAGGATCTATTTTCACCTGGCACTGACATCCATATTGGGACATCAATTTTAGATCAGAGATGGCCATCTACAAACTAAAAACACATCAAATTAAGTTTGATATTTAAAAATAAATATAAAACAATTATGAAAACTACAGAAATATAACTAAACTTTAATATTTGGATCCAACCAGCACACACATGTTCAGTAAAATGGATATTGTAAGATGGTGAAACAGCAGGATAAAGTCTGTACTGTTGGGTGAAAGAGAAATTATGTCACATGTAAATGTAATCCATCAAAATCTAGATACAGTCCAGATAAAAGCCCAATGATAGTGCCAGGTGAAAATGGGACCAAGGTGATAAAAATAACTGTATAGCTAGGTCAAATTAAAATGGCTTGGACGCAAATAGAGAACGTAATTTCACTCAAATGATTACACGACGATTCTGATTGGTCAATCACGACATTCTACAGTCTGTTATTTCTTTATAGCAGACCGTTGCTATGTATAACAGACCGTTGCTATGGGCGCAGTTCTGATGTCGGACTCTCGCTGACCATTTTTGTGTCAAATTATTGATTTCTTAAGTAAGTAGCCGTGTAGTGAGCGGGATATTGTACAGCTAGCGGGTCATTGTTGTGAAATAAACCCCGACAGGGGGATGCGGCACCCCGACGCAAAACCTTCGGGGTGCCGCATCCCCCTGTCTGGGTTTATTTCACAACAATGACCGGCTCGCTGTACATTATCCCTTACATAACAACCTTGAGACATTTTCTAACTGAACTTCAAAGATACTTTGGGCCAGGAAAGCTTGGTCTCTACACAATATACAGCATATAACAGCAACAATAATCTACTCAAATGTGGATACAAACCCCATTCAGTGCATTATGTTCTGTCCCAGGCCATTTTGAACCCAAGTGTAAAAGCTCATTTGTGAGTCGGTGAAACATACTTCTGGGTTCGCTCATGGTGACCGACTCGATGAAGTTCTGCGGAGTCATGTACAGCTGCCCATCATACTCCACAGAGGTGAACATGCGGAAGCGGTGCTCATGGGACGACATGTACACGTCTCCCTCCTCAAAGTCAAACGGACGCCCCTGCAGACATAAAAACAAAATATTTCTGTTATTGACTGTGTTGCCCTCTTGATTAGCTATGCTTTTTTTGTTGGTTTTACTATTTTTTCGTGGTGTTGATCACAAGTTTCATCACAATATCTTATTGATTCTTCTCAGACAACGATACGATATTTGCTGATATCACAAAGTCTGCCATGATAAGATTTAGATTTGACCTGCGATCAATACGAGACGATATCATATGGTAATTTAACACAATCAGTTACATTTATATCAACTCACAAAAAGCAACTAAAATATGATTTGACAATTTGACTATTTTTAAGATATCTTTTCCGGTCAAAATATTTTAAGTTGGCGGGCATTTGAAAAAAGATTAGAATATTACAACAACTATCAGCAAACACAAAGCATTTTGGGTATTTCCGTATCATTAAATTAATGACAGTATGAACATTATATTTAGTGATGTGAAAGTTTAGGCTATAACAACATGTACAAAATTGTACTTTAACTATTTAACCAGCAGATTTAAATAATCCACAAAGTGATAGGTGCTAATTTGCCCCAGTGATTATATTTGAATGTGACCTCCCATCTGTGAAGAGAAAAGTCTCTGGTCTGGTCTCTCACACAGGCAGCAGAATCTAAATTGTACCAGCCTCTTCACCGCTTTTGAACCTCTATAATGAGGAGATCCATCTATTTTTGGCATAATCTCTCTCCATTTAGCTCTCTGAGATTATAAACAGTCAGCACCCCTGGCGCAGTGCAATAACAGGAGAACAGGGCACACGAACACACACACAAATACTTTGTCACTACTTTCTACTTGATTAGCATCTCTCTCTCTCTCTCTCTCTCTCTTGGTGAGGAGCCAGGGCTTCAACTTGATTAGCTGCAGCGTAGGAGAGCTGCTACGCCAACAGATTGTGCTGCATGAAGCTGTGCAATTAGCAGAGAGGTTTCCAAATTTAAACCTGTTTGGCCGCAGGGCCCGGCGCACCGAGGTTCCTGCTCAGCTCAGCTAACATGCTAATGAGCACGCAGATTCATTCATAAAGCTTTGATGCTGCCTCCTCCACCAAGGGGGCTTTTGAAGGCATGAATAGGAGATGAGTGCTCGGCTTCATAGGAATGCACTGTAATCAAGTGTGAGAGCATGGACGCCCGTGGCTTTGACTCTCACTAATGAATGAAGTTTATAAAGTTCTGCAAAACGCAGCTAGGTTCACATGCCATGCTGCACAACATGATGTAAAAAGTAATGTAAGCTCCTTGGGGGAAAAAAATGATTAAATGGTAGTGATTTGAAATGTGGTACACTGTGTTCTTGTCTTGAAATGTCATGGAGCCACAACTAAACCTGTTCCTGTCACCTAGTCTTGTTCTCCTGACTGCATAGCAGATGCTCCAGGTGTTTTCCCCTCAGGCAACCCAGTGTCCTCCGTTCACAGCTGCAGCCTTTAGTCCATCTCCTCAGTTTTTTCGGAGCTAAACTGTCCTAACTCTCCTGTGTTCCCCTCAAATTAAAGTACAATCCAGCCAGCTAAAGTCCCAGCAGATATCAACCAGCTCTTGAGTCTGAGTGTCAGAAATCTCTAACACTGTTTGTCAGCTCCTTTTCTTAACTGCATCCAACAAACACAAAGAGGTAGTAGTAGCAGTTTTCTCTGTTGTGATACAACAAGTCTGAGGCAGGAATCTGTGCCTCTGAGACTAACGGTCTCCAAGCTGCTTGGCTTTTCTTAACCTATGCTGAGCTGCCAAAACATTCCCAAGAGGTCCTGTGTCCGTCTGAGCCCAGCCCTGCCCAAGCACAGCCGAGCATCACTCTGGTGGAGCCATTGTCTCTCCTCATGCGATGCTCTAGTTTCCAGACTGCCAATCACCCAACCAGACATCAAGTCACTGAGGTCTTCTTGGCTAACCTAAGCTAAGTTTGGTCCTGTCCATCTCATGCTTCTGTTCCCCAGAGCAAGCATATCTTGCTAGTAAGTCCCCCAAATCCATTGTCTCTGGAGCATCAACTAGGGCTGTCGCAATAACCACAAATTTGCAATACCACGCTATTGACAAGCCAACCGCAGGGAACGGCAAACAACCGTCACAGCCACTATGTTCACATTTTTTCTTTTTTTAATTCTTTGCAACGGGAGCGCTGCGTATTTACACTGTGCTACAAACGCCAGCAGCGTGACGAGGTGCTGAGGGTCTATTCTGAGCTGAGCGCTGCATGTTTGGTGTTTTTTTCTGGTCAAAGAGAGTTGAAAAATGTTCAACATTGGGTAAAACGCTGTCCTTCTGTGTTCTGCATTTAACAATAAACAAAGTATTTAATTTGTTTTAAAACTGTCATCTTTGTCCTTTAAAAAGGAAGCATATACCTAATTATAGCCTAACAATAAAGCTTATTTATATAGCACTAAAATCAGGATAAATTAAGTAATTCCTTCACCGTGACAGCCCTAGCATCAACTGACCCACGCTTGTTTCCTGGCAGTATGGTTTTCTTGTTTCCTTTTAGAATCACTGTCTTGTTTTCAAGCATGTAAGAACATATGTTTCCCTGCAGCTTTGTTCTCTTTCCCTGCAGGCGACTTCTCCCAATTTCTTAAACCCTTTTTCTCCAGATTCCTTATAGGCTATCTTTACTCACTGAGTAACAGATGGCTGTGTTTCCTTTTTCCGACTGGAGCTATCCTGTTCCCGATTTGGGTGGCTATCTGGCCAACTTGTTCCCCATTCCTGCCTGTCCTTTAGGCATATAAACTGTTCCAACAGGCAACTCTTTTATCCCTGGCAGTTTAGAGGATCTAACTGTACACTTACTTTGATGGCCATGTTTACCATAAGTTTTAGATTGATTTACTACCATCCAATAAACCACTGGTATCAGTTCATTTCAGGAGGCCTACAAAACAGCTGTTATTTCAATGTGCCAGATACAAATTAGGGATGCACCGATACCGGATCTGACATCGGGCCAATACTGACTCAAACAGCTGGATTGGATATCTGTGATTATGGGACGATCTATTCAATTCAATTCAATTCTAGATGTATATACTATGTACATTATATACTGGAATTTGAATTCCTGTGTAAGTTTTGACCAATTTGTTGCTGCATTAAAAAGATTTACACTTGAATTATAATTTCTGTTAATTTTGAAGATTTTTTACCAAGTTGCTGGTGATTTATTATTTCAATAATAAATAGTAATAAATAACAATAAATTAATATCTATGTATTTATGTGTTACATTTCGTTTTACAAAGTTAGGAAAGTAATTTTAAGTCATTTTATCTGTTCAAAATGTACCTTAAAGGGAGATTTGTCAAGTTTTTAATACTCTTGTCAACATGGGAGTGGGCAAATATGATTGCTTTATGCAAATGTATGTATATATATTTATCATTGGAAATCAATTAACAACACAAAACAATGACAAATATTGTCCAGAAACCCTCACATGTACTGCATTTAGCATAAAAAATATACTCAAATCATAACATGGTAAACTCAAGCCCAACAGGCAACAACAGCTGTCAGTGTGTCAGTGTGCTGACTTGACTATGACTTGCCCCAAACTGCATGTGATTATCAAAAAGTGGGCATTTCTGTAAAGGGGAGACTCGTGGGTACCCATAGAACCCATCTTCATTCACATATCTTCAGATCAGAGGTCAAGGGACCCCTTTGAAAATGACCATGACAGTTTTTCCTCGCTAAAATTTAGCCCAACGTTGGAGCGTTATTTAACCTCCTTCCCGACAAGCTAACATGACATGGTCGGTACCCATACTTGCCAACCCTCCCGATTTTGCCAGGAGACTCCCATTTTTCATCGCCCCCTCCTGGGTCATAATTCTCCCGTTTTTCTCCAGATTAATGACAAATTTTCACAGTTTTTTTCCCTTTCGTTATCTTAGCCTGTTTCTGGAACTGAACAGTGTGTATAATCCCTATACTGTTTCCACCCGGACGACAATATAGCTACACCAACTGTCGTTTCCCGGCGGAAGAGAGCAGCGCCCTAACTTGAGCTTTGCTCGATGCAGCGTAAAGCCATCGTGGTGCGGCACAAGTCATTGGTAATAACGGGTTTCAGAGCACAGTGGTGGCGTTGTCACATTGTGTCTGAAAGGACCTTCAATGAGTGAGAGAAGGAGAGAGAAATAGAGACAACTAAGAGACAGATATACTCAAGCAGGGGCAAAAATGAATAAAAACTGATGAATATTAGTTTATGACAGAGATTCACACGCCAAGTTCACACCAGAGGAGTTTTTTTCCTAGGAGTTAAAGGTAAAATCAAAAGTTTAACATTATTTTGTTATTTTCACTCTTTAAAAGTCACCAGAATGCAGTAAACAAAGTCTCTGAAACTCAAAAAAAACTGCTCTGGTTTTGAAATCCTCCCTTTCTTTAAAGGTCTCAAGGTCGGCAGGTATGTTGGTACCACTGTCTCGGAGGATTAAAGCTGCAGTGCGCGATATTGGCGCAAATATGATTTAAAAAAGTTATTTTTAGAAAACGGCCGCTATAGCGTGACAGTAGTACATGAAACCGGTAACCTGAAAAAAAACATGTTCCTCTGTGTCCTACTGTGTCCTCCGGTGCTCCTAACGGCATCTGAAGGATTTCACTTACCGGAGGAAAACAAGGTCCGCTGTCCAGCTGCAGTCTATGAGAGCCGGCTGTCAATCACTCGCGCACTCCGACCAAACTAGGCAGCACTGATCAAATATGAATCAATATTCTGTTACTGTAATGCCTATTTCTCACCTCAAATGTTTTCAGAATCATCTTGGAGTTACTGTTTAGCTGTAAAATGAGAAAGTTTGTGACGCGGCCGCCATTGTAAAATCTGTTGAAGGAAGCCAAGTTCTGGTCACATGACCGGAGCGCAGCCAATAGGAACGCTCTCTCTCTCTCTCTGAAATGACCTGTGATTGGTCAAAATCTGCCGTCACGGGCTAGATTTTTTCTAAAGCCTGAAAACAGAGCCCTGAGGAGGAGCAGAAGTCTAGTTTTCTCTCAGAACACTTGAATTACAATATGCTGAAAGGTTATTATGGAATTTTTGCCAAATTATGCCAAAAAATTGTTGCCTACTGCCACTTTAAAGTGTTGAATTTAAAGTGTGTGTGTGAGCAGTGCATTCACACAGCTGCCTGCCTGTCTGATAGTAAACATCCTCATTTCAGCACCAGCTCGAGCGGAGAGCGCCACTCCTGCAGCCAAACAGTGAGCGAACTGTTTCCACCCTGGTTACCATGGTTACCACTGGGCGTGCTGGGAATCAATGACACAGTTTATCCGCCCGAGAGGAAAACATATAAACCAACACAACTACACCATGGCGACAAAACACGAACAGGCCCGTCTAACTGCGCCGGTCTACTTTTTAGCGGAAGGAGATATGAAATCACTTCTCTCTCTAAAGCCGTAATGTGGCCGTTACAAACCGTTACTACCTTCTCCTTGGCTTCAACGGTCGGGATGGCCGTTAAAAAGCCGTTGTTGCCGTGACTCCCCATCCTCCTCTTCCTGCCTCTGTTCATATCGCTGTAGAAGTAAAGCGCCACGGCTCCTCCCGTCGCCAGACACATCCCGACAGCCAGACGCCTCCGTGTCCGTCCTCCAGCGGCCGTCTGACCGCCGACGAGCTCGTATCTCGCCGCCGAAAAGAGGTTTAGCTTACCGGCCAGCGCTGCCACTCTGCGGAAAGCGGCCATTGCTGCTGTTGTTGCTGCCGCTGCTGCTCCCGTGAGATTTGCCTGTTAACTTTGCGGGGAGCACAAACTATCGCGAGATTTGCGACCACTCTGTTGATGCTGAGGCTGAGAGCAAAGTCCCACACAGGACTGGAGAGGATTTGATGCTTCACTGAGTGAGAGTGAGTGATTCATTTGACCAGAGGTAAATTATAAACAAGAATGAGTCGAAGATAAACTGTGACCCAGTTTACATGAGTATAATTTCTTTTTTTTTACCTTTATTTATTCAGGGGGAGGTTCACTGAGAGCAATACTCTCTTTTTCAGGAACGCCCTGATCACATTCACACAGTTACACATTCACACCTGGAAGCTGCCCAGTACAACCACAGTCTGATCTGCTGGCCACTGAGCAGCTCCACTGGAGTGGTTGGGGTTAAGTGCCTTGCTCAAGGGCACCTCAGTGGTGGTAATGAGGGAGGGGCAAGTGCTGCTTTACACTTTCCCACCCAAATTTATCCTGCCGGTCCGTGCATCCCAATTTAACTAGGGATGCACTGATACCGATAGCGGATCGGACATCGGGCCGATACTGACTCAAATAGCTGGATCAGATATCGGTGACAATGGGGCCAATCTATTCAATTCAATTGTATGTTTATATACATTATATAGTGGAATTTTAAGTCCTGTTTAAGTTTTGACCATTTTTTTGCTGCATTAAAAAGGTTTACACTTGAATTGTAATTCCTGTTAATTTTGAAGATTTTTTTTTAACAAGTTGCTGGTGTATGATTTATTATTTTATGAATAAAGAACAATTAAATCAATTTATATCTATGTACTGTATTTACTGGTCTCATTTTGTTTTACAAAGTTAGTAAAGCAATGAAATCAAGCCTAATGTTTCCTTACACATAAAATAATGACTTCAGTGACTTCCACACAGTGAGGCAGAAAGCTTATTAATTATACACTGGTATCGGATCGGTACTCGGTATCGGCCGATACCCAAAGCCCAGGTATCGCTATCGGGACTGAAAAAGTCAGATTGGTGCATCTCTAAATTTAACCAATAAACTGACATGAGGCTACACATTAAAGCAGCAGTGGTTAGAAATGGAGCAAATATGATTAAAAAAAGTTATTTTTATAAAACGGTCACTATATCCTGACAGTAGTACATGAGACAGGTAATCTGAAAAAAAGTCATGTGTCTCTGTGTCCTCCGATGCTCTTAATGGCATCTGCAAGATTTCACAGACCGGAGGAAAACAACCAATCAGAGCTGATCTGGAGCCTGCCTTCTCTGAGCAGCTGTCAATCACTCGTGAACTCCGACCAAACGGTCAAACTAGGCAGAGCTGATCAAATATGAATCAATATTCTGTTACTGTAATGCCTATTTCTCTCCTCATATGTTTTCAGAAACATCTTGTAGTGTACTGTTTAGCTTTAAAATGAGAAAGTTTGTGACTTGGTAGCCATGTTGAGATCAAGTTGAGGAAATACCAAGCACCGCCCACCAGCCAGAGCACAGCCAATAGGAACGCTCTCTCTCTCTGAAATGACCTGTGATTGGTCAAAGTCTCTCGTCACGGGCTAGATTTTTTGAAAACCTGAAAACAGAGCCATGAGGAGGTGCAGAAGTGTAGTTTTCTCTCAGAACACTTGAATTACAATATGCTGAAAGGTTATTATGGAATTTCTGCCCAATGATGCCAAAAACATTCTGCTTACTGCAGGTTTAAATTCAGTAACAAAAAGAGTGATATAAAATGACTTTAAAAGTTGATCCATCACATCTAAATTAGGCCTAATTCATCATCTGGAGATCATATTGTACTGTCCTGTTATCAGCTTCCAGTGGTGGAAGAAGTAATCAGATCTTTTGCTTTATTAAAAACAGGAATAGACTATCACAGATTTAAAATAGCCTACTCTGTTATGTAGTCTATAAAATCCTGCATTCAATGTTCAGGTGTTTTGCATGTAAGATATTAACTAGCAAAATAACCATTATGGATGTCAGGTAAATATAATGGAGTAAAACACTAGGCTACCGGATTTTCTCCCTCAAACATATGAGTATAAAGTATCTTACAATGGAAATACTCAAGTAAAGAACCACCTCAAAATTGTATTTAGGCGTACTATTCACCACTGGCTTATACTCCCATGAGAAACCAGCAAACTGGCTGCATGCTTTGACATGCAAAATCTAGCCAATCACATTCAAAACCAGTCACAGGAGCCGTAGCTGAAATATCTCACAGTCTTGTAAAAAACTTAAAAGACATCTCAGTTTACATGGGGGAAATTATAAGTGACCAATGATATCAACCATCAATCTTCACTTTTCATCGAGGGTCAGTGTGGTATCACATTTCCAGTTGGGAAGTTCTGGATGAAAGGAGCCAATGGAGAGCAGATATCAAACGAATATCAAAGATGAACTCTTCATTTAAGTCTTTACATGTGAGACTAATGTTAACCTGATGGGGCTTTTCTTATGACTTTGATGCTGAGAGAATAAAGGAGAGAGGTCTAATAGATGGGCCTGTCACCTGTTCACACATGAAGCACCGTGGATAACTCTAACCTGTGAGCTCCATTTAGCCAAAAGTTGAAAACAGATCAAACAATGACTATCAAAACCTCTTTGGTGCGAATAAACCCTTTAAAAGGGGTTGAATACAGGTATTAAGCTCTTAATTTGTCCCTTTGATTTCTAATTTGGTCACGATCCAAACAAGATTAGCATATTACGGAAACTAATCAGAACAATATAGGCTCCCTAATTGGTTGACTGATGGAGATGTAAATGTTAATGATTGATGCAAAATTTGACCTGTAAGAAAAATCCTCAGAAGTTTCGCCCACAATTTTGACATGTATTTTAACACCTTTGATAAAGATTGTATCCAGTATTGACTGTTGCATAAAATCTGTCAATTTCAAGTATAACAGAGCTCCGAGCAGAAACACATTAGGTCCTGCACACCCTCATTTGATAACAGTCTGTCCAATAAGGGCCTTTGCTGTGGTTGGTTTTTGAACCCTGAACCTATCTTGGGACACACAAGTGGTGAGAGTAAAATCCCAGATGCGTATATGCATTTTAAATAACGATGGAATTAAACAAGTCTTCATATTGTTTTGGGCCTTATGAATGCTGCCTTCAAGGACCCCTGGAGTTCCCTATTTTGGAAACCACTTGCATTAATAACCTCTAGGCTACATTATCCAGGCATTCGATTAGGCTGTAATTTCTTTGTGTGTGTGTATGTGTGGGTGGGTGAGGAGGGGGTATACATGCCCGGGGGCCTCCTCCTCCTCCTCCTCCTCCATGACTGCTATGGTGGCTGCATGGTTGGCTTCACCCTCAGCCTCAAACTAACAGGGCAGTAAACCAACATAAATATATATCTTAAAGCAAACCATGTGACCTTGGGAACTGTTTACTTGCACCTTGTAAGCCTGGAAATGTGGCATTGCAGTTGACATCTTCATTGTGGCGAGGTCGATATCCAATGCATCAGGAACTGATCAGCCTGCGGCGATTCCGATCGATCCTGTCCCCTTTAAAAAAAAAAAAAAGTTCCTTTATTTTCACTGGTCATAAATACTAATGAAGCGAGGGAAAGAGGGAGGACGCACGCCACACACATAGATGCCCACTCAGTTTACGCACACACATATGCGCACAACCGGTGTACATCCACGACATATCAGCCTATAATAGACGAGCACAACAGCACAAATATAAAAAAAACACATAGTCTACCGTTGTGCTTCTGTCTTCCTGTTATGCATGGAGAAATCGACACGAGCACAAAATGACCTGCTGGTAGCGACCACACACGCGCGCGCAAACACCTCTGCACCTTCAACTCATTTATCAACGCAACTCCCAAGGGAGGGGGCAGCTGCGTGCGCGCGTGCGTTTGTCTGCGCGTGTGCGTATAGCTGCCAAAATCAATGCCATATCGGCTGGAACACGCGTCCCTGTGCCACTGCGTAAAGCACAGGCTAAAGGTGACGCCAAACAACGCAGAGCTGAACTAATGATATGGCACGAATGAAGAACATGTTGTTAATGCTACAAGTCAAAATCCCACATTTGACAACCATCAATTTGTAGTTTTCATGTTTTACAATTAGTCTGTTATAAAACACTCCATGTACAAATGCTTAAATGTAGGCAATCGGATGTTTTTTTTCTGTAAATAAAAAGTGAAAATCTTTCATCTGCAATGAGTTCATGTAGGTTTTCTGAATAATAAAAAGATGTAGGCTATATGCATAACAAACTCCCCTCATTTACATAAAGAATCAACAGCTTCTGAAGCCCTTCAAGTGTCAAGTGTCATCTAAGCCTGCAGTTCAAACAGGTATATTCCCCTCTTCTGGTTGTTATCGCCTGATCCCCTTACAAGATCCCTGCACTTTGATGCCTCTGCGTCTTTGATTCGTCTTTTAAGACCACAATTAAGGATATATGGGCTCCTGCGCCGTTCAAAGCTCGGTGGAAAGATCAATGAAGGGATTGACAGTCAAGTGATGTCGTTTGCACAGGTGTGTGTGTGTGTGTGTGTGTGTGTCTGGTGTGTGTGTGTTTGTGTGTGTGTGTGTGTGTGTGTCTGTGCGGCCGCTGTAAAGCTGGGTTGCATAAAACGGGGGGCAATAAATCAACAGCCGAGTGCGAAAATTACGCAAATGGGGGCTTTCCTCTCTCCGCATCTGAGTCATTCCCAACCGGGGGCGTGGGGTTGTAAAGCGTTTAGGGTAATGGCAATGTCACTTTCATGGTGTTTGACATATACACACACACTCTCTCTTTCGGTCCATTTTCACACACAAGTTGATGCTGAGATGCGCACTAGAGCACTCACACTGTTAAATGTGGAATTTGCCACTGCTGAAGTGCCCTTGAGCAATATATCTATGAAGTCGTTGTGCTGCTGCAGAGTGGGGGAAAACCTGCACTGCTAATTTGTATTAGTAGTTTTTAATTTCCTCTCCAAGTCCCCGCGCTCTGCACCGAAACTGAACATCAAAGGTGAGACATGGAGAGCGATGAGCAGAGGGATGAAGGTGCACCGTTTCAAACGGGAACAGATATATGAGCCATAAAGGGAAGAGGAGGGGGGGGGGGGACGATCGCGGCGCATTTGCATAAAAAGGCAACTCGGGGTGAATTTCCATAGGGAGTATTGCGTTATAGAGATGTGGAGTGCCAGTGTGCTGGTCTCACTCACTGCGCTGGGGGAGCTGAGAGAGCGGAGGGTACCGCAGAAATAAAAAGGCTGGAGGAGGAGAGAGAGAGAGAGAGAGAGAGAGAGAGAGAGAGAGAGAGAGAGAGAGAGGGAGAGAGAGAGAGAGAGAGAGAGGGAGGAAAACCCTGAAGTGCACCGGAGCAAAGGGGAGTATCCCGAGGTGAGGAGGATAGAGAGGGAGCGGACAGAGACTGGAGAGAGGGATAAATAGCAGCAGAAGAGAGGAGAGGAAGAGACACGGGCTGCTGCAACCGGAGATACCTGCATACATCAAGATAACGCGGGAGTTTAATCTCAATTAGATGACAATCTAATTAACGCTTCTTCTGGTGACTGCGCCAAAACGCGCACTCATTGGGGATTTTCTCCTCCCGCACGTCCAACTTTTCCTTTTTCTCCTCCTTTTCTCCCGGGCTCGCTGGTGCGCACCGAGGCTCATCACTTGGATCCCCTGTGCTGTGAACCGGATCGGGTGCAGTCTTCTCTGTGATGGGGGCAGCAGCAGCGGAGGTCGGGAGCTTCGTCAACGGATTTCTGGACAGCTTTGGCACCGCGGGTGCCGCTCCGGCTCCCGTCGGCTCTCATTTCGTTCTCACCCCAGCCGGGGCGGTGGACTACAACTCGGTGACCGGACTGATGATGGGGGGACAGGGGCAGCAGGAGCACCTGGTGTCCGCGGAGAGGCTGTCCCGGAGCCTGGCGGACCTCAGCCATCTGAAGGGGATCCTGAGGCGGCGGCAGCTCTACTGCAGGACCGGCTTCCACCTGGAGATCCGTCCCGACGGCACCGTGCAGGGCACCAGGAAGGACCACAGCAGATTCGGTACACACCCTTTCACAAATAAACCTATATTCATTATTATTATTACTTATTATTAGGCTATTAGTAGTAGTAGTATTCTATTGTGGAATTTCTGCTATAGGCTATATAGTAGGATGCATCAGACTGACAGGTACCCTGGAGGCACTGGAAAACACACACGCACGCACACACACACACACACACACACACACACTCAGATAGATTAAAACAGGAGAAGGTTCAGTTGTTTTAATGGTTGATAAATGAAACTATTAATATCACATAATAATAACCAAGCGTCATAGCCATACAGGTTACTATAATCCAATGCTCATAGCACATGAAGTAGCCCACTGTGATGGCAGCTGCTGCTATAACACTGGACTGTAGTCTATAACAGTAGAATTAATTCCAAGATGAATAAGCTTTCCAGATGGGACATTACTTTGACTATTTCATGTTTGCACTTAAACCACATTTCCTCCTTGAGATTAGATTGGAAGCTTTTCTTAACTTTTCACCAGTTTCTCTTCTGTTATCAAGATAAACGGCTGCAGCTTATACGGCAGATCAAAAGTAGACCTCTAAGAGATTTCTTTTAGTGCCGCAGGCTGTTCTGGCACTTGATTTATTCCATTTGAGACTTGGATGTAACTTCATGCCAGAGGCCATTCCAGACACCCAGTGTTGCTTGTCAGAGTCAGCTGGTGTGGATATACATGGAGCTGTTTACTGTACTTTTTCCTGTATTGAGTGCAAGTCAGTTTCAGTCTCACAGTCGATCCTCCTTCAGATATGTTCCGTATCTAAAACAAATACATGATATTGTAGGATACAATATGGAACAAAGCTAAGAAAGATGTTTAAAATCATGTTTTTGTGTGTTATCAGATGTGTTAATGAGTCGTTTTGAACAAAAGTGTCTGACAAGTGAATGTAATGTGTGTGTGCAGGTATTCTGGAGTTCATCAGTCTGGCTGTGGGACTGGTTAGCATCAGAGGGGTGGACAGTGGCCTCTACCTCGCCATGAACAGACAGGGAGAACTGTATGGATCGGTGAGTACACACTGAACACGCACATCCATCAACCTACAGCATGCTGTATACCAATTCTCAACATATCTGTAACTCACGGCCAACAGGTGGCACATTTTGCATCATTAACCTCATATTTTCCTCTTTCTTTCTGCAGGAGAAGCTGTCTGCAGAAGCCGTTTTTAGGGAGCAATTTGAAGAAAACTGGTACAACACTTACTCGTCAAACATCTACCGGCATGGAGAAAAAGGTGCATTTTACTTTGTTGCTTTGAACAAAGACGGGTCGTCCCGGGACGGAACGAGGTCGAGGCGACATCAGAGGTTCACCCACTTCCTACCGAGGCCCGTAGACCCGGACAGAGTACCCGAGCTGTACAGGGACATACTGGGCCAGAGCTGAGACTGAAGGGGGGCGTTACCATGACCCTGTCTGAGCTGAAAAGCAACCCAACTGCACCTAATCCTGACCCCTTCTTGAGGGGGGATGGAAGATCTTGTTGATCTGGACAAAACGGGATCATAAAAGGAGCGCCAAATGAACACTCCCCGCCGATGGCATGGAGGAAGTCTGAACCAGACTAGTTGGGGAGTTTGACTGAGGTATCTTCTATGGAAGATGTGAAGGCCCCATGACAGACACCTGGGCCCATAATATTGCCCCTTTATTGGCCTATGCAGAGGCCACGGTGGCCAAACAGATGATTTATGGATTTCGTTTGAGTTTCCACTACTTAAACCCAACTGCCTGCCAGTCCAAACTGCATGTTAAAGAGGACAAAAGTGTGGGAACTAATAGGTGAGATTAACAACTGGCTGCTAGTACATAGCTTTTTACTGCTGTGGCCGATGAGTCTTGTCAATTCCACTGTTTTCAGTTATTTTTATCCAACACACTACTGTGGCTGCTAAGTAAATGATTTATTAAAATGCTTAATCCACTATATTCAATGTGGCTGGTTTACATAAAAAGGTAGTTTCATGCACTGGAAATCAGCCATGTTGTCTGTGGTGGGAAACGGGTCTGAGAGCTGGAGGGGAATCACCTCTATCGGACTGACTGTTGAGATGAATTCCCTCTGAAACTGCTCCAAAGAGAGATGCTGCTTAGAAAATATGACTTTTCTACAAAGTGCATGAGGAACAAGAGAAGAATTACAGATCCAGTGGAGTTTTATAAGGACTTCTTCTGTGGTGTCCTGTGGTGGAATACTGCGTGACCTGTTGGAGACTTGTTACCGACAAAGACACCTTTACAAACCTGTTGACAGATTGTATTCTTATTTATGAGTTTTTGTTTCCTAGGACATACAGTATATTTATTTCATATATTTATTTATTTTGAGAATATATTTTTACAGGTATGAGATAAAATAAAAAAAATAAATCCAGAACAAGCCATGAGAGATTTTTCTTATTTGTTGTGTTGTCATATAGTATAAACTGCTGTTTTTCATTCTCACAGTAGGATTATATCAGTTTTCAGACATTGTGTTCACAGTTTCAATAGGCCTTGTGTCACGAAGCAATCTCTTTGCAGTCAAAAACGGTGCACTATTGCCATTTATTACACAGCTTTGTTGAATACTCGATTCTGATTGTTCAATCGCGGAGTTCTACGGTCAGTTATTCCTTTATAACAGACCGTTGCTATGTATAACAGACCGTTGCTATGGGTGCGGTTCTGATGTCAGTTGCTGACGAGGTCTGCGGACCACCAATATGGCTGCCTTGTTAGAGGTTAGATGTTGCTGCAACGTATGTTAGCATCATTTAGTAGCTCACAGCTCCTATAATATCCAATAAAAATAGAGGGCTAGGTTACATACTTTGCTTTTTCTCGCCCTACAACACTGACACCTAAAACACAACTCTTTCTGGTACTGGGAAAAAAAACATTAAACTACAAATTCCTCCATGTTTTACGTAAAACTTTGAATTCCAGAGCAAAGTGAGAGACACATACTGACTGTATTACTCTCACAGTAGGTACCAATAAAAGCCGGGTTTCCCCAAATCCATTCAAGATTAAAAAGAATAAGAAGAGTTAAGTTTCGTGTCATTCAGAGGTTCTAGTAGGTTCAGTTTTAGGGCAAAAGTGATGCTACAGATATCATATGAAACTAGAAAACCTAAGGAACCCATTGGTACCATGTCGGGAACAAGGTTAAATAACGCTCCAAAGTTGGGCTAAATTTAATTTCACTTTTGTGGATCCAATGAGACCAACTGTATTCAGGTGTGATGATGTTAGTCCCCATAGTAACAATTTCATTGTATTGAGACTATTTTTTTTTTTTTCTTTTAATTTGACCTCACTGTATAAAATGACCTGTGGTGACCTCTAGGATAATCACAGCCTCATGAAACTTTACAGCCACAAACTAGAGACCTAGAGCATTCAGAGGATGGATGGCTTTCCTAGCTAGATTGACAATAAGGGGGTTTCTGAGCAGTTTACACAACAGAAGTGCTTGCCATCCAATCGCTAAAAAATGCAATTCTTACAGAAATCTCTGAATGTCAAAAGTTTTTGAAATCACAGCATGGCTTTTTCTATGGTGTTCCTCAGGTCTTGGTGTCTTAATATGGTATTTTGGAGGGATTATTGATCATTTTTATCAATTCTCCAGTGGTAAAAAATTGTTAAATTTAGCACAAAATCTGTGTAACAAATGGTATCAACCCCCAAAAAAACAACTTATGAGACATAATCTAAGCCCTTATACACTTTTACAATTAATTTTAAATAATTAATTAATACATGTATTCATGTTTATTTCTGATTTATGACTAGAACTTGACACACAGTGATGAGCAGCATCTCAAATTAATCTTCAGGTTCTCAGCTTTAAGATGATGTACACCACTTCTATGTGACATCTACTGTTGACCTGCTATCTCCCCCTAAAGACCCCCTGTAACCCCCCTAAAAGAGACAAAAACGGGTCTATTGTTGGTCAGAATTTGTCACACAAAGACAGAAAGGAGAAAGAGAGACATTGGAGAAGAAAGAATGAGAGAGAGGTGACAAATGGTTAAGAGTATGGTTCAACTAAATGGGAGTAATGGGAAAGGAGGAGAAAGATAACATGAAGTCATCAATGTGAAGAGACAGCACGCGCTTCCTCTGACAGACACTGCAATTAGACAAGTGACTGGCAGGCCGAGAGCACCATACTCTTTCATCCTCCCCTTCATCATCCCTTTATCTCTCTCCTCATCCGCCCGTCTTGGATGAGTCATCCCTTCGTCTTATGACACCTGAGACTGAATTGACCAGATGTCACTCTGGTACAGGTGAGAGAAAGACGGCTACGGAGACAGAAGGAGGAGTGCTAGAGTGAGGTAATGATTAAGGCAGAAGAAGACAAGTAGGAGAAATAAAGGGGGTAATTGTTTTGCAGCTCTGTGTGTTGACTTTCAAAGTTCATTCTTTCCCTTAGAAACAGCAGTTGAAAACAATTTCACCTCTTTTCGAGCTTCAAACAATGATCACATCACAGCCAATAGGAACGCTCTCTCAATGAAATGACCTGTGATTGGTCAAAGTCTCCCGTCACGGGCTAGATTTTTTAAAGCCTGAAAACAGAGCCATGAGGAGGTGCAGAAGTCTAGTTATCTCAGAACACTTGAATTACAATATGCTGAAAGGTTATTATGGGATTTTTGCCCAATGATGCCAAAAAAAATATGTTGCCTACTGAAGCTTTAAAGTGGAGTGAAACTGGAGTCAGCATAATTCAGTTACCAGAGCTCAGTAACTTGTCAATCTTTTGAATTACCTTGGCGCACCTTAAGCCCTCTTTGCACTGGACTAGAATTACCTGGGGACCACGTGCGATGTAGGAATTTACCCCCACGTAATGAGAAGTAACCTTTGTGCTACTTTGCACAGGCTAAGTGCTCTAACAGACTCTATCGGGCTTTGTGAGTGAAGTACAATGCTCGAACCCCCTACTGCGACACCCACAGGACCCCTGCGTGCTGGGTACGGCGGCGAAAAGGCTCAACAAAGCCTGAGTGACCTTACACAGCCTACTGAAGCACAGCTCAGCGCTGCCTGCACCCTTCAACATCTGGCTCGTGTTTGTCTGACACTGGGGAAACACCAGCTCTGTCAGATTTGTGTCAAATTGTTTTATGTCTCCAGCTGCATTTCACATCAAGGACACGTTGCCAGGTCGATGCCAGCATACAGGCTCATCAGCTCGGCAACATGTTTCAGATAAGATTACAGGGTGCTGCGGTTCACATCTGCCCAGTTGTGCAGGCAGGAGCATTGTGTCTAGTTAAGACATGGTTCAGTGGATGTATAATCCTCTCATAAGGGTATACATTGTAGAGAACATCAGACAGACAGTGCCTGAGTACCAGCATGCGTACACGGACTGAGGGAGAGAGAGAGATCTTAAAACCAGGCGAGAGAGAGAGAGAGAGAGGTATGACTTGAAAGTTTGTAAGAAACAGGTGGGTTTCTGAGAGGAAGAATTAGAAAAAAAGCTGCATGTGGGTTCTTAGTGTTGCCGGCCTGTCAGGTTACTTCCTTTGAAGTGTGTGTGTGTGTGTGTGTGTGTGTGTTTGCAGGGAGGGGGAGGCATGTTTATGTGAGTCAAAGTGACTGCGTAGATTCATGTCAGTACAACTTCTGTGTGTGTGTGTGTATGTGATCTGTGAATCTGTGTGAAGGTGAGCCAGGGGTTCTCCTGACTAGAGGGCTGTCTGACTGATGTGTGAAGGCTTGTGTGTGCGTGAGTGTTCGTGCGTTGTGTGTGTGTGTGTGTGTGTGTGTGTGTTGCCGTACCTCCACCTCCACCTCCACCCCTCTCTCTTCACTCCCTGTCTGTCCTCGGTGGGGTTTTCCATCGAGTGGTTAGATCTCCACTGTTGGATCCAGCAGGTAATGGTCCATGCAGAGATAACTGGAGCAGAAGAAGAAGTAGACAAGGGAGAAAAAATGACTGTCTTCTCTTTTAATCTGTTCACCTCTTCATCAGTTTGTTGCATCTTTCCTGTTCATTTCCTCAGTGTGCTGTTCTATAAAGCTCTATAGAAATTACAAATGTCTTCTCATGTTTGTCTCCATGATTTACCCAAGAAAATTCTCTATATCTTTAAAGCCCAAATGACTACTGTATAAAAGCAACACTGAAACCCCTTTAAATTCAATTATTTATTCATTATTATAGAGAATTTGTCTGTTACGTCCCAGTAAGGTCTAGGGTTAAGGGAAGAAACATAAGCCGGCGTCAGTAGCAGACAATGATACAACAAACAAGAGCGAACACAACCGTGTCCGTAGGCAAGTGAAAAAAACAGGGAAGGGCTGCGGATGGCGCCGAAATCAATAAACAAATAAAACACTGAGTTAAAATCACAAAACACGTAACATTGTCAGATTAAAGGTACAGTGTGTAGGATTTGGTGGCATCTTGCAAATTGCAACCAACTGAGTACCCCTCCGCTCACTCCTCCTTTTCCAAGACTGCAATAACGTGAGCCGCCGAGTGTAAAACCGTGGTAATAAGGCCATGTTTATCATAATAACACTACTTTAGGAGCAACGGAAGTCAGACGGCGGCTGGCGGTACCACGGTTTTGCACTCTGCAGCACACATTACCTCAGTTTCACAAGCGTGTCGGAGAACTACGGTGACCTTCAGGTAACGTAAAAACGCGAGAGGCTCTCTCTAGAGCCAGTGTTTGGTTTGTTCGTTCTGGGCCACAGTAGTAACATGGTGGAGCAACATGGCGGACTCCGTGAAGAGGACCCGCTCCCTATGTAGATAAAGCCCCCAAGAAGATTTTCGTAGTGGCCAAACGGCGGTACTACAACTTGTGTGTCCGCCACGTGATGCCATTGGGCCCAAAAAGACTTTTTCCCATAGACTTACATTGGGAAAGAGACGTCTTGATTAGCCCTTATTTAAATCATTAGGTCCTAAAAGTTGTGAAATGCACTAATAGCCGAATCCAGAGTTATTTTCCTTCCTCCGTTCATGTGAATGTACCTCAGACCGAGGCTGGAGCGAGGGCTGGGAGGCGGAGTTAAAGGAAACGCTACTGCGCCTGCTCTATGGGCCCAGTGACTGCGGAAGATCGCTGGATGATCCGGGTACTTTATCACTCGGCAGTCGGGCCATTTTGGCTTCATGCTCCATTGAGCAGCTTTCATAGGAATGAACGGGCGCCACCAACACTGTATCCAGTTCACTTTATACATCCATGATGTAGATATGAAGGGCTCATTCTAAGATAACAAAACACAACGATTCTTAGTTTCAGGTGATTACACACTAATGAAAACATAGTTATGAAAATTATATTCCATTTCAATCCAATGTGACACACTTTTCCTTTAAAAAACATTTAAACACTTCTCATCCACTGTCCCTTTTATGTGCCATAAAGTGTGTCTGTGTGTTTTGTTTTTCTCAACAGGCAGGTGTAGAAGTTAGTGATCTCTGCTGGTACCGATCTACGTCCACACAGGTGTTCCTCCTGCAGTCGTCAACACACACACTCACGCACACACACACACTTAAGACATGCGCGCACAGTCTGTCATCACGTCTCTGTGCGTGAGATTAATGTTGCTGTGTGAATGACTCAGCTGTGGTGAATTCAGACAAAAAGAAAAAAAAAAACTATGTGTCCTTTCCAAATTCTTAGACATATTCGACAGCAATGAACTCATCCAACTTTTGACTAACAAATGACTTAACCTCTTAAACTCTGACGTAAACCCACCAGTGAACACTGTTCAAACCCAAAAGTTCCATTGAGTATCCTAAAATTTCAACTCACAGTATCTAGGATTGGAAGATTTCTATTGAAATACACACAGTTCAAATGTGTTTGTTCTAATTGAAACATCTGTACGTGAACGAGGCCTTCAAAAGAATCCATGTGTGTGTTTTGTTTTAGGAAAGCTCCTGGTCACAGGTGCTGTTGAACTTGAAGGGAAAGATCACCTTAAAAGAAACCAATGTTGACTGTTGGCAGGACATGAACCAGTGGAGTTATTGGGAATAGCAACATTTTCCTCAGACATATTATAAAATTACAAAGAAAAACAATATACGACTAAAATTACAATATATTAACTTATTATGCGCCGAAAATCCACCATTTCTGACAACATCAACAAACACATCAGAACTCGTGAACTCGGAGCTTTCAGAAACTTTCCACTTAGGAGGTTGTGAATACCACAAGAGGGGGGCGTTCATATGGACTTGTGAACACGGTAAACACGACCCCATTTGAAGGCACCAATAACAATGACTTGTATATCTGCAGTCGCAGAACGTACGTGCTAGTTGGCCGTCGGCTGTAGTCTTTGCGGTGTGTCCGAGTGCAACTTTTTGGCCAAGACAAAGGCGACGTGAGGTGATGCAACAGTCGGCCATCATTGCTGCTAGTTCTTTGATGTCGGTTTTGGTGTGTCTGGGCCTGTTTGCTTACAAATTAACTTCTGAGGCGATAATGAGCTAAAGTTGTGTTTACAGCTCATTCCACTGGCCCCAAGTGGCCCAAAGATCAGTCGATGCAGGTTCTGTTCAAGAAAGCGAGATAGATTTACTTTAAATACTGAATTGAAATACTGCAGATTATTACTTAAAGTAGCAGAAGCATCATTATTACATTTAGAATAATAGAAAGTACAGCCTAAACAGTGTGAAGAAGTCGTGTTAAATTATCTCAGAAGACACAACAATACGCAGTCAAACCACATCACAGGCTAAAGTAAACCAAGTGCGCCTCCACACCCTCTTGCTATTTTCTCTCAGTCTGTTTCAATGAAAGAGTGTTACCTGACATATTGCAGATGAAAGATTCACACCGGTGCACATATTTTCAACCCTGTTATCATCGACAGTTCAGAAGCAGCCGTAGAACATGTTGTTGAGCAGAAGGCACCGTGTCAAATACCCATCTAACCACTGTCTTCAGCTCACATCCACAAGCCACAAATTACAAACAACATGGAATAAAACTGGGCAGAGAACGAACGCTAGTTTTTTCAATATTTATTTCATAAACAACTGAGTTTGTTTCTTAGATGCTCATGAACGTCACAGTGTCTTTCTGGTTAGTTAACAATGGGTGTTGCCATTAGGATTTTCATCGGCCCTAAGGTCACTAAACAGTGCCGGCACATGAAAAATAATTCCTCTTTTAAGTCATGTAAACATATCAACAGGCCATAATTGGTGGTGCAAGGGTTTTTACATTAAAGACGTGTTTGTCTATAACAGCAAACTGCTTCTACCTTATAACTTTAATTAATTTAGCTGACTGAATTATGCTCCTGGGGGCCTCATAATGCACGTTTGCCAGTAATACAAACAACAAACTCAGCTGAACCCGCAGGTGTGATCTCAGATTTTTTTTGTTCAGGAAACGCTCATTGTGACGATGAACTCAAGCAGAATAACCACTTAAGCTGGTGGAGGTAGACATCCTCTAAAGGACAGGAGGCCAGTTTAAGTTAATTTCCTCTTTTTAGTTGTGCTGTGTGAAACCTTCGGGCTCTTATTCCTGTATGTCAAATAATGGAGGAAAGAAAACAGTCAAGTAAGAATTAAACACTGCAGCCACACATCCTTTAAAGCTAGGGATGGTAATCTTTTTCAAAACCATTTTTGTTATATTTGTTGAAATTCTCATTACATCCCGACTAGGGATGTGCGTTCCAAGCAAAAATACTATTTGAAAATCACTGGGAATTAGTCGATTATTATTCGACAATTGCCGCAGAACCCCATAATTCAGTTTTCCGTTTTAGAACGTGTTGCTTTTAAGTTTCACTTTCACAACGTTGTAGGGCCCTAATGACCCACATCTATGGTGCTTATAGCGACTGATAACGCCTATCTAATGGCCTGATAACAGTTGAATCGGGTGCAACGGCATTGCAGCGCATTGATGCTAACATCAGCATGCTAACATGCTCACAGTGATGATGTTAACATGCTCTTGCTGAGCAGGTATAATGTTCACCATATTCACTATTTTAGTTTAGCGTGTTAGCTTGCTAATACCAGGCGTGAATCTTGAAAAAAAGTGTGAGCGTTTAAACCAGATCCTTTGCTGTCTACTGCTCACATTTCTGCACAAAGCTTTTTAAAAAAAAAAAATTCTTTTAAAACTTCCTGTCCTTTATGTGAGCTCACTGGAAGTGAAATGGCAACTTGAGGATGAGTGGAAGTGCAGAGAAAGAGTTGTTGGGAGCTGAACTGATAGGAGGGAATAGAAGGATTTAGAGATGCAACAGCAGACACTTATTCCCCCGTGGCTCTCCAGCCTTGTGGAGAAAAGTCATTTGTGTGGCTTTACAGTGGACATGTTCGCTCAATGCTATGGATCCACAGACAAATTCACTGTTAAATTCTTAATAGGAGCAGAAACATCCATTAACATGCCAGACGAGGAGGGGTACAGGGAGGGAGAGGATGAGATATTTATGTTGATTATTTGTTTGCTATATGTTTATTTTATTTGTTATTCTTGTTTTGTTTTTTACTTATTTGTTACTTGATAAATAAATAGAAAGTGAAACGAAATGGTTGTCCACTCATATTTATAAACATGAATCCCAATTATGACTGTCTGAAAATATTATGCAAGATAGAAGATATTGTTTGCTTTCACGAACGGCAAAATGGTGCGTCGCTTTAGAAGTTGCGACCACAACGAATTGTGGGACGGCATTATCTCCTTTCCTATAGTAAAGGATGGTCCAGTGTATCCTATGCTGAAGGAGATAAGAAAGGAAGCATTGAAGCTCCTTTCCTTAGCATTTAGAGGATTCAAACTGCTCTTATCATGTCTGCTACTCAGATACTTCTTAGGGTCATTTCACTCCGTTAGGAACCTTCCTGATAGAAAAAGACTTTTCGACCGCAGCCACATGTTCTTGATTTACTGGAGGAAATCTAGTGAAAAAAGATTGTACATAACAAACAGTATGAAATGGATATATATGATTAAAAAGGTACCACATTCTTTAAATAAATCCACACCTTGAGGGGTCAGGACCCTCCTAAATACTCAGCAGACCTTGAATTCAATAATGGCCAACGCTGTATTATTATTATCAGCCTTCACGGGTAGTCTAACAGCCTCTGGGGGTACACACACACACACACACACACACACACACACACACACACATGCAGGGTGGAAGTAATTAAAGCAAGTGGAGCTAAATTGAAGTATATTGAACTCATCTCTCACACGCTCCCGCTCTGTCGATAGATCACTCGCCAAGTGCTATCGACCGCTGCAAAGACTTCCCTCTGCAAAACACACCTCTCTGCAGTGTGTGTGTGTGTGTGTGTGTGTGTGTGTGATGTGAGTTGGTGAATGAGAGAGAGGGACAGCAGCAGAGAGGAGAGGAGAGTTTAGAGAGAGAGAAAGAGAGAGGCAGGGACAGAAAGTGATGCTCTGTGCAGCAGATTTGCAAAAAGCTAATTTTAGGATTGCCCTTCATGCTATTCTCGCTCTTCATCCCTCATCCCCCCCCAGCACCCTCTCTCCTTTTCTCATATTTTCTGTCACCTCATTTGCCCTCTCCTCTTTTTCCACCTCCCCTGTTTTCTCTCTAAACCCCTTCATCTCTATCTATCTTGTGGGAGGGGTAATGATTTTAACTAAATGAGAGTCTTGCACTTCCCCGCCCCACTAGATTAGCGGATCAATGGAACAGCGTTTGTGTGTTCATCACGGGGGAGATGCCTGTGTGTGTGTGTGTATGTGTGTGTGTGTGTGTGTGTGCGTGTGTGTGTTTGTTCACAGACTGTATAGTCATCATAAATACCCAATACACCCCAGGTGACTCCGCACTGCACAGAGGACAAAGCCCCGCTGATGAGAAACGACAAGAAAAAAACAAAAAATGACGAGAGAGATTTTCCAGAAACGGCAGGGGAGCAGAGAGCTATGGATTTTTACTGAATAATCGGTAGGAATTCTCCACAAGGTCTCGACATGACAAATGTGTGTCAAACACGCCATCAATGGCGGAGGGGAAGAATGCCTCTGCTGCTCCGTTGAAATGCCTTTCCCCTTCTGCTTGATGTGAATTCAATTGGAGTTGAATTGATTATCTCCTATTTGTGATCAATCCTAAGTGGGTTTGCATCTACTGTGTGACCGAGCCTCTCTGCTCCTCTAAACCGGTTTTCTCCTCCATTTATTCTGTTTGTCCACTCTCTCCATCCCTCTCTATCTCCATGTGTTGTGTTTGATATGATGGACACATTTGAAAGGCTGAGAAATAATAATACAATTTTGGTGATTTTGATTTGATTAATTTATACAATAAATAAGGTAAATAAGCAAACTGAAGGTCCCCCACAAGCAAACCAAGATAGATGACTGAATAAAAGTAAAACAGCTACATGAATTAGATGAGGTGACTTAAACCTGCAGTAGGTAGAAATGGAGCAAATATGATTAAAAAAAGTTATTTTTAAAAAACGGTCACTATATCCTGACAGTAGTGTATGAGACAGGTAATCTGAAAAACATCATGTTCCTCTGTGTCCTCCGGTGCATCTGCGCTGCCCACCGACCACTAACAGGTAACGTTACTCTTGATCAAATATGAATCGATATTCTGTTACTGTTATGACTATTTCTCTCCTCAGATGTTTTCAGAAACATCTTGTAGTGTACCGTTTAGCTGTAAAATGAGAGTTTGTGACCCGACAGCCATGTTGAGATCTGTTGAGGAAATACCAAGCACCGCCCACCAGCCGGAGCACAGCCAATAGAAATGCTCTCTCTCTGAAATGACCTGTGATTGGTCAAAGACTCCCGTCACGGGTTAGATGTTTTAAAGCCTGAAAACAGAGCCATGAGGAGGTGCAGAAGTCTAGTTATCTCTCAGAACACTTGAATTACAATATGCTGAAAGGTTATTATGGAATTTTTGCCCAATGATGCCAAAAATATTCTGCCGACTGCAGCTTTAACATGGTGTCCAGATGTAAATTTCTTGAATGCAACTAATATATAATTTGATACAGCCAGTTGGTGCTGTTTCGCCTCACCACTATTTAGTATATATTTAGATATCAAGCGGCCTCATGGAGCAATGAAACCTGAGAATATTTAGCTTGCAGACACACTCGCAGACACACACACCTACACCTACACCCACACACACACACACACACACACACACACACACACACACACACACACACACACACACACACACACACACACACACACACACACACACACACACACACACACACACACACACACACACACACACACACACACACACACACACACACACACACACGCGTGCTGTCTTCACATTTCTGTTCAGTGTGTGGAGGGCCTATCAAAGCACGGTGGTTTCCTCCTGTTAGAGTGACAGCTCTTAAGCCCCTCACATGAAAGACTGACTGGGAAGTTTTATTACACCTTTTCTCAAAGCAAGTGTGTGTGTGTGTGTGTGTGTGTGTGTGTGTTAGCGTGTTCTCAGCTGGGAGAGGTGTAGACAACGGTCAGGCTGAAGAGTTGCCAGATTTTAAGAACAAAACGTGGCTTCAACAACAACACAGCCGTCCTCCATGCTTTCATCTGTTGCTCCTTTATGAAACGTGTAGCTGTCAGAGCAAACACGAGGGATTAATCCTTAAAACACACACACAGATGAGTTTTGAAGTAGGGGGGGGGCAGTTTAGGATGGTGTGATACAGTGTTTCCCACAGGATTTTGAGAGACTGTGGTCCCGGAAGAAAATTTTGAACATTCTAAAGTTAAATGCATCAATCTGGAGCACTTTGAGAGCAAAATTATGAGGCTACAGTTTAATCATAAAGGTTGGATGTTATGAATGCTGATGGCAAAAAGTCACACAGCAGTTCAGCACGGTAAACAAGATTGAGTGCCAATATCGCCGCAGACCCCTCGCACTGATGACAGTCGCGCCGGGAATCCCGGTCCCTCCCCACAGGGTGAGAGGGCGCACTGCACAGCGAGAACTCAGCGGCCCCGGGAAGCGGCAAGGTCCAGGCGAGGGGTGCTGCAAAACCCAACCTCGCGTTTATGCGCGTATTGTTGAAAAAAAATAGACTTGTAGCGTAAATAAAAGCTTCAGTTCAGGTTGCGGTTAAGTGAGACTCAGCTGAGTTGGAGGTGTGCAGACAGATGCTGACCAGATTAAAATGAGAGTGGATCTATAGAGTAAAAACACTTCTGACACCCTCCAGTCTGGACATGCACGAGGTGGACGGGAATGATTGAAACATCTTATTTTTTTACCATGTCTCAATATAGCGGCATTTGCGGGGAAACAGTGATTCACGACCTTAAAAAGAACGTGGGACAGAGCCGTAAAGTTGGCCAAGGGGCCATTGGCCCCCCTACTTCCGGCGCCCACACAAACACGCACACAGATAGGAGGTATCTGATCATGTCTTATTTTGTGGTTGTGTCACCTCTGCCTCACCGATGATTTCTCTTTAAATGGAGAGAGAGACCTCGACAAAGAGACAGAGAGAGATAGAGAGGTGCTGTGATGACAGTATCCATACCTGAGGCGTTACGACATGCGGAGGTGACAGACAATATGTGGAAAAGCATGTGTGTGTGTGTGTGTGTGTTTGTGTGCAGAATAGATGTCCACAGAGCTAAAGAATGCTTGTCTTATACGCACCTCATGAACGAATACAGACAGTAACTATGGCAATAGAGACATACAGTATGAGCACTAGAACCATGCAAACGCACACACACAAAACCACACACACGTTGTTATCAGAAGATCAGGATATGAGTGATCACTGCCTTTCTAAGCCAGGGAGTTTCCTTTCCTGGCTCTATTAAATCAGTGTGTGTGAGTGTGTGTGAGTGTGTGAGTGTGAGAGTGTGTGAGTGTGTGAGTGTGTGAGTTTGTGTGAGTGTGTGAGTGTACTCCTCACCACTTCCAAGCAGCTTTGACCCTCCAGGAGATAAACATCCTCGTCACCTCAGCTCGTTCTTAGACATACACACTCATGAGCGCAGGTAACCACATGCACTCACACACACTCACTCACTCTGTTTCTCTCCAGAGAAGCAGCGTATCATATTTTTTGCTTTTCATTGACAAACTGTGGACGTGAAAGAAAGCAGTGTTCAGTCATCAACAGCCCCATTCAGTAATTCTGTCGCTTGTCATATCACAATACAGAGCTGTAAATGACACCGTGAGTCGCATGCTTCAACACTACGACTTACTGTATGAGGGCTAAAGACTCTGACCTACCGACAGGCGAGGCATCACATGCACGACTGAAAATAGAATAACACTTAAAGCAGCAGTGGGTAAAAATGGAGCAAATATGATTTAAAAAAAGTTATTTTTAATAAAACGGTCAGTATATGAACAATTTGAAATACAATACCACCACAACTTTCCCACACGCATGCTCCCGGGATGCTTAAAGATCTTTTTTAAAGGCTACTGTATCTTTACCTTGTCTGTGATGTTTTTTGTCTTCATTTTTCTCGTTTGCTACTTTTGTTAACAAAAAAAAATAAATTTGTTAACACAAGGCTTTTATTCTGAAATATATGCGGGACAGTGTTGTAGAACATGCAGTGACTTTGACGGCTCCATGAATGAATAAAGAACCGGGTTTTAATTGTGGATTATTACCATTATTACAAATTACCACACGGTTCTTAACCTTTTTCTGTCTAAAATAATTATAAATGACACTTATAATGAAATGAAAGGCAAACTCTATGTAGATAAAAAGGGCTGGCAGCAGCAGAAACACAGCAGAAACGTAGCTGGTGTAGACACCACATGCGTGAAACACGCAGCCGCTCAGCGAGGCAGCCGCCACGTGCTGCTGATGTTCCCTTTGTGGACAGAGCGTTAAAAGCAGTTCAGAGTTTGGACTAAAACTGAGACTTGTTAAGATGTTTAGAGAGAAAAGTTTCCTATGAAATTCCTCTGCAACATGAAATATAAAGTGCAGAACGCTCCAGCTACAATTCAGAAACTGTGCACAGCATTGGCCTCATCCGTCTGCTTCAGTCTGGTTCTCTCCTCCAGAGAGGCTGAATCCAGGCCGATCCTGCCCAGCTGTGGTGCGTTGAGTCTGGACATGTCAAGACGCGTACACCCCCCCCCCCCCCCCTCCAACCGAACATCCACGGAACTGGTGATTTATCTGTGTGGGACTTTCGTGTGCTTTAATCGCTGACAAGAAACACACGCACTCAACACCGCATGCAGCCACATGCACAGACACAGTGACAGGTGGGGTTTGCATATACAGTATGTGTGTGTGTGTGTGTGTGTGTGTGAGAGAGTGGAGTTCAGTCGCTGTGTGCACTTTGTGTCAGTGTGTGTTGTGCGTTTTTAAGAGTGTGTGCATGAGTGTATATGTATCCCTATATACTGATGCTTGAAGTCAGGTGGGCTGGCACATCTAGGGTCCCCTTTGAAGGTGTGTTCATGTACACACACACACACATGCATGCAGTACAAATACACACACACACACACACACTGACCAGCTGTTTCTCTCCTCCACTGCTCTTTGATGTCTCTACTTTTTCCATCCACAGTACTTGCATCTCTCTCTCTCTTGCTTTCTTTCTCTCTCTCTTAGTCAGGAAATGACTCAAATAAATATGAAATATCATAGAAATGCCAAAATACTCTGGAGAGGGGCTTTAAGGGAAACATCACTGGAAACAGTGGAAGTAGAATTATGTTAGCCTTTGCAAGTCAGAATTTTTTCTTGGTGAAATATAAATCTCAAAATGCTTATAATAATAATAATAATAATAAAGCCAAATGGCAAGTTATTAATTGTTTATTGGGAAACTCCAGTCTTCCTCAAAACAGGACAAAGAGTTTTTTTGTAGTGAATTTAAATGTCATACAAAAAACAGTGTACTTTGATATAACTTTTGTCTCAGTGCGAGCGCTATTTTACAATAATAAAAACAAGTTGAGAAGAATCATTTGTGCACACGCACACACACGCACATCTCTCTGTCTGTCTGTATGTCAGTCAGGTATGGTAATTACTGTTTGGATTCAGCCCTCTGCAGTAGGTATGTGTGTCTGCAGTAAAATGTACAGAACAATGCAGAAATCAACACGCCTTTTCTTTCATAGATGTCACTGCTGTTGTTATACGGGGACACACTGGCGCTAAAAGACAGATCAGTCAGATCATATTCAGTCATACACAATCTATTTTGATAAGCACGCACAAACACACACACACAGAGATGTTGTATGTGTGCTTTTATGTTCACTCCTTCAGTAAAGACTTTTTCATCTATTTCCAAACATTTCAAGATTGATGAGCATTTGAAGTATTTGCATAAGGAAACTAAAAGAGCAGACCCAGTGAAGGCTAAATCAGCCTGGCCTTGTCTGTTCAACAACACAAACCAGTTTTTCTCGTTCCTTATCACTTGAAATTTTTGTATTTGACGAAACAATCCCAAATAACAGCAAGAGATGAGTTGTCAGGGGTTCAATATTAAGAAAACGACGATTACATCGTCAGCAAATTATTTAATGGAGATGCTCACATTCACTAGTAATATACAGATTTACATAGATTTTACCAAGAAGATCGATACCACGCTAATGTCTGCATGGCAAATATGAAGCTACAACAAACACAAGGCTTTCATCCAGGAGACCGCTGTTCGTGTCCCGTATTCACAACGTCAATTCACATTTCGCTGTACAAACGTAGTTTTAAGCCCAACCATGATGTTTTTTTCAGCTTTAAGTCACAGCATTAAGCACGTGTTTACTGCAACCGAAAAGTGATACCAAGGGGTCGCTAAGCACGTGTTTACTGCAACCGAAAAGTGACGCCAAGGGGTCGTTAAGCACGTGTTTACTGCAACCGAAAAGTGACGCTGAGGGGTCGTTAAGCACGTGTTAACTGCAACCGAAAAGTGATGCCTAGGGGTCGTTAAGCACGCGTTTACTGCAACCGAAAAGTGACACCAAGGGGTCGTTAAGCACGTGTTTACTGCAACCGAAAAGTGACGCCGAGGGGTCGTTAAGCACGTGTTTACTGCAGCCGAAAAGTGATACCAAGGGGTCGTTAAGCACGTGTTTACTGCAACCGAAAAGTGACGCCAAGGGGTCGTTAAGCACGTGTTTACTGCAACCGAAAAGTGACGCAGAGGGGTCGTTAAGCACGTGTTAACTGCAACCGAAAAGTGACGCTGAGGGGTCGTTAAGCACGTGTTAACTGCAACCGAAAAGTGACGCCGAGGGGTCGTTAAGCACGCGTTTACTGCAACCGAAAAGTGATGCCTAGGGGTCGTTAAGCACATGTTAACTGCAACCGAAAAGTGACGCCGAGGGATCGTTAAGCACGTGTTTACTGCAACCGAAAAGTGAGGCCGAGGGGTCGTTAAGCACGTGTTTACTGCAACTGAAAAGTGAGGCCGAGGGGTCGGTAAGCACGTGTTTACTGCAACCGAAAAATGACACCAAAGGTTTCCGAGGGGTCGTTAAGCACGTGTTTACGTGTTTCGTGATTAAGCATTGCTGATTTATTCAGTCTGATTTCCATCTTGTTGCATGTTGAACAAATGAATACAGAAATAATAAACATGTCGTTTCTGTGAAGCATTACATTCAAAGCGGCTGCATGGGAAACGGTGTTGATGGTGGAGCCTCAGATCATCAAAAAGCTCCGTTTTTAACCCAACATTTTCCCATGTTATAATCTACTTCTAACCATCGTCGCTTCACCTTGGAGCCATTAAGACCTTCTAGTGTTACCTGGCCTGTCTGTGGCCCAGCGGAGCCCCAGAGCCCCAGAGCCCCAGCCTTTGTCCAGGCCCGGGCAGCAGGTGAATAGGATGCCCATGCGAGGGGCCTCTCAGCCCAGATACACCTGATACCTGGCTCACACCCCCACAACAACACCCACCCAACCCTCCAAAGTCCCCACTGGACCCCTAAAGACCCCCAACTCCTCCTCTTGTGTGCCTGCCAGCTGGCTTCTTCCCTCGCAGACACACACCGAGAATGAAGGATGTTATTGTTGACAGTATTGGCAGCTCTGCCCCCCCACTGAGTGTATGTTATGTGTATGTTCCCTCTCTCTCTCTTTTTGTCGGCTCTATGTGGGCTCTGCCCTGTTGTCTGAGCCTCATATCTGTGTGAACTCTGTGTTCACCTTTGAAGTTCTCTACCATGCACCTCCTCGCCCCCTCCGCCCCTCCCTGTCTCTCCTCCACCACTTTGATTCCCTTTCTTGTTACCAGGAGTTGGCTGATCCACAGATAATACCACTCAGTCTCTTCTGTAGGCTACATGTTACTGAGAAAATCATCATACATGGTTCAACATACCCAGGGTATCTTCTTGTTGGCTTCACTAACCCTAACAAACAAGATCCCACTAAGCGGTCCTACGGCGCTGGTTATCAACTCGGTAATCAACCCAGGGTTTCTCAATAAAAGGGGCGGTGTCTGCAGCATATAACCAATCACAAACATGGACAAGTCTACTGTCAGCAGAGCGGCATGTTTTACAAAGGAAGAGTAAACTATATTAGACAAATACGAAGAAGTTAAACACATAATCCAGACTAATAGTAACACAGTTGAAGCTGCCAAATGCAGGAAGGATGGCTGGCAAAAGAAAAAGTCCAATATAGTCGTCTAGATGGGGCAGTGATGTTATAAAAAAGCTTTCAGAGTATAATGGATGAATAGATTACACTTTATTACGCCCTTTAACAACAATGGGGCGTGTATGACTTTTTCAGCCTTCTTCCAGCTGCGTCCCCGTCTCTGACGGTGTGAAACAGACTTGGGAGCAAATATAAAAATAAATATAAAAACATAATTCAAAGCGGTAAACACCCACAGCACACATCCATCTGACCTTCCTGCATTTGTCAGTTTAAACTGTGTTGATTTCAGCCTGGATTATGACTTAAACTTTTTTGTATTTGTGTAATATTATCATACGATCTGCGATCTGAGCTCTGATTGGTCAGTAGGCGGTGCTTTATACGAGTTGATCTGTTATCTGGAACATAACCTGCTCCGGAGCAGGTGTTACCATGGTGATCAACCCCGGTAAGAGGTGAACCACCGTCTAACCCTGAAGGGCTAACCCTGAAGTTACCTCGCTAACCCCAAATCCTGCTTCAGTACAGGCTTCAGGCCTCAGGTCTTGTGTGGTCTGTATTTGTTTATTTGTGCATTTATGTGAGTATAGATACTAAATACATGTAAACATTTGGGATACATGTTTAAAAACTGCACGAAATGGGTACAAACATGGATGGGTGGTTTGAAAACCGTCCCTGTAAATTTGTTTGCACTGGACTATTGGTGTGCTTTCTCCACAGACTGTCTACTGCTCTGACTTTTTACTGCATGTCACCAACGTGCTGAAATAGCAGCGTTACTTCGAAGGCAGGCAGGTGGATTAAATCCAGCCTCACATTTGCATGCTGATGATAGTTTGACTGGGCTGGCTTAAGGACAATCCAGTGAAACCTTTTCATTGCTTTTTTTACTGCGCTCACAAACAGTCGTAACCATCACAGGAGTTACCCACGATGCATCTGTATTATATTGTAGCTCCATCCTGTTTACCTTGTTGTGGTGCCTGAACACTTTGCAGTTTAGAGGTTATCCAGTGTGAATACAAGTGGTTGAAATTGAAAAGGATTGTACAATATCCAACGTACAGTAATATCATGAACCATGTATTTCTTCAATTGATATTAAAAAAAATCAAAACCACCACTAGTTGACAAAACAATCTCACCATTTAGTAGCTGTTCTGGAGCTAGATTTCTCAAGTCTTTAGCTGACTTTAGCCGGTGCATCCTGCAGGGTTTCTAATCATTTGTCGGCCATATCATTTCTAGGATTTAAAAAAAATAAATAAAATAAAATAAAAGAATAATGATAATAATAAATACATGTGATCAACACTGCTGTTTTACTTAATTTGCTGTATTTTCAATTTACTGCATTTTTTTTAGAAGATCTGCGCACTAACATCAAAATGCTAAATGAGGGGCAAGAAACCCGAAAACATCAAATATGGAAAAGGTTCTGCACACATTCGCCCAATGTGAATATTTGATAATAATCACTAGACATAAATCAGGGAAAATGTTTGACAATCTTAAATCTCACAATGACATCCGACAGAGAAACGCCGGCACTTTTTTCATGCAAGAACACAGAAAATGTAGTTTCCGAGGTACAAATACATATAAAACCCCACAGTTGTAGCTCCCCGTCTTTATATTTGTTTGCACCATAACTAATGAACTCTTGTTGCTAATTCATCAGAATGCATGCACAAAAAACACACATATGATGCTACTTGTAAGAGACAGTTCTTTGTGTTTTTACAGCAAATAACAAACAAGTGTCGCTAAGCCTGGTATTAATGTGACACGCTGCTGTAGAAACTGGGCGCAGGTGATACTGTATAAAGATGTGGTGTGACTGGGAGAGCTGGCATCGCTTTACAGGGTCAAAATAAAGGACCTTATTTAATTTTTATTTTTTATTTTTGTTTAAATGTGTATATTGTATGTGTTCTATTATTTCATGTGCGTAGGGTTTCACAAATGTTGGTGTTACCGCTGCTTTAAGTCTTGTTGTAACTGTTGCCATTAGTGTAATTTTGGCTATTTCCTTTATTTTGGAAAAATGGATGAAAAAATAGAAGATTTGCTCTGTGATTTATATGCCTTGCAATGCTCTTCCAATTAAATAAATAAATAAATAAAAAGAGCTGGGAACACTTTCTATGTGGCAGAATATCCACCAAGAAAGATTTTTAACATTCAATGTTTGTCATTTTTTATTCATAAAGCATTTTGTGAACTAAATGAACTTTGTTTCCTGCTTCTACCTCCTGTAAACTTTTTATATTTTGACCGATCATCAGAGAAATTATGTATTGATCTTTCAACTCTGTGCATGTGTGTGTGTGAGAATGCGTTTATGTGCACATGTGACTGTGTGAATGCCTGCCGTGTCTGTGGGAAATGATAAATGGCTTATTTCGATCTCTCAGCCCTCGGCCCGTTTATACAAACCAACGACTAGAGCTTTGTCAGCAGAAACAAATGATCTATCAACACACAAACAATCTCTCTCTCTCTCTCTCTCTCTCTCTCTCTCACACACACACACACACACACACACACACTGGTCAGCTGTGAGTATGATGGATTGGACCTGAGGTGTGTGTTGTCTCGGTTATTGATAGGCAGGTATCGGAGTGGCAGCATGAAATATTAATAGAGTGGAGCTAAACGCTGGTGTAACACCAGGAATGAGAAGGAGAAAGAGAAGGGCAAAGAGTGAGATGTTTGAGATAATGCACTGATGACAGAAGCCAAACCTGAGGCATGACAGCATGCAGCACTGAGGAGTAGCATCAGAAAAGCGCGAGTATTCACGTACTGTACGCGTGTCTGAGAATGTGAAATATGTCTGATATCAGTGTCAAATTCTTTCTTTTCTCAATGGAAATTCCCTCCATCTTTGATGCATCTCATGAACACAAACACACACACACACACACTTAACTCTCTCTCTCTCTCTCTCTCTGTGTAACAACCCACATCCTGTTGCGGTTCTTTTTCTCTCCTCTGCTTTGATATCTGAGAACCGCCGCTGACTTACGTGGACAGACAAAGCACACCTTTGTCTTTGCCACACTGCACGAGTGTTTGTCTTCATTTTTTGTTTGACTGTGTCCAAGTTCTTCCTTCCATAATGATAGCAACACACACACACGCCAAGGATTTGTCCTCAGTATTACACTTTACAGTAAACAGCAAAGAGGGTAGAAACATCTCTCCACTGTTAGACGCAGAGAGGGCAGATTATGTGTGTGTGTGTGTATTGACGCAGCACTGCAGAACGATCTATACTAATGATTTCCCATAGACACCTCAAGTTGATCTGGGAACCAGTGAGGATGGATGGAGGGAGGGAGGGAGGGAGGGAGGGAGGGAGGGAGGGAGGGAAGTCAAAAGAGACGAATGAAGAGATGGAAGGGAAAAAGCAGCGCAGGGATGGATGAATGGAGAGAATATAAGGAAGGATATGGAAAAACACCAGTGATGTGAATCCATGATTTACAACTGCTGGAGATAGATTTCTCAAGTCTTTAGCTGACTTTAGCCGGTGCATCCTGAAGGGTTTCTAATCAATTGGTGGCCTTATCATTTCTAGGATTTTTTTTTTTTTTTTTAATTAAAATAATAAAAAAAAAAAGAATAATGATAATAATAAATGCATGTGATCAACACTGCTGTTTTACTTAATTTGTTGTATTTTAAATGGAGGGAAAATAAGGAAGGATGTGGAAAAACACCAGTGATTTACAACTGAAACAGAACAGTGTTGACTAAATGATGTACTAATTTTTCAGCTTTTTAGGTACGACTTTGAATCTGGCACCACTTATTATAGTTATTAGTAGGGCTGTCAATCTATTCAAATATTTAATCACGATTAATCGCAAATTAATCACACATTGCTGATGGATCATCTTTTCATATGGATGGTCTTTGTCTGGTTTAAAACAATAACTGACCTACAAATGTAGAAGAGTTATGACTGCAACTAATAATTATTTTCATTATTAATCTATTTGTTCAATCAATCACTTGATTTATACTGTAAAATGTATTGAAAAGTGAGATCCCTATCCCCCTTATTCACCATTTATTTTTGACCAGTCAGAAAAAGACAGAAGTATTTAAAGATAAGCAGATGAGTCCTCACATTAGAGAAACTGTAATTAATAAATAATTTGGTATCTTCCATTGATTACTTATATTCATTAGCTACAGTTACAAGGGCTGTCAATTGATTCAAATATTTAATCGCACATTTTTTATCTGTTCAAAATGTACCTTAAAGGGAGATTTATCAAGTATTTAATACTCTTATCAACATGGGAGTGGACAAATATGCTGCTTTATGCAAATGCATGTACATATGTATTATTGGAAATAAATTAACAACACAAAACAATGACAAATATTGTCCAGAAACCCTTACAGGTACTGCATTTAGCATAAAATATATGCTCAAATCATAACATGGCAAACTGCAGCCCAACAGGCAACAACAGCTGTCAGTGTGTCAGCGAAAATTTAGTGCAAGTTTGGAGCGTTATTTAAGATCCTTCGCAACAACCTAGTATGTCATGGTTGGTACCAATAGATTCCTGAGGTTCCCTAGTTTCATATGATACCAGTATCTTCACTCACCAGTTGTCTCTTGTTTTTTAATTCTTGTTTTCATTGCATATTTTGGACTATGGGATCATGTAATAGTGAATGTTTCTGTGTACATTGATGTGAGTTTTTATGTGTGTGTGTGTGTGTGCGTGCGTGCGTGCGTGCGTGCGTGCGTGCGTGAGAAGCCTTGATTCTGCACAGTGGAATTTCCTCCTTTACCTCACATTGTTCAGACTAACAAGGAGTCAAAGACAACAGGACAGAAACACTCCACACCCTTCAGGGCGTCTCTGAGGAACCATAAGCACTTCCAGGTCAAAAGGCCAGCAGGATGATCCCACGGGCAACGAGAGCAGCTCACACACACACACGCACTGCAGTTAACTCCATATCAACAGGTCACTATGCCACAAATTATGTCTACAACTTTACATTTTAGCCCGTTTCTGGCCCAAATTTTGAGCCGCACGACTCATTTTAGAGTCGGACCGAATTTCAGCTTCATCGGGCGTCGTTTGCCGTGCAGTGTACAGAGGGGACAGAGGACCGATTAACTCATCCCAACCGGCCATCGGACAGTAGGATGAATTTCTGACATGTCAGAAAATTTGTCTCGCACAGTTGAAGCAGAGCAACGAGCCGATTCTCCAACGTCAGTGCCTTTTTTCTCCTCTTTAGTAATCAGAGCGTAGCTATCAAGATAACAATGTAGGCTACTATAGATATAGTAAAACGTAGCTAGCTTACAGATGATCAAGGCAGCACGTTTTCTGCCTTGTTAGCATTGTGACCCGTACAAACCTCTGATAGCAAACCAACTTTACCAGCACTGGAGCTTTTTTTTTTACACGTACAGTTTGAGCACTCAGGTCGTGGCTGACGATCGGAGCGTACCAGTGTGAGCACATAAATCGTGAGCTCTGGCTTTACATCGCAAACGATCTACTCGTACAGTACGAGTAGGAAGTACACAACAATATTTCTAAGATCATACAGTGTATGCCCAGCTTTTGAGACATAAGAGTGTTGTCTTCGAGTCGGGCCACCTGTATTCTCTGAAGACGTATTTTGCTGATTGTTTCTCACCATCTACTGAAGCAGAGATGCCGTATATATATATTAATACCTCTGGCAAAGGTTCACCGTCGTCCTCTGAAGGACGGTCTGACCTCTACGCTAATGATAATATAAAAGTAGCTAGAGAGCATGAGAACAAATGAAATCATCCATCTCTGTTTATCCTCTCTGCGTTCCCACGCCTGACAGAGGGAAATCAGTAATGGATAAGAAAACAGAGCAGAGGTAGAGAAACTGTCGGGGGGAGTGTCGAGACAAAGGAAAATATCCTTTAATGATTTAATTTTCACCCTGTGAAGTGACTGATGCTCATTACTTTTTAAATGATCCTGGACTGGCTGCAAGAACCTGACTTTCACACAAACACTCTCCCTTAAACCAACACACATAAACTGTCCTTGAGCAAGGCACAAAACTGGAGCAGGTATATTTCAGCAAAACTCTTCACAGGATAAATCAGTGTTCAGAACCTCTTTCCCCTCTACGAGCCTATTTATTCAACCAATCCCACAAGTTCTCAGGCATCTGTAGATCTCCATGAAAACCCCAAAATGGTTGATCACAAATCACAAAAACAATTGAGAAATGTGGCTTGTTAAAGCTGCATTAATGCATCTTTGGCCACTAGGGGGCAGAAAAACACCAAAATAAGCAGACAGATACTCATCATCACATGACCATTTATGGTTGTTATGCTAATGTGCGTCAGTCACATCCAGCAGGCACAAGGCAACATTAATATTAATGTTTCTTCATGTTTCTGGCCACCTGAAACAGCTGCAAGTCCAACATTCACTCTAGAGCCCGAGAGAACAGCAAGACTAACCATGTGGAAAATGTGCAGCCCTTAAAACCAAAACAATGAACTGAAAGAGGCTAAAAAGCTCTGCAGAGCTGCACACTTGAGTGATAATTCCTTGTGGGTTTGTCACAACGGGCATTTTTTGATTTGATATTAATATAAACAATTTTGGTAGCCATGTCTGTGAAGGTTGACAGCAATACATCAGTGTTTATAAAAAGCTCTGTTTTCCTCATTTACAGTACAAATGAGAGTTAAAGATTTATTTCCTCTGGAAAGCTGACTTATGTAGGTTGAAAATGGTACGTATATATCCTCATTAATGTGAACATGAGCTGGTGTGTGAGACAGCGAGGTGTGAGAAAGAAGGTTCAAGGTGCTGCATTAGAGGAAACAACCACGATGAGGGTTGTGACCTGCAGGGTGGTGGTGAGGTTGCAGAAAGAAAGAGTGTGTTTGTACACGAGTCTGAGCACTCGCAGCCACATGACTCTTGTGTGCTTGTGTGCATGTGTGTGTGTGTGTGTGTGTGTGTGTGTGCATGTGTTATCAAGGGGAAGTGATTATAACTTGGTCAAGGGGAAACCTCCACTTCAGCTGCTATTGTTCAGCCTTTCCTGGTCGTTACAGAGGAAGACGAGACTCCATCACTGTCGCCCTTTTTCTCTGCCTCACTTTCTCTCTCAAACTCTTTCATCTCTTTCACTCCATCGATATATTTTCATATTTCCCCCTTTTTTCTGTAGCTAAAATACAATTCTGTAGCTTCAAATAACAACACATCACATTTACCTCAATACACACACACACACACACACACACACACACACACACACACACACACACACACACACACACACACACACACACACACACACACACACACACACACACACACACACACACACACACACACACACACACACACACACGGTGAAAGTTATGTTATGCTGCCATCTATTGTCTAAGACAGGCCATGATTGGTAGGTCAGTTACTACCACAAAAATATCCACACTGGAACGTCTGGTAACAAATAATAAACAAAATACAAATGAAAAACAAATAAAACATACATGTCCAAGTCAAGTGGTTTTGACACGTACTATGTAATCCACATGGTTCCATTCTACCACGTCTACTATCAATGAAAAAGACTAAAATGCTGGATAAATATCTTAAAAAAAAAAAAAAAAAGAAATCTGAAAAGATAATCAAAGTATGGAGATAATATTTTTGGTGTTTCCTTACTCTGTGAGTTCGTCCAGCATCGATCTTGCGGTTCTCCAGCTGCTCCTCTGCCGTCTTCTAGAGGACCTCTCCTCATGCTGATGTCCTCACCGACTGACAGTTATATTAAAAATCATACAACAATAACACACTTTTATAGAATTTATAGATATGTTTATAGTTAGCATAGCATTGACACTGGAAAGTGTATTACAGACTGATGTAAACTAGATCTTGTTCTACGTACTCCGGTACGGTAGGTGGCAGCATGCAGCTAAAAGTTGGCATTGCAATCCGCCTTAAAACGATTAAATTAAAAAAAGCATAAAGGACAAAGGATGGGTCACACTGCAACCAATCCACTTGTGAATGGATCACCTAAGACAGATGTTAATGCCAGTTATGAACAGGGCCTATGTGTAACTACACTGCATTGCTTACCAGCTCAATGATGGACAAACAAGTTTATAGAGACAGTTGCTGAGTGTTTGCTGCAGAGAAGAGCTGCAGGACTGTCCTGATTTGAGATGAGATGATCTGCAGGAGCAGCTGCACAGCCAGGGAGCAGGACGACCAGAGCAGCATCACTACAGGAGACGTGAGGGAAAAGACGGACTTTAATTCAACAGCTCAGATCATACATATATCACATCTACACAGAAACATTTAGAAATGTATAGTAGTGATGTAAACGCTGAGGCTTTGGACCGTGTGCCGATTAATCCAGGAAGTTTTCTGTGACCGGTTCCCGTTGAGAAGCGGTTCCTAGTTGTCAGGTTCCTTGGCATCTCATGCCTCCGTGTCTATCGATTCCTCTTATTGATGCTTTCCGCCAGTTAGGCATGCTCAATGACATAACGCCATAGACACGCTGTATCATGTTCAGTTTGTTTGGGAGCGGAGACATGTCGGAGAGAAAAAAAACAAATGCTCAAAAGTGTGGCACTGCTAAACCTGAGGGGCGCACACGATTTTTTCCCTGATAATGCGACACTGTGAACAACAAATCTGTATTGAAATCAACAGGAGGAGAGTTAGTAACATTAGCTGTTAGCAGCCGGTGGGCAGCACAGTCCTGCTTGGCTAAATAACAGAGCTACTAATGTTAACGGAGGTTCCATTGAGTTAAATTATGGTGCGTTCATGCTCTGTTCAGTAAAAACGACTATTGGTCGAAGGTAAATTACAACGTTATCATGATGTGTTACAAATGTAATCTCATAATATTTAGTTTTTTTTTTTTTTTTGGTTGTTTGAAGGAGATGTTCCTTCTGAAAAATAGTGCTCTCCCAGAAGCTGTTATTCCAACACTGGAATTTATCATGCGAATAATGTTTTTCATGTAAAATATATTGAACATTGAATGACATCAGATCTAAAATGTTATTCCTTCATTTAGCGCAGAGATTTCCAAAGTGGCAGATAAAAAAAAAAAAAAAAAAAAAAAAAAAAAACTTACCTGCCACAGTGGCAGACTGTAGTTAGAAAAGTTAATTTCAGACCCTGAATATACCCCTCCTGCCATTATTATAAAACAATTATTGACCAAAGGATTAATTTACTAGTACACACATTTGATCCATTACTCACAAGACAATTACAGTTTATTATACAGTTATGTTATACAATAATAATATAGGCTACTTACCAGAAAATAGACACTATATTGATATATATAGATTAGCCTGCATGGAAATTGATTTTATAATTGATTGATCTTTTATTGTTCACAGTCATTACTCCCAGGCCTTTAGTGGTGCAACATACAGTAGCCTATATGGTTGAGGTCATCTGTAATATATCTGCCTGTTTCACACTCTTTGACCAACAGCTGGTTTTGTGTGCACATGAAGCTTCATCTCACCATCACAATACTATACATTGTAAAGCACCAGTTGCTCCTGACTCACACTCACAGTATTTGTTTACCTGTCCATCTCAGGTGATCAACTTTACAGAGATAGACTAACTTCTACCATCTGACTTTGTTTCTCTGAGCAGCGGCTGCATCAGCAGGTGTTTATGAACAAGGCTAACCTTATATTAACAGAGTCTTCCCTGTGAGTTGGCGCCTCTGACAAATGGGCATTAATAGGGAAAAACCGACGAGACTCACCTGCAGCAGCAGCACCTGTAGGGCGGCCATGACCGGATGTTATCCTTGAATGAAGGCGTGACGACAGACATGACGAGAGGCGGCCAGCCAATCAGACGTCAGTTAAGACGGGCGCTTAGACCCGCCCTCTCAGGCAGCGAAGAGACGAAACTCTGGCGCTTTTTTGACAATAGCTCTGCCGCCATTTTGGACTGAAAAAGGCCAATTAGACTGATAAAGAGACGTCTGTAAATCAGAGGGTATCTTTTTTTTATTTAGGTAATTCAACTACCCAATAAGAACACTTGAATAGTCCTCATTTAAATCATAATGTCCTAAAAGATGTAAAATGAACTAATAGCTGAATCCAGAGTTATATTTGGCTGTAATTCATCACTTTTATTATATTATAATACACCCATGGGCTGTATGCTGTAAGCCTTTACTGTGGTGGATGTATTAACATACTTTCCAACCTTGAGACCTCAAAATTGGGAGGATTTTGAAACCAAAGTGGGGGTTTAGGGGACCCCCTTACTGAAAATTTTGAGTCTCAGAGACTTTGTTGCCTGCATTCTGGTGACTTTTAAAGAATGAAAATTGCAAAAATATTTATAATTATACAGTACACTGCAATAGCGGTTTTATGTTAAATACTTTTAATTTTACTTTTAATTCTCTGGAACAAAATATATGGTCCCTCTGGCGTGAACTTGTGTGAATCTCTGGCATCTGGATGTTGGTCCTCATAGTACCCATGTCATATAATAAGAGCAATGACCTCTTGTGACCTCTAGGATAATCACAGCCTCATGAAACTTTACAGCAACAAACTAAAGACTTAGAGCATTCAGAGGATGGATGGCTTTCCTAGCTAGATTGACAATTAGGGAGTTTCTGAGCAGTTTACACAACAGAAATGCTCGCCATCTAATCACAGAAAAATGAAATTCTTGCAGAAATCTCCAAATTAGAGTTGTCACGATACTGGAATTTCTAACTTCGATACAACACCTTGAAAAATACAGATTTATTGGAGGTATTTTTGATAATTTTTATCAATTCTTGAGTGGTAAAAATTGTTAAATTTAACACCACAAATGGTATCAACCCAAAAATTGCTGTAACAACTTACATAATAGAGGATGGGAATGGCCATCATATACTTCTATCATAATGTTCTAAACCCTTATACACCTTCACAATTCATTTCAATTAATTAATTAATGTTTATTTCTGATTTATGACTAGAACAAAGTCAATAACAATTTCATGACAACTGGGCTACATCCATCTGCTGAGGAAGATGATGCCATACACTCTAAAGCTCCAGAACAGCTACTAAATGATCGTTGTGGTGAGACTGTTTTGCTTCCAAGGTCAAGAATGAACTCTCAATCTCAAAATAGCCATTTGTTTTAATGAAGTCAAGACAGTGAAGCACAATAGAATAGAAATGTTGCTGATCTGGTGACAGTAGCTAAACTGATATAGTGTTAAAATTGGACACTCCTGCTATTATAAAGATCCTCAGCCTGGCAGTTGAGACTGCTGTAAACCCCGGCAGTCTCAAGCTTGTAGAAAGCATCACAGTGTAAGTCATTCTCTCCCGTCATGTTCACAGAGACAATAGTGAACATCTCATACGGAGGAATCAGTACTTCATCCTCGTCTGAGTCAAACTCGGAGTAGGACTTGAGGTAGGCGCCAAAGCATGTTTCTATCTCAAAGCAGGTCCTCCGACCAAACTGACGCAGGTCCTTGTTGAGGGAGCTGGAGGAGAATGAGCCGAAGCGGATGGTTTGTCCTAATTCCCCGCTGAAGAGCAGTTTGCTCCTCCGGTAGGTGGTGAAGCAGCTTCTTTGGTTGAGTTTGAGCAGCCGGATGGCGTCAGACAGCAGGAAGTGGAGGGCGTGGAATTCAAACGATGTCTTGTAGGAAGCCTTCCCCCTGCGGACTGCTCGGTTTAGGTCGTCATATGACCCTGCCGTGTAGGCACACAGAGCTCTGAAGTGATTCCAGGACAACCGGTCATACATATCCTTAGTCTTCATGGCTTTGAGGGCACAAAGTTTTGTGTAAGTGGAGTGCAGACCTTCCCTGGTGCTCCTGGGGAGGTAGTGACGTTTCACTTGGATCAGCATCTTCTGGGAGCAGCCGTAATACATGTCATCGACGGAGTCCAGAGACAAGCTCAGAGGGATTGTGACGAGCCTGGACAGACCGGATGGGACCTTTACTGCTGCCTTCAGTGAGGCATTTGTGGTTTTCTGCACGGCAGCCTGAACGGAGGTATTCTGAAAATGTACAGGCTCTTCAGATGCTAAAGATGGGTCCATCGTAGCCTCCTGTGGAGAGGATGTCTCAACATCTACCTTTTGGACATCAGAGCTTTTCAATATGGCCTTTATGGTGTCCTGTTCAGGCAACTGTGGAAAAATCAAAGCATGTAGTTTTATTGAGATAATGCATTTTACACAATAACAGAACTGCACAGAGCTGCAAAATGCAATTCTTGCAGAAATCTCCAAATGTCAAAAGTTTTTGATACCAAATCACAGCATAGCTTTTTCTATGGTGTTCCTCAAGGTCTCGGCATGGTTTTAGCCCCAAACTGCCTGTGATTAAAGTGATCTTGTGGGCATGTCTGTAAAGGGGAGACTCGTGGGTACCCATAGAACAATATGTAGAAGGCTTTAAATGGACACTCCAGCAATTAGTACAGCACTGGATTCATAAGAGATGAGAAAAAATAATGGAAGTAGGGGAGGCCTGAATATCCTGACTTTAAGCTCAAGCTTAAACAAAAAACTGGATCCTACATTTCCCACAAAGCAAACGGATAAATAGACCCTCCATGCCTGGTAAATCATATCGTCCCCCCCAGTTTGTAACACAGGCGTTCTGTTAAAAATGTGTAGTCTCCAAGCCGAAGCTCCCTCCAGAGCTCCAGAAGAAGAAGATATATATAATTATTTTCACACGTTAGTAGAAGCCTACTCCCCATGACAACTGACCTTTATGTGTAAATCGTATTCGGTGGAGTACCCCTAAATCCATCGTGCTTTATCTTAATTTGTTTTTTGTTACCTGGTCAAAATGTGTGGAAGGACCTCGACTCAGTATTTCTAAAATCCGGGCTAAGACCCAGATTGAGACCGGATAGTTTTTTTTCATATTTGCAAAGCTGCACTCTATAAAGCTGTAACTACAGTATAGATCTTCTGCCTCTTACATCTCTGATATAACTAGTGAACATGTGATCACATTACAGGATTTATTGGGGTAATTAAATACAAGTAGGTCTATTTCAGACTTCATCGGCATCAATCATTTTAAATGCTTAAGACATTTTACTAATAATTAAAATACAAAAGTCTTCTGTTACAGAGTGGAATATCGTAAAATCAGTGGCTATTAGTGTATGTATGTGTTACTGTATGCATTTATTATCTTACCGTGTTTGCATTCAGAGGTCTTATCCTCACACCGATGCAGCAGAGGACGATAAACATCAACATACTCTCCTTCATCATGATTGAAGATACCTAAAAAGAAAACAAAAAACAGGCATTTATCATACCTGCCTATTAACTTTAAGTGAATGATAATGCATTACATTCAGATTATAAATCCATCAGCAACAGAGACATTTTATAATACAATTATTACTAAAAATCACTTACTTTCACTTTCTCCAAAACAAATTAAACCAACATTTTCCACTTATGTCTTGCCCCAAATATAACATCTACACAACAGTTTCATGATGCACTAAACACAAAATGAACTAAACAATCATTGTATTTCATCTCACCAGGTAACGGTGCAGCAGGTGCTGTGACTGTCAGATCCAGTGAGGTCTTCCGTCTGTATTTGGTGCCATCAGTCAGCTTCTCTTATATCAGAGCAGGGTGGAGTCACGCCAAACCTCCACTCATGGACTTATCAAGGGTTTCCCCAGATATTTTTAGGTAGCCAGCAAAACACTTTTTTCTGTCCATTTCATCAACTCCAAAAGATGGAAGTTGCAAGGTTAAAGGGTCGGTTCACCCACATTTCAAAAATACACAATTTTCTCTCTTACTTCAAGTGGGATTCACCCATACAGATAGTTTTGGTTTTACTTGCACAGATATGTGTGAGAAAATGCTGGTCAATCTAGCATCAACCCAGTAACCCATGAACATAAAACACTTCGTCAGCAATCACACCCAAAAAATGATTATTTTGACCCAGTTTTGGTGTTTATATTATTTCCATTGGGCTTTTCAGTCATACCAATATGTGGTATTTGACCCAGTAACAATGTCATACTTATAATTCTGTTGGGCAATAAATTAAATCAAAAAGGGTGGTTACTTTTACCCAGTGTAATGCTATTTTTAATAAATTATTTATTATTCTTAATTATTTTTATAAACCATGTTCTGATTAGATAAAATAAGCTTTTTACGAATTAAAAAATTGTCCATAACACATTTAAAATTCAAGTTTTTTTTTAAAAAAAGAGCAGCTCACTCTACACTAAAAATTAAGACACAATGCGTTCATCCAAATTTGTATTACTTCCAAAATAGTTTAAAAAACCCAAAACATTTCCTATAAAATAATTAAAGAACATTGAATATGATCATTTATGGCTTGTAGTTCTTGTAGACGTTGATTATTTTGTACTGAGGACATGGTTAAATTAAGCACATGTACCAAATAGAGTAAAAAAAATATTGTATGCATTTTCTGTGTATGTGAGAAGACCTCCTAATTTAAGTATTTGGCACATTTTAAAGAAAATATCAATTCATGGGGACAGAATATTGCTGCACAACAGGAATGACTGAAATAATCCAGTGGTGGTTAAAACAAACCAGCCACCTGTATGGGGGTCACATAGGTCTACTATATGAACTAACAGGGGTCATTATTTCTTCTGCAATAGAAAACAATCCAATAGAAAGACCCAAATCCCCACTTACCCAGAAAATGTGTTCCTAATTGACCCAGTATTTATTTATTCACCGTCACACAGTCTGCCAGCCAGAAGAGGGTTGGGAGTTATTGGTCAGCTGACAAAAGAATTTGTATTCTACACAAAACACTGAAATGCAAGTTCGGCTTCTCAATATCTACCTCTAATGACTTTACCGAGTGGCCACCAGTAAGCATTAATCAAGTCATTCCTCTTTTACTTGGAAGTGGAAAAGTGAAGTTTGCATTTTAATTAAAAGGAAGTCAAAACTGAAACCAACTTCGGGTGAAATACACATTTAGCTAAGTGAGAGTCTTCTGTGGGAAATCCTTTAACTGCTTGCCTAACAGTCTTTTTTTTATTTTTCATAAGTCATAGCTCAGGAAATATCAGAAATACTTAATTTAGAAAACGCAGTTCAGTGTCGTTATCTTGCAATGGTGGAACCATCCGGAGGCCTGTACTACAAGGCAGGATTTGGGGTTAGCGAGGTAACTTCAGGTTTAACCCTTCAGGGTTTTCAGTCCTACGACGGTGGTTCACTTCTTACCGGGGTAGATCGCCATGGTAGCTGATGCTGAACACCTAACCTGCTCTGCAGCAGGTTATGTTCCAGATAAGAGATCAACTGGTATAAAAGCACCGCCTACTGACCAATCAGAGCTCAATGAGCAGATCGTATGATAATATTACACAAATATGAAGTTCAAGTCATAATCCAGGCTAAAATCAACACCGTTTAAACTGACAAATGCAGAAATGACAGCTGGCTGTATGCTGTGGGTGTTTACCGTTTTGAATTATGTTTTTAGATTTTTTTTTTAAACTTGCGCTCAAGTCCGTTTCACACCGCCAGAGACGGGTGCTGAAAGAAGTAAATAGTCACACACACACACCACAATACTACCAAAGGCCATAATGAAGTGCACTTAAACTCATCCACTACACTTCTGAAAGCTATTTATACATCACTGCCCCATCTACTCTACTATATCTGACTTTTGAGTATTCCGTTAAATTAATTATTAAAATAATAAAATTCTGTTAATTTAGGCATTCACACATCGGCAGTTTTCTTTTGCCAGCTGTCCTTCCTGCATTTGGCAGCTTCCACTGTGTTACTATTAGTCTGGATTATGTGTTTAACTTCTTCCTACTTGTCTAATATTATAATTTGCTCTTCCTTTGTAAAATGTGCTGCTCTGCTGACAGTAGACTTGTCCATGTTTGCGATTGGTTATATGCTGCAAACACCACCCTGTTCATGTGAACCCCCTCATATCCAGATTGAGAAACCTTGGGCTGATTTACTGAGTTTATAACCACCGTCATAGGACTGTTTAGTGGGATCTCGTTTGTTAGGGTTAGTTAAGCCAGATAACGAGAAGATACCCTGGATATGTTGAACGCACTTCGTAGTATTCAGTTGCACAAAGGTCATGGGGAATCAGTTTGACGGATAGTTTTCCTAAACCGTAGATCACTTCGTAGCCTTTTATACTACCCAATTTAAATGTGATTGAAAAGCATTCAATGCAACCTTAAGACACATCAAATACACTTCTAGTAAGAGTGAATATACAACCTTTATTTATTTTCTTTCAACATGAATAATCAAAAAACACACAATTGTGGAGTTTAAAATTCAAAGGTTGTCTGAACCTCAGAGGTCTTAAAGACAAATGCATCATCTGTACTGTCGACCTTGACTCCCAAGACCTCACCCTGGGGGGGAAATAAAGTTATCAATTTCAAAACTGCAAATAGAAACATTACATTGGAGCCCTTCTACAAAGTGTTAAACATATGGGCTCCATCACCTTCAGATATGGAATAAGCTTAACGCAAAGTTTTCTATGAATTTCACAAATTTACCTAGCTGTTGTTTAGCTGTACGATTAAGAAAATCACTCGGAATCTGCTCATTCGTCAATTTATCAAAACTTAAATGTACTCTAAAATATTAATGTAGGGATGTGCTCAGCTACTTACATCACCAAAGTACTTCTCTATGAGGGCATGAGCAGCCTGGTACACCATATCATTGTCGTGGTTCTGCAGCATCTCAATGCGGTCCAGTCCTCCCAGCTCTTCAATCAACAGGCTGAGTTTCTCCGTCTCATCGAACTTCTCTGCCGCCTGAAAAAAAGTCACGTTCAGTAACTGAAACCATCCGTCATCTGCCCGTTTTAAAGCTGAAGGTCGAATTGGAGCAAATACGATTAATGTTAGTCTTATTTCTAAAAGGTCTTAATGGGCTCCATTAAATTATTTTTAATCTAGAAGAAACACAGTAAACTAGGGGAGACTGTAATGTACCTGTGTAGGCGTAGAACTAAATTTAGTCAAATAGTGGTGTCCGTTAGAGGCGCACATTCCTGTAACAAATTACCAGCACATACCAGGGACTGTGACCTCTACTTAACCTTTTTAAAAAAAAAAAAGCCTCAAATCTATAATATCCGTTTCTCCTCCATGTTTTTGTAAGTACCTGCCTCAGGACCACGGATAAAATTTAGCTATTGTGCCAATAACGGCATATTTACATTGATGCGTTTTGCTGATTAATGTGCACTGTCCTATTTCAATAAAAAAAAATGTAAAAGAAAGTTATTTTCATTTCTCATTTTACAGCTAAACAGTACACTACAAGATGTTTCTGTAAACATTTGAGGAGAGAAAAGAAATAGACATTACAGTAACAGAATATTGATTCCTATTTGATCAGCACTGCCTAGTTTGACCTCTGTTGAATGAACAGCCTTTAAAGCCTGAAAACAGAGCCATGAGGAGGTGCAGAAGTATCTCTCAGAACACTTGAATTACAATATGCTGAAAGGTTATTATGGAATTTTTGCCCAATGACGTCAAAAACCTTCTGCCTACTGCAGGTTTTAAGTTCTCGGTCAAACTGTAGCAAGTTTTAGACTCATTAGGGTGCAGAAAGTTGAGCCGTTTCTCTCCTCACCATGAAGATGTTGTTGATGGCTTCCAGTATGACCAGAATGACTTTAGCGTCTTTGACCTGCAGCAGGTTGATGATGGCCTCCAGGGCCCCACTCTGCACCAGATGGACCACTTGCTCCACAGTGCCCCCACTGGTGAAGTTCATCACTGCCCACACTGCCTCCCTTTGAGTTTTGAAGTCGCCCTGAATAGAAAAAAAAACAAAAACACAATTGTTCAGCTGCTTCTCACAGTAGTCCCTGCTTGCATCTGCATTACAGGACCACAAAATTAAAACATAATGCTTGATCTTCTCACATTTTTGAGCTGTTCCACCAGAGGAGGCAGCAGGCCGCAGGTGATGAGCTGTTGGATTTGCCTGCAGGGTCCTGCAGCGATGTTGGACAGCGCCCACGCCGCCTCTTTTTGCACACTGGCCTTCGGGTGCCTCATCAGTTGAGGGAGGACTTTCAGAACTCCGGCATCAACTGCCACCTGGGTCTGCAGGTCTGAGCCGCTCACTATGTTCCCGATTGAGCGGAGAGACGGGGTCTGGAGGTCAGACAGTTAACCGATTAACTTTATAGGTAGTGACAGCGCAGGTATAAGATTCTGGGCTATGACCAACCTACACATAGCCACGCTTTAGTCAAAGTTTGAGGTGTTACAACATGTAGCACTTTTTTTTGTTATTTCCACCTTTGAGGCCACTTTCCTTAAATGATTAATATCAATTTGTATAATGAATGTAAGATGGTGAAAATGATGAACTGTGGCTCTGTTTTCATCATATCCACAGTTTGTCACATCAACTTTAAATAAATCAAATCACTTGAATATTTATCGCTCCATTTTTCATTTCACATAAATTTTTATGGCTTCAATTTTCATATCACGTGCATTTTCATAAATTATTTTTTGTTGCTTCCACCCCTCATATGAATGATCCTATCCAACAGCGTACCATGACACTGAGCTCCTCGTGGCTCATTAGCTCCACCATCCGAGAGACGATGCCAGTCTTCACCACCACGTCGATGCGGTCGTTGTCCCCGTCTGAGAGGTAGGAGATTGCCCAGCATGCATCAGACAAGATGTCCTTATCACTGAGATGGAGCAGCTGGATCAGAGAGGGAAGCACCTGAAGGAACAACAGTTGTTAGTCATCTTGCTGGTGTTCTGGCACCTTCTCTGGACTGGGAATGAATCTTCTGCTCAAACATGTGAAAGACTTTTTATTACCCAGCTGTGGTTTCACTTACCTGCTGGACCGCAGACAAGGGTGGAAACGGATTCTTGTTTCGACACAAGTTGGACAACGTCCATGTCAGGTTACGCAGGTAGCCAACCTGGAGTGATAAAAACATTATGACCAACAGAACTGTACAGCAGCAAACTTTAGACGTCAGGCCAACACCTGAGGAAAAGTTTAAGGTGAACTCTGCAGAATTTAAACACTAAAGTCTGGCTCAATCACAATTTCCCCCCCTAAGGCCTTAAACCTTGAATCCTCAGGGACTTGACTGACATCACCTGGTAAATGGTGAAGTGTGAGAGGCTGCAAGGTCTCAAAATGGTATAAATATGAATAGGATGGCACTTTGTGGCAACACATCATGTTTACAATGCCAATTGTGGGTTTTTATTTTAAGGTTTTTACTGCCTATTTGAACGTCTTCCAGGCTCTTGCCTTACGAGACGAGAGGAAAATTAAAATAGTTGGTTGAGGAGTAAACCAGGTGTGTAATATAGTCTAATGCTTGTATTACTCTGATTTCATGTGTTTTTTATGTACCATCTTGAATCCTTAATATTAATGTTTCTGTGTAAATTTAAATATGCCTGAACACCCATGTGCTGCCAACCTCCTGTTTTTTTACACTTCTGGGCTTCCACTGGTAACCCTGTGTTTAACATCACAATGCTATGAATTGTGGGTAATTCCCTAAGGCAAAGTCTGCAGAAATGCAGACTTGCAGAAAGTGTTCATAAATGGCTCAAAATGACAGCGAGAGCCCTCAAGGACTTGATGATTGACAGTGGGACAGCCCTAAACCCTGTGAGTCCGAGTGTGGATGTTGAGATTGGGCATCTGTTCACAGATCTACTGCATGTGTGAAAAAAGCTGTATAAAAAAAGGCAGCTATTGGCTGATGTGAGGCACCCATATTGGTTGGTTTTTGGGTGCTCCCATATTAGTAAAAGCCACGTCGGACATCAGCTTTTAGAAAAATCTGAACTTCCACTTTGATGTTGACATGAAACTCTGTAGCCTGGTCCTCATCTCTGCTTGATGCTAGCGCTGCAAAGCTACATTAGCCACTACTGGCACAACACACCCAAATCTCCAAATGAACAGTTTGTGGTTGAGTTGCATTGTGGGGGATTATGTGCCAGATTTTGATATGAATGTGGGTGGCAAAAAAATAAATATCTGTTCTTTATCTATTTTGACAATTTTGTGTACAATGTAAATCAGTGGAGTGCTCTTTAAGCTTTACCAAGTCTGTTTCTGAGAGGTCAGGAGTAAATGTGGTCCATGTTGATAAACCTACAGATCTAAAAAATGTAGGTCACGTTTCAGCAAATTAATCAGGGTTTTTAAAGCAGTTAAATTTAAAGCAATTTTCCCCCAACCCTTTATGATAAAGCTGTCATCCTCAAGTGAAATGGAAAAATAGACCTCAAGAGTTGGAGCTGGTCTTGTTAAGTTTTGACTTACTGGTGTGTCCGGGCAGATGCGGGCCAGTAAGGCTGGGATAACGTTGCACTCAATCAGGATGTCTCGATAAGCTGCACCGTCACCTGTAACAACAAGTTATATTTATACAGCGAGCCACAGACACAGCTGTAGATTCTGTGTACCACAAGCTTTATATTACAAAACGAAGCTCTTTATTTACAGGGCAAGACAGACCGCCATATTAACATTTGAAAGTCATTAATTCATCTTAGCATTTTACCTGCAATGTTTCCAAGAGCCCAGACTGCCTGTTCGCTGATGTGCAACATCGGTGAAGCCAGCAAGGTAATGAAAGCTGGTACAGCCCCATGTTCCACCACCTGAGACACAAAGACGTACAGCGTTGAACTTTCAGGCAACCAAGAAAACCTTAACATCTTCAAGACGAGTAGTTAAACCTGCAGTAGGCAGAATGTTTTTAGCATCATCAGGCAAAAATCCCATAATAACCTAGCCACAGCTAGTCATGATTGTGCTTCACAGAAATTATAGAGTTCACACCTGTTCAGTATGCCAAGTTGTTCCAGAGGCGATGTTCGTCAGGGCCCAAGCTGCTTCAAACTGCAGCGTCGGCTCATCGTCCATCGACAGGAAGGACACAAAGCGGGACAGCAGACCTGCCTCTATGACCTCCTTCAGAGGAGGGTTACGCTCCTGAGACAGCAGCTTCCTGAGGGAAGGATGGAGGAAATGGAAACATTAGTTTACTCTAGTTTTTCCCCAACATTGGAGAGAACATTTGGAAAGATATTCAAGTAGTCCAATAAGTTGAAAGTGTCCATTACAATTTCCCAGGAGCCCCATCCTTCACCTTTGAAGATGGAGACAAAGGTTGGCATTTTTTGCTTGATACACACAATTACATGATTATCAGACCAATTCTGTTGATCGACTATATCAATTAATCCATGTTGGCACCAAATGGAACCACAGCACTTGTATCTCCAGTATTTCATGTAACAAAGTCACCAGTTTATACAAAGATGAAGAGCTCACCTGGCTGCCTGGCAGCCTCGGGTTTGGAACTCCAAGCAGTCGGAGTTCACATCTTTAATGATCTCCTCAATGGGTAACAAGCCCACCTAAAATGACAAACACACAGTTAGAGGATCCACTATAGTTTCAACTAACTCGTTCGAGGTTTCTTTGAACTGACCATCTCGTTGGAGAAGCCGCCAGGAGAGAGAGCCTCCTCGTCCGGGAGAGACGACAGAGTTATGGTTCTTCTCTTCATGAAGTTTTCATCCTTGTGAGCTTTACGCAGCTCCACGCACACCGAGATCCTTTTCTCTCGGAGTTTCTGCGAGAGGTCGAGATGAAGAGTCAGTAAAACGTATTAATAGCACGACCTTAAACATTCAATATGAACTTACTGCTGGATCTTTCCCCTTGTTTTTGAATTTGGAGATCCGCTCGTCGACAGCGTTCTTGGTGGGCATGGTGGACGGTTACGCACGGTGGACACGCGCTCTCTGCTTCACTCAGACGGATGAAAACTTAATGAAAACTCCGCATGGGGGTGTTATAAGGAGGAGAGCCGCCTCAGGTGAGGCTAATTAGCTGAGATTGATGCACGTGCAGGCAGCTGTGCGCGTTTCAATCAACCAAACAGCTCCCCCCACCCCCTCCCGCGCTAATGAGCGTTTGCCAATTGGTCTGTGGACTCCTTTCTCTGCAGTAGCCAATGTGTAAGAAGAAGAGTATTTTTAATGTATTTTTGTATTACCTGTAGTACTGTGCTATCTGTAGGGCTTCTATAGTCTCTTATTCTTAATGTTCAGATGTTTATGCCCCTAATGTGTCTTATTTAAACTGGCTGAACTTATACAATGAAGAATTGCTTGTATGTTAAAAAGACATGGTTTAGTATGTAAACGAAATAATAATAAAAAAACATGGCCATATATGTCAATAAAAATCTTATAAACCTCATAGTAGAGTATGTCAAAAAAAGTCATATTGTATGTTAAAAAGTAATAGTATAGTATGTAAAAAATAATAATAAAAAATGGCCATATATGTCAATAAAAATCTTAAAAAAACTCATAGTAGAGTATGTTGAAACAAGTAATAAAGTATGTTAAAAAGTCATTAAAAAAAGTCACAGAATGGTATGTCAAGAAGTCTTTAAAAAGTCACAGTATAGTATGTCCAAAAAGTTATAGTATAATGTGTCGAAAATAGTAAAAAAAAAAAAAAGTAATTGTATAGTATGTCAAAAAAATCTTTAAAAAGTCATAGTAGAGTATGTCGAAAACAGTCAAACTATATTATTTCGAAAATAGTCAATAGAAAAGTATGTTGAAAAAAGTAAAAAAAAAAAAAAAAATCATAATATGGTATTTCCAAGAAGCTATAGTATGTCAGAAAAAGTAAAAAAAAAAAAAAAAAAAGAAAAAGTCATAGTATAGTAAGTCAAAAAAAAGTTTTAAGAAATGTCATAGTACATCAAAAAAGTTATAACAAAAATCATAGTATAGTATGTCAATAAAAAGTCATGGAAATCCATTGTATGGTATGTTAAAAAAGTCCAAAAAACTATAGTATGTAAAACCTTTTAAAAAAAACTTTTGTCTACATACTAAACTATGACTTTTTTTAAACATACTATACTATGACTTTTTAGACATAGTATAGTATGACTTATTGACTTTTTTCTACGTACTATGACAATTTTAAACTTTTTTCGACATACTATACTATGACTTTTAAGACTTTCCAAGTCTCAAAATACAACAAAAAAAATAGTTCAATATTTTTGATGACTGAAAGCGGCATGAAGCTAAATCAAAACTTTAACAGAACTACATGACATAAAAATTCATTTTACAAAGATGTAAACATGTTTTACACAATTTCAGTCTCATTGTAGTTTGATTAGTAGTAGGAGTATCTGGACAATAACAGCTTGTCTCTTTACAGCTGACACCAAGTATCAAACATTAGTTCACAGAAATAGTTCTCGTCAGATGTCCCAACGATTTCCCAGCGACTTCAGACCAGACTGAGGTCGATGCATCGGTCCATCTTTGTCCAAGAATAGATGAAGGATGAATGTCTTTGAATTATAATTTGGAAATTGATGTTATAGAGTGAATGGTAAGAGAAAATTGAGCAAGGAGGTGGTCTCCAATAACAATGGGTTACTGAATCTATTACCAGAACACCTTTGCATTCAACCACAATTAAATATGTCTTGTGACTTAATGATGTCAAGTTGAATAGGCCACAAATGCCAAGTTTACATATATAGACTTGACATGATGACAGTGACCACATGTGACCTGAAATCTGCGACGAATCCGTCTTGTGTCCAAAAACATGAAATCCTAAAAATGGAAACTGGAAAAATTCACATTTTTCTAAAAGGCTAAAAGTTGTATTCTTAAAGCGGGTCCCACGATTCACTATCTAACGCAAGATGGTATTTTCAAGTTTCAATATCGTGCCTTCCTCGATTTGCCCATTGCCATGGGGAATCTTTATATGCTCAAAAAAGAAACAGGAAGTGTGGCAATGTGCAGTGGACCGGAAAGGCAGTGTCTTTAAAAAAGAGAGTAGTTCAAGGTGAGGTCAGTAACAGCTGTTTAAAATAGAAATTACTACTGAAGTGTCACACAGGAGAGTGATTCTGGCCCCATGTATGTGATCAGGACGGAGTGTTTTATTGATAAATACCAGTAGAAATCCATAAAAAAGGAAGACAGCAGGAGGGATCGAGGGTTTGTGAGAGCCGTGGTTCCCCACAGAAGCACCAAAAATCTTCTCCTTGTAGACCGAACCAGTAACAGTCAGTGTGTGTGTGTGTGTGTGTGTGTGTGTGTGTGTGTGTGTGTGTGTGTGTGTGTGTGTGTCTGTGTGTGTGTGTCTGTGTGTGTCTACATCTTCTCGAAAGTGAGTTCATGTCCGCAGTCGGTGCAGGTTTGCTTGTAGAGGTCCTCCTCTGGATCCACCAGCTCCTCTGGTCCATACTTATGTTGGTGAACGCTGGTGTCTTTGGTCCACATACTGCTCCTCACAGCCCTGCGCAGCTCTGACACACAAACAACCAGATATGAAACATCCACACATCCACAGTTTATTGAGTTGATGCACGTACCACATCCAGATGTTGATGTTTACACAATGCATAACGTAACTGACTTCGTATTTCGGCTCAAACAGGAAACCGACCTTTGACCTTCTTGTTGAAGCGTTTTTGTTTCTGCACCTCTTTGTTCCCTTCCCTCGTCTCTTTGGCCTCCTCCAAGGCCTCCTCCGAACCCCACACCTCCATACACCTCTTCTCCACCTGGGTAACACACACACAAACACACACACACATAGTTCACATAGACTCATTAAAACATACAGAACAATGAGGAGTTATTTGGCCTTTGACCAAAATGTTTGTAGCTTTGATTTAAGACTGCAACTAAAGATTCATTTGATTTTAGATTCTATTCTATTCTTCTATTGATCAACCATTTTTTTTCTGATTAAACCTGCAGTAGGCAGAATATTTTTGGCATCATTGGGCAAAAATCCCATAATAACCTTTCAGCATATTATAATTCAAGTGTTCTGAGCGAAAACTAGACTTCTGCACCTCCTCATGGCTCTGTTTTCAGGCTTTAGAAAATCTAGCCTGTGACGGGACACTTTGACCAATCACAGGTCATTTCAGAGAGAGAGAGCGTTCCTATTGGCTGTGCTCCGGCTGGTGGGCGGTGCTTGGTATTTCCTCAAGAGATCTCAACATGGCTGCCAGGTCGAAACTTTCTCATTTTACAGCTAAACAGTACACCTCAAGATGTTTCTGAAAACATTTGAGGAGAAAAATAGGCATTAAAGTAACAGAATATTGATTCATATTTGATCAGCGCTCCCTAGTTTGACCGTTTGTTAAACATATTTGCTCCAATTCTACCTACTGCAGCTTTAATTGATATGGTTCTTGGGATTTTCATAATGCAGATAGCTTGTATGCTTCAAAGAGAAGGACAAAATAGATGAAAATACAGCAACGAAAATTAAAGTGACCGTAAACTCAAATTACAAAACTCTTGAAAGGGAAATATATTCCCCAAACTGCATTAGTTAGTAGTTTTGCAAGCCATGCTCACAGTTGAATGTTTATTTATGTGTGATAGTTTTGCTTTTAATGTTTTAGTCTAGTGTGATATAAGGTATCCTGTACTTATTTAGAGCAGTTGTAATAATATTACATTAAAGAGCATAATGAAAACTTCAGGCTTCAGTCACAGGACATTTTTTAAATACTAAATTAACATTAGCTAATTATAATTCTTGCTAAAATTGATTGTGACATTTTGCCACTAACACACATAGTCGGTGTCTTCCAGTGAGTACCTGTAACTTGAGGTAGAGCTTCATGTCCCCCCAGCATGGGTTATGAGGGTTTTTCTTCAGTGTAAACCTGAGTGGAGGCTCTCTCATGTCCAGGTCACAGTCCTTCAGCAGGTAGTGCTGCTTGGCCTCAGTTCTGGAGATCAGCTTATGCTTCTCCTCGTTGTCTCTGAGGGGGGGAAGGAGGATTTCACTGTTAATCCGTTTGATTGATTTTCAGTAGAGCTGCAACAATTAATCGATTAGGGCTGGACTCATAATCGAATATTAATCGCGATCACGATTTTGGTTTCCCACGATTAAATGAATATGATCGACTGCGACATTGAAGTTTAAAATGCGTGAAAACTCCACTGCAAAATAAATAAATAAATCGAAATACTCATAAATTACTCGTTTTGCGTGTAATGCACTGAAACCATTCTCATATACATTATTCTCATAATATTACAACTTTTTTTTCTCTTAAACTTGTGACTTTATTCTCATAATACTAAGACTTTTTTCTCGTTAACTTCTGACTATATGACTCTGGGCAGACCTGCATAATAATGAGGACATAATACAACTTTTCAGATATTTAAGAAATTGGGGAACCTGAATGTTCTGCAATGTGTGTGTGTGCGCGCGCGTGTGTGTGTGTGTGTGTGTGTGTGTGTGTGTGTGTGTCTGTGTGTGTGTGTGTGTGTGTGTGTGTGTGTGTGTGTACCTGCACTTGTCACACACCGACAGGTCAAAGCTGTTGCTGAGGTAGGAGTCCATGAAGGGTTTTTCACAATCATCACACAGCAGGTAGTCTGGCTCGATCACTGGAGCTGGAAACAAAACACACACAAACACACACACTCAACACACACATGTAAATATAACAATAGACATGCATCTGCACACTCCAAGTCACCAAACACACACCCGGCTGATGCACCACCTTCCTGGTCCTCTGCTCTTCCTCTCCGTCCCCCTCCTCCTCGATGAAGAAGCCGGCACCGGAGTCGATGGTCTTGGAGACTTTGGCCGAGGTTGCGCCCTCCACAGCGGCCGAAGGGCGGCTCGCCAGTCGGGCTCGCCGGAGCATCAACGCCCGCTGCCGGTTCCGCTCGATCTTAGCCCGCATCGCTGCAGAGAGACCGGGTTTGGGACTCTGTTCTGGGCTGGGACCGGCAGCGTCCGCTCCCTGAGACTCGGACGGATCCATGCTGCACATATGAATGAATTAAAAGTCTCTGCAGACCGGTGGTGTTCTGCTCCATTCAAAGAGCAGCGGTGGGTTGTTGTTACAAAACTGACAGTTACATACTTCCGGTTCCTGCTTCTTCTTGTTTTTCTTATTGTTTTATTTTGAAGTTTTACGCGCATTACCGCCACCTTCTGCCTGGGAATGTGAAGGACAAGAGACTTATTGCTCATTAGTACGACGGAGTATTAAAGCCACATTGAGGAAAAATAAATATTCTGAGATTGCAAAAATAAAGTCATACGTTTACGAGAAAAAAAGTCGTAATATTATGAGAATAAAGTCATAACTTCACGAGAAAAAAAAGTCATAGTATCATGAGAATAAAGTCATAACTTTACGAGAAAAAAATGTCGTAATATTATGAGAATAAAGTCATAAGTTTACAAGAAAAAAGTCATAATATTATGAGAATAAAGTTAGAAGTTTACGAGAAAGAAAGTCGTAATATTATGAGAATAAAGTCATAAGTTTATGAGAAAAAAAAGTTGTAATATTATGAGAATAAAGTCAGAAGTTTATGAGAAAAAAAGTCGGAATATTATGAGAATAAAGTCAGAAGTTTACAAGAAAAAAATATGTAATATGAGAATAAAGTCATAAGTTTAGGAGAAAAAAAGTCATAATATTATGAGAATAAAGTCATAAGTTTACGAGAAAGAAAGTCGTAATATTATGTGAATAAAGTCATAAATTTACGAGAAACAAAAAATGGTAATATTATGAGAATAAAGTCATAAGTTTAAGAGAAAAAAGTCGTAATATTATGAGAATAAAGTCATAAGGTTAAGAGAAAAAAGTCATCATATAATGAAAATAAAGTCATAAGTTTAAGAGAAAAAAGTCGTAATATTATGAGAATAAAGTCATAGGTTTACGAGAAAAAAATCGTAATATTATGAGAATAAAGTCATAGGTTTACGAGAAAAAAAAACGTAATATGAGAATAAAGTCATAGGTTTACGAGAAAAAAAAAAGCGTAATATTATGAGAATAAAGTCATAAGTTTAAGAGAAAAAAGTCATAAGTTTACATGCATCTGCCACTTGACAAACATTACAGCCGGTCGTTGATGCCAATTTTCGTAGTGGCCAAACGGCGGTACTACAACTTCCGTCATTTGGGCCCAAAAATACTTTTTCCCATAGACTTACATTGGGAAAGAGACATCTGTAAATCAGAGCATTATTTTTTTCAAGATAATCAACTTCCCAGTACGAACACTTGAATAGTCCTTATTTAAATCATTAGGTACTAAAAGTTGTAAAATGCACTAATAGCTGAATCCAGAGTTATTTCCCTTTCCCATTCATTGTCTTTGGAGCAGTTCCACACTTTATACCCTATGACATCACAAGTTTGAGTTTTAGAGAGTTGTTCATGTTGCTTAATATTTTGGGGCTGTCTTAGACCATAGAAATAAATGGGCATTGTTCACCTTTAAAGGAATTTTAAAGCCCTCATTCTGTGTAAAAGTGCTTCCTAACGTCAAGTTGAGGCTGATATGACGGCTTGAATGGATTCACCAAGTTATTCTTCTTCCCTTTACCCGACACTTGAGGGTCGAGGACTCAGCTGTGACCTTTTCATATGAGAAAATGACATGAAGTTTGTCACTACAGCTAACTGGTTGGCAGACAGGTGCAGTGCAGTGAGTTGTCAGGTCGCAGAAAGCAGACAGGTGAGCGTGTCCTTTATCGGTTGTCCACACAGGTGTCCAGTGAATCCCTGTTGCATAACTTTATGACGCTGATCATGGCAGCGGGCCACGCGTGCTGCTGTAAGAGGCTTTTGTCAAAGTAAAGCAGCTCACATCCTGATAGATGACACTGCAAATCTGATCGGTGTTGTGAGGGAGCTTGAGAGGTCTAACGTTGACCTGACTTTTAAAGTGGTTCGTTAGATTTAAAATGTCCCATGACCTCAGCAATTACAGAGTTACTAAATTATATTGAGTATATATATATTTTTCTGTGTAAAAGTAATAATATAATAATAATAATAATAATAATCATTCAATCAATCAATCAATCAAGAATTCTACTTTAAAGATTGTAGAGGCTGCTCTAAATTATATGATGAATTTTTTTTGGTAACACTTAATTTTACAGGTCGGCAAATTTCATGGTAATTAGGTGATAATTAGCAAGTAACCTATTTGAAATTTCTTTGGAATTACTGACAAATTACCCCAATAATTACTTTATTATAAACATTGTTTAATAATTATATGCTAAAATAGAATATAATGGTTAAAATAGGGCCCTTATTATATATTTTATAAATAATATACTGTATATATATATATATATATATATATATATATATATATATATATATATATATAATGTTATTTGCTAATTATTATCTATTTATCAGCAGACATGGAAATAAAGCATATCAATTAACTTTGTATTCTTTTCCTGGAAATGTAAAAAAAAAAAAATTACCAGCTATTTGGAAATAGCAGAAAAATAATTATTAAATAATGCTTATAATAAAGTAATTTTTGATAAATTTTGAGTTAAATAGTGGGGTAATTTGGCAGTAATTCCAAAGAAATTTCCAATAAGTTACTTGCTAATTATCACCTAATTACCATGAAATTTGCAGATCTGTAAAATGAAGTGTTGCCAACATTTTCTTTTTAAATCAAAAAAGTTTCTAAACCTTCCCCAAAGTTACCAGAAACAATGAAAATTTGAGGTTTCATTTATTTGCTCATATAACACTTTATACAGAGTGGAATGATATATGTTTTTTTTTTTTTTTACAGTATAATACACAATTCAAGTAGTACATGAATATGATTCCATACTTAACGGGAAATACAAAAGCATTTTACCATTTGTCGAGGTATTCAAACTGGCCATGGAAGAATTTCTTATGATATTTCTATATGCACTCATTCACACACACATTTCTCACATTCACAGGATCCATCAAGGGAAGACAGATTTACAAGTGATGCTCTATAGACAGTCTAAGTCGAGAGGATAGAAGTTGTGTTGAGGTTAAACTGACTATGATTACACACAGGAGCTTATTTACAGTCTTACATTATAGTTTTTTATACACATTAACACACAATAAAACACGTTTTTGATTAACTTTGCAGGATGTAGGGAACAGTTGGGGTAAATTTTATGGTATTCTTTTCATTTGGACAAAAAAAAAAAAGTTGCAATTTATGAAAACATACAAATAAAAAATGGATTTTGTTAACACAGTGACACAAAAAATATGACATTCAACCCTTTGGGAGTGTTAAACCGATACTGCCATGGCGGTCTAAGCAGGAAAATCAGATCCATTTATCTACAAACTGAAAGAAACACAAAATGCACATTTATCCCTGAGTAAAATTGAGTGTTCTTGTGAAACAGAAATATATAAAAGTTCTAGAAATGTTTAATCAGTGCACCGTCTTTTGCATTTATTCTTTTTGCGTTGATACAAGGTTGTTCTGTAACCTTTTAACATAAAAGCAGAGGAGGATGTTATTCAGTACCTTTATTTTTCTCCAAGACTGATGGTTGAACATTACGGGGGAGAATAAAATATAAAATATTTTCCACATTCAGTTGTGCTTTGTATATAGATAGATATATAGGTGTTGTAGCTTGTATACGAGGGCAGTCATTATGAAGACAAGATGGACGACATCGATAGCACATTTGGTGGGACAGTGAGGCCTTAAATGGGTCACTAATAAAATCTGCCTCACATCAGTCAGTTTGTTTCCTTCTACCTGCGTTAAGGACGGGTTGACTTAACTCATTAAAAGAATAAAAAAGGAAAAAAAAAATCCACCTGAATTTTGCAAAACAAAGAGAGAAAATGCAATAACGGTAATAGAAACAGATTATAGTTTTTAGAATTACTGCCAAATTACCTCAACATGTATCGAAAATTACTTAATTATAAACACTTATTTAATAAACATTTATATTTAATAATTATATGCTAAAATAGCATATAATAAAGTAATATGTGGTAAATTTTGAGGAAAATATTGGGGTAATTTGGCAGTAATTCCAAAGAAATTTCAAATAGGTTACTTCCTAATTATCACCTAATTACCAATTACTTCTTTATTGTATTATTCTTTAATTGTTTAATCTTTTTTGCAACCCCTTTAGAATATTCACATTAGATCAGTTGATGGAATCACATATTTGAATGGAGAGATAACTATTGTTAATTTATTACTACAGCAGCACCCTAGTGATGTAACGTGCTTTTTTCTCAGCGTTATTTCACTATAAATCTATTAGAGAGGAATTAGAGGGGAGGAAAAAATTAGCCCAAATACATAAATGTCACAAACTGAATCTTTGCCACAGTGTTTTGTTTTACAATAAAAAATATGGGCCTACTTGATGTCTCTTATAATAAGTTTATTCTAAGCCTCTGTGTCACACACCGAACACAAGAACGTAGTGTGTGAACATAGCGGCGCAATATGTTATACAGTACATGAGTTGTTTTACATCAAAACATGACAAACCTGGTGATACCTGTTGATATTGACCACTCCTTTTTATAAATACATAATTGAAAAAAACAAAAAAACACTTGAGTTTATCAAGTAAAATACAACGGAGAACACTAATCTTTAGTCCACCACTTCCACTACTGGGGAAATATGACACTGACTGAGATGATCGTGCACAAAATCATCCAGTTTTAGTCAGGATACTGAAGTAATCTCTAGCTAAAGTGGTGCGTGTAAAGGCAGACAGAACAGAAAAAGTCATGCTCACAAGCTTTTTATATGAAAAACCCAAAACAAGATAGTTCCATTCTATCTGTGTATGCTCTATTATTATATTATTTATTATCATATTCTCATGAATGGGATGTTAAATAAACATTTCTGCCAATACTGTCCTCAAATCAGCCCGTTCGCACGAAAAGGCGTATAAATGCCACGATAATGTGCAATAAGTACGCCATTTTTGATTTCCGCCTGTCATTTGTACGCCATGTATCAAAAAGTGAGAAAGATGGTGGGCAGGTGGGGGGGTGGATGGGCCCAACCAGGAGACCTGTGTTTGAGACAAGCTCCAAGGAAGAGCGCCGGTCGGTGATGCCAATTTTCGTAGTGGCCAAACGGTGGAACTACAACTTCCGTGTCCGTCACATGATGCCATTGGGCCCAAAAAGACCTTTTCCCATTGACTTACATTGGGAAAGAGAAGTCTGTAACTCAGCGGATAATATTTTTTTAAGTAAATGAACTTCCCATAATGAACACTCTAAAAGCACGCGTACTCGTGACATGCAGAATGTCCGTGTAATGTTGTGGTATTTATACGCCTTCCTGTGAGACCGGGTTTCAAACATACTGTATGTGAACACGCTCAAGTTATGAACACTGGATATTTCTCTTTCGATGACATTGCAAAGCCATACGGGAGGTGGAATGAACAAATCTAAAGGTATAGTCAGCAGCTATCACACTTAGGATCTCCCCAGAGCTTCGCTGCCCTTTAAAACAAACAAAAAAAGTCTCTTTTAAGCCTCCTTATTCAGTTAATACGCTCAACTTGGCTGCTTGCATGAGTAGTGGAGGTACTTCTTATACTGCCACACGGTCCTTTAGTTACAAAAACAAAAAAAACAATCTCTGGTGATCTTCCATTGAAATTTCCATCCCAGTTGGCGTTCACATAACTTGTCCATCGGTTTTCGACCAAAAGCGGCTACTGAAAGTAGTCACATGGTACAAATAGAGAGGAGCGTCTCCTATTGGGTGGCATAAAGTCTGTTAATGACTTACAGGCTTATATGCCAGCTGCTGGACGACTGTGATGCACCGGTCTGAATCTGCAGCGTTGATTAAAGTCAGTGCCTCCGCCTAACTGGCATCCACATACTGCGTGTGTTTTCTTCACCTTTCACTTTTAGTGCGTGTGCGTCTGTGTGTGTGCAGTCTTCTACTGTGTATGTAAGTGAGACAGATAAAGAGACGGTTTGTGTATGTGCGAGCATGTTTTTCCACTCCTTTTTGCTTGATTTCTGCTTCCTGACGTCCAGCTTGAGTCGCTCTCTCTCAGATGGTGATGGGGCAGGTGATGACTTTGTCCTCCAGCATGACGCTGACGATGAGGAAGACGAAGTAGAGCAGGAACATGAGGAGGCCCAGAGACTTGCTCATCCTCCAATTGCAAGCCGCGATGGAGGCGATGACGAAGATGAGCATGAGGAAGAGGAGGACGATGGCGCAGAACAGGCCGTTGCTGCTCACCTCTATCGGCCTGAAGTCGTTGAGGATGTTGAAAACGAGCCAGGGGAATGGCAGACTGGAGGGAGGAAGCACAACAGAGACATTTAGGTTATGAGACAAATAAAAATGGATATTAGACTGTGTATTTTCTCACTGTTGTCGCTGGACTCACCCCACAGTGATATCAAAGATGTTGGAGCCCACAGAGCTGGACACGGCCATGTCACCGAGGCCTTTTCGTGCTACAATCACGCTGGTGATCAGGTCGGGGATCGAAGTGCCAGCTGCTAATATGGTCAGACCCATTATCTCCTCTGTGATCCAGAACGTTTCTCCAACCTGAAAGGAAGAGTAAGTTGCTTAAAGCTTCAGTAGGCTAAATGTTTTTGGCTTCAGCATATTGTAATTCAAGTGTTCTGAGAGAAAACTAGACTTCTGCACCTCATCATGGCTCTGTTTTCAGGCTTTAAAAAAATCTAGCCCGTAATGGGAGACTTTGACATATCACAGGTCATTTCAGAGAGAGAGAGCATTCCTATTGGCTGTGCTCCGGCTGGTGGGCGGTGCTTGGTATTTCCTCAACTTGATCTCAACATGACTGAAATATTGGGGTAAATGGCAGTAATTCCAAAGAAATTTCAAATAGGTAACTTGCTAATTATCACCTAATCACCATGAAATGTGCGGATTTATTAAACCCAGCAGTTTAATGAAAGGTATGAGACCAGTAACGCGACATGCTGAGACGATAATGATCACCACACACCATCACTTCACCTATAACGCACCTCACCTAGCTCATAGCGCTCTGCACTTATGAGACCTAAAAAGGCATGTGCGTCTCCTCGGTGACCTTGCACACATGACCTGCTGCTTCAGGCCTGTCTGCATTTGTGCTGCTAAAATAGAGCGTTACAGGTTGATCTGGCCGTGGATCAAGGCAGCTTAGTTGGGATTAGCTGCCGCGGTCACACATTCAACACCCTGACTGCTGCACTGACTCATAAGAAAGGCCTCAGAAATAGAACAGAATAGACAATAGAGTCGGTGACAGAGTGTGTTTGTGAAGTACCTGGTGAGCCCACCACACCATCAGGTAGGAGAAGAAAGCGATCCAACTGATGGAGCCGAGGAAAGTGATGGGGAAGAACCTCGCTGAGCTCTGAAACAACAATGAAAACAAAATTTATTTTATCTACCACACAGTCAACCAACCACTTAATCCATCAATCTCTGGCCCAGTCAAGACCCTGATATACCCGACACTTAAGGGCAACATTTAATACGGTATTTTGATCCAAGTGTACCACCCCAAAAAACAAAACAACAAACTGTTACTCCCAAAATTATTGAGCAGGTCATGTAGTAAATTAACTAAACTAAAGACATACGTAATCTTAATTATTCCTAGTTTTCTCATGCTTCAAAATACAACAAATGATTGTAAAAACAGCAGTGAAAATATTCAATAAAGTATGTAAATATTTAGTCATGTGAATATAAGCTTTAAAAAAAAAAAAAAATTGTGTGCATTGTGTTATAACCATAGACTGTATATAAGAAGTGGGCGTAGTCACCGTGACATCACCTATTGGTTTGTGGACTGCTGTTTTAAAGCCTCGAGTTCGGCATTTTGGCCGTCGCCATCTTGGTATTTTGCAACCAGAAGTGACCGAGAGGGTGGAGCTAATGGTGCCTTCAAATGATACTCGTGAGCTCGTGTTTACAACATGGGAAGTCGTGTACACGATATGCTTGGCGTTCAAGTGTTTAAGTCGTGAGAACGCCGCTGCTAAGCAACGACAATATTAACGTTACTGTCGGCGTCTAGAAGCCACAGAGGCTAACGATTTAGCAAGCTAGCAAGTGGGTAACACAATGCAGTAAATGCAAAGGCATAATGACAGAGTATAAAGACATTTCAAACAACATTTTCCTCAAACATATTATAAAATTACCAAGAAAAACAATAAACGATTAACATTACAATATATTAACTTGCACTGAAAAATTAACTTCCATGGCCCCCGCCATTTCTGACAACATCAACAAACACGTCACAACTCGTGAACTCTGAGCTTTCAGAAACTTTTTATTTACGAGGTTGTGAATATGACATGAGGGGGGCGTTCATATGGACTCATCTCGCAAACATGACCCCATTTGAAGGCACCATAAGTGCAACCGAACGCTGAACTCCCAGACCGGACAACGCCGTGGTAGCGACCTGTCAATCACAAGGTAGCCCCGCCCTAAAGCATCCCCTGCTTTATGGTCTATTTGACTCTAAATGGGACCATAATTTACTAAATGAACATCATGCTGTATTGGAGAAGACTTGAAACTAGCGATTGAGACCATAAACTCATGTTTACAATGTTTACTGAGGTAATAAATCATGTGAGAAGTAGGATCATTTTCTCATAGACTTCTATACAATCAGACTTCTTTTTGCAACCAGAGGAGTCGCCCCCTGCTGGCTGTTAGAAAGAATGCAGCTTTAAGGCACTTTAAGGCACTGGCTTCACTTCTCAGACCCAGAGGTCGCCCCCTGATTATAATTCGGAGTTGCTAGTACACGTTTTTAACATTAAACATGCTTTTCATTGTGTGTGTGTTGTCACCTCTCTCCTGACGTCAGGCAGTGTGAGCCACAGTGGAAAGACGATGGGCAGAATGACGAGGTAGATGATCCGTTTCCTGTTGGTGTCGGGCCAGGCCAGGCTCAGAGGCTGGTCTTCATCTTCCTCTTCGTCACCACCCTGAAGAAGGGAGTTCATTTCTTTACATCAACGGTGTATCCAGTTCTCTTTATACATCCATGGGTGACTTTCTCTCTAGATTTAGGGACTTTTTGAGCTAATGCTGCTGTCTACTTTCATTGGAAAAGAGTTGGCAACACTGTGCTGGGTTTTTTGGTTGGATACCGACTCCTTTAAGTACTTGACTGAGGCTCTATAAAAACACACGGTTCAACATGTGAACTTGGAGGAATGCTGAAAGATAAACTCCATACCTCGTCTCCTCCTGCAACACCATTCATGGGGGGTGTGACTTCCACTGCAACATTAGAACTGTTGGGTATGTTTTTATCAGCTGGAGGAAAGAAAAAGAAGCAAGATTAAGAACAGAGTTCAAGGAAGTTGTTCACTTAAGAACAGTATTAATTTGAAATAAAAAATGCTGTCTAATGACATTAAGAGAAGAGCTGAAACCGTACCGTTTACATTTCTTGGAGGTAGTGTCTGGGAGAGGGGTCCTATGTTGAGAGATAAAATATACTTGTAAAATTTTCCGCGGGTCTTACCCACAATTTTTGAGAGGGACAAACAGTTTCACACATCACTGTTACTCACCTACGCCGTTGGCCGCATTGGCAGCATCTTCTTTACACTTGTGCTTGGCCATTTTGTGAAGGATTGATGCCTTCTCTTTGAAACGTCCTGAAACAAATACACAGATTCAGTCAGTGCAGCGAGGATGCTGAACATTTGGGATTAATTATTATGTATACATGCTCTGTGCAATGCAAATATACTTTCCCACTGTGCTAAGACTATAGGAAAGAGGTAAGGAAATATTAAGAAGTGGAAAGAGGAAACCTTGATCTTACCTCAACACTTTTATGTCCATAAACATTTTCTAAACCTGATCTTGAACATAATTTTCACCAAAGCTGTTTATGTGTGAATATAATGTTCATTTAATTCATGTCCACAGGGGATGCTCTGTGTTTCATAGTTTGTGCTTATTTCACACAATTTTAACATTACATATTGTATTGCATATAGCTCTATGTACATAACCTCTCTGTGTATAGATATAAATATAACTCCAAATGTATATAACATTTATTCTTTATAATACTCTTATACAACATTTTTTATACAATATCTCATCAGTATGCAACTTATGGATAAACTAGTTTGCACTCTGGTTAGATGCAAAACTGCATTTCGTTGTACTTGTACTATGTGCAATGACAATAAAGTTAAATGTAATCTATTAAAGATCTTGTTGCGTTTGAATGTTTGTGTGTGTGGTGTTGTGCATTTTTTTTGCTTACCCATACCTTCGTCACTGAGCGGGTCGAGAGTGTGTATCATGAGCTGGAAGATACTGTTTCTCATCAGTGTGTTGTGTAGAGACGCACAGCTGCCTTCCCTCTGCAGCCTCGGTTTGGCCTGTAAAAACAACAACAACAACACAAATACAGAAATGTTTATATGAAGGCAAAAAAAATGAATGTTTACATACTTGTTCTACATTTGACTTCATTCATAATTTTTATCCATTCATAAAACTCCTAAATAAGATAGGTGGAGAAAAACAAACTCTCTGATAAGCAGTTGTTTGAATGTCATGTCTCCACTGTAGCTCAAATCTCTCTCGAGGGTACATGTACTGTAGAATATGTTGATACATAACCCACTTTCTTATAACATGACCTGTACCAGTACAAGTTCCATACAGACAAAACAAACTCACCGTCAGCTTGTTCTCATCCTCTCCAGGTGCATTTACCTTTAAAAACACAGAGAGAAAGCAACATAAACAGGATGTGGAGACAGTAACACAAACACATGTACTATATACAATCCAATACATTAGGTCTGCAGTAAATACTACATCATTTCATAATATTCAATATATTTGTTCAGACTATGATTGGATTCAACCTGATAATATTCAACCTGAACATGTGTTCAACCCCTTACATCCTGTTTACTCACCAGACGTTCAGTAAACAATGAATGAACGATGAAAACACACACGATTGAAGCCATGATAGAGGTTTTTTTTTTACAGCCTCAGTCTTTAACCTTTACAGCTAATTTACTGTATCTATATAGCACACTTCCACTGGAGAAACTGGTAACATGACCTCCTCCTCACAGTGGTAGCAAACCAGTGCACCAGTAGGTTTTGGGTCTTGTTCCAACACAAAGGAGAGACAGGAGGAGAACTCACACACTAATCTCAACCCCAGAAATTTCTTCAGAGGACAAAGACATTTACTTTTTTCACTGTCTACCACTCAGAAATTTTATCTCATGTCATTCAATGTTCGATATATTTTACACAAAAAACATTATATGCATAGTAAATTACAGTGTTTAAATTACACTGTAGCATCCAGGGAACCCTATTTTTCGGGGGAGCGAGGGTACTGTACTGTACTGTACTGTACTGTACTGTGTTATTGTCATCTATAGTGGTTATTTATAACACACAATTCAAATGATTATGATTATTTAAATATTTGCTATTTAATATATATCTTGGCATTAGTAGTTTTAATGATGTATTATAAGCTGTTTAGAGCTAATGTTAGGAAGTTAAACAGGTCATAATTTACTCTCTATTATCTATTTTATATTGCTGTGAAAATATCTAAAAAAAATTACATTTTACGTGATTACATTTGAACACATCATATTAATTTTGTAATTTACCTTCAACCTATACTCATTTTACTGAGCAAAGCTTGAACGCCTAATAATGTAACTCCATAATGGCGTCTCCCTTAACGTTAGTAGCTCCGTTATTTATGCATGCGTAACTGTCAGCAAGCATCAATAAGAGGAATTGATTGTCACAGAGGCATGAGATGCCAAAGAATCGGGCAACTAGGAACCGGTTCTCAATGGAAACTGATTCTCTATTCCCATACCCAGCATTTTCCCTGCCTGCCAAAGTGGCGGATGGTCTGATAATTTCACCCGCCACTGCCGACAATTTACCCGCATTTGGCGGGTGCTAATTTCAGACCCTGCGCACACACATACTGTAGTCCACTGGCTGGGACAGATAGAGACTGTGGTGGTGACTTGTGAAAGCACAGAGGTGGTTAATGTGGGAATCAGGGATTTGGAGACGTTCAAGAAAACAGATGTGAACACAACGTTTTGTGGGTAGGTTGTCAAAAGTAAATGTAATTTTTTACCGAGGAAAGGCATTGTTTGTGTTGTGGCTAGAAATTAAGTGAAAATGATGGTTGGGTCAGTTGAGAAATCGTAGGGAGTTGCCGGCTCTCATAAACAGAAGCTGGAAGGCAGACTCCAGATCAGCTCTGACTGGTTGTTTTCCTCCGGTCTGTGAAATCTTGCAGGTGTCATTGCAAGATGTCATGACAGAGAGGAACATGTTTTTTTTCAGATTACTGGTCTCATGCACTACTGTCAGGATATAGCGTTGTATCAATATATATACGATATATTATATATAAAAATTGAATTTCCCCTCTGGGATTAATAAAGTGCCTTTCATATATGATTAAAAAAGTTATTTTTATAAAACGGTCACTATATCCTGACAGTAGTGCATGAGACAGGTAATCTGAAAAAAATCATGTGCCTCTGTGTCCTCCGATGCTCCTAATGGCATCTGCAAGATTTCACAGACCGGAGGAAAACAACCAATCAGAGCCGAGCTGGAGTCTGCTGTATAGCTGCCGTCTCTGAGCAGCTGTCGATCACTCACAAACTCCGATCAATCGGTCAAACTAGGCAGCGCTGATCAAATATGAATCAATATTCTGTTACAGTAATGACTATTTCTCTCCTCAAATGTTTTCAGAAACATCTTGTAGTGTACTGTTTAGCTGTAAAATGAGAAAGTTTGTGACCCGGCAGCCATGTTGAGATCTCTTGAAGAAATACCAAGCACTGCCCACCAGCCGGAGCACAGCCAATAGGAACGCTCTCTCTCTCTCAATGAAATGACCTGTGATTGGTCAAAGTCTTCCGTCATGGCCTGAAAACAGAGCCATGAGGAGGTGCAGAAGACTAGTTTTCTCTCAGAACACTTGAATTACAATATGCTGAAAGGTTATTATATATAAGCTTTAACTAGAGCTAAACTTAATACAGAGTCTGTCTTTTTCTACACTTCCTAATTCATATTATAGAATACAAATGTCCCACAAAGCCAGCCAACAACTCCTGAGTCCTGACCTGACTCTTTGAAAAACACAGACCATCACCGACACCAAGCAGAGAGGTGGTGGAGGGTTTTGTTGTTGACACGCTTTCATGATGGGGGCCCGAGTTTGATCAGATAATCCCTTTAGCTAGCATCTGACAAGACACCTGCTGCTGTTATGGCAGCTAAAGCGAAGCTAAAGATGGAGGTTTCTTTTGTTTTTAAATGGGGATTCACTTCTATAGACTTGTCACATGTTTGTCCAATCCAGATTTGTTTGAGCTGGTGTTTATTTACTCTAGATTTCCATTCAGCTGTAAACTTACATACTTTTAAGATTCACCTACTGTTCAAAACTTGCTAAAACACAGAATATAATTTAATTAATGTGTGACCAATGATCTCAAAGCTGGTTTCTTTTCACTGAAGATGGAGGTATTTCATGTTGGGGGTTTTTATTATAATATTTTTATTAAACAAAATGAATAGAAACATATTTAATTTAAAGTTAACATAACAGAAGACGTTGTGGACACCTGTCTGTATTATCCATGTGATTGCTGAGCAGCTCTAATAGCAGAGGCCAGCTGGGCATTAGGTCATGTAGGTTAGTGCTCACATGGCTCCTGAAAGCTGCTGGATGACTAAAGACGCATAACCTAACCTACCTAAAACTGGATTGTAATTGTACCAGTCGTACCACAGTATATTTAAATAACTGCTGTATTTTGTAACATGTTTGTATACTGCATGACATGCTTAAACTTTATTCGACGATACATTTGAGGACGTCATCTTGGGCTTTCCTGACAATTTGTAGACCAAACAACTAATCGATTAATCGAGAAAATATCGACAGATTAATCGACGATGAACATAATCGTTAGTTACAGACCTAGTAATTGTAAAAGAAATGTTATGAGAGAGGAGGAACAGAAACCTCCTCTCCGAGCCCCGGGTATCTGCAGGTTTCATAATTTTTAACACGACCTGAAGTCGAATTTAAGACCAAAGAATAAAACACAAGCTGGTTCTCACGTCTATCTCTGATTAAACATCACTACTCAAAGGATTTGAGACAAGTAAATAACCAGGAAATTATGATTGAGCAGATATCCAGCTGTGATGAAAACCACATATTTTTGGCATATTATATTAACCTGTATTAACCCATTTGTGCCCAGCTTCTTAAATGTGAATTTGGTTTCTTTACTCAATGACAGTAAACTGAATATCTTTGAGTTGTGGACTAAACAAGACAGATTTTTCACCATTTTCTGACAATTTATAGACCAGAGAACTAATTGATTAATCGAGACTATAATGAACAGATTAATCGACAATGAAACTAATGGTTAGTTGCAGCCCTGCTCTCTCTTAGGAAGTAAAGAGTTCCTACAGGGTTTGTTCATGTTATAGCAGAGCTGTTTGATACCTGAAGGTGAAGCTTAATTTATTGTTGTCACTTTTGACTGAGCTGCTGTTCCAGTTCAGCGGTCTCATCCTATCCTAAATCCTACAGATTTACACCCTTCATCCCAATTATCATCATCACTGTCGTGGCGACCCCTGCTGTCGCTTATATAGTCAGGTTCCTGTTAACCTGCCATCAGAGCCTTCTGGGAACACTTGGGCCCAGTGTACCCAGCCTATAAAACCTTGGCTTGATGACTGATTCTCTCTCTCTCTTTCCCCGCAGACACAATCGCCGGCCATGTGGCAGCCTCAGGTTGTCCTTGGTTAATCTTTATACATTTTACAACACTCACACACCATTTACACCCTCCATGCACATCTTACACAACTGATACTACTGATAGTCACACTCCTATTCACACTGTTAAATGAATTAATTGATTTAAACGTCTCCACGGTGTGTCTCCCTATTTGTCATGGCCCCGAGAGCCAAGTTGTGACACTGTCATCACTGGGACACAATCAGATCAAAAGATTCAAAAGGTTCACACTATTCCAATTTCCTCCCTCGCTTTCTCTCTCCTAAACTTAAACATTATTTAAATCTTTTAATGGGATATAGGAAAGGGGTGGGATTGTAATATGAAGATGATTTTAGTGACGGGGTGGCATTTAGCTTAAACATTATTTCAGTCGTCATATACATACATACATACAGGTACATACATGACATTTGACCTCTGCATTTAACCCATCCTAAGCATTTAGGATCAGTGAGCTGCTGTAAAGCACCCGAGAATCAACTTGGGGTTCAGTGTCTCGCTCAAGTACACTTCAGAGGAGCCGGGGATTGAACCGCCAACCTTGCGGTTAAAGCACAACCCGCTCTACCCCCTCTCTCTCTCTCTCTCTCTCTCTCTCTATCTCCTTCTCCAGTGTCCCCAAGCTGTGGGATTTAGCCAGGATTAATCACCCCTTTTAGACTGGTACTTTTCAAGCCTGCGTGTGAAGTCCCGCAGCAACCTTCACAGGTCACCGTGCTGTCACACATTTCTCTTACACTCACATCTGTCAGCTAACACCAACCATCTTTTTTAATTTCTGAATCATTTTCAGCGACACAACTGCTGCATTTTAACTGCAATTTCACTGAGAAATGCCGCTGCAGTCAGTGAGCATTGAGTGCTCAACAAAACACTTCAACAGTTATATATTTTGATCACAATGATCAGAAATTGCCTACTGTGCAAGTGTAAAATCAATTAGTTAAGCTTTGTGCTGACCCCAGAACAGTCTGTATGAAGTGTCACTATTGTTAAATAAAGGTTTATTTATAAGGTATAATTTCAGCTGTTGGATAATTACATTAAAAATATCAATGTGTATCTGCCCTTTGGGTCATGAATATTAAAAACCTTCACTTATGGTTCAACAATAGAACTATAACTAATAACATATGACGAGTAATAACTATTGATAAGTACATTTTCATTGTCTATACAGGTACTTAATGCCAAGAATGCTTGGTAATGTTACAGATGCACAACACTGCTGCATTGTGATCCAGGTCTGATATGAATTTGAACATTTCGTTAGAGCTCTGCAGAGACTGAGCGACAGTGTGCCGGGCTGTGTGTTTGCTGTCGTCACCGCAGGTAAGCAGTTGATAAGGGGATCAAAGGGGATTGTCGTCTTTAGTGCCATCAGCAAGAAAACCATCACATCTTCTCTCTCTTCCTCTCTACATAGACACTGGATGCATTGTGCAAAACCACCAGAGGCATCCACAACTATGCTCAATATAAAATACAAAAAAACCCACACCACAGTCATGAGCATGACCTCAGGCTGAGGAAGGAGCAGTCGGTTCCTTCTTCTCTCAGTGATCTGCTGATTCTTGCTCCTTCCAGGGAGCATCTGACTATTATTAGCGGTCCTAATGGGATTGGAGAGCATTAACCTCGGGGGATTATTGAGCAGCTATCCGACACATGAGGGCAAGGCGGTTAGACATCAAGCGCTGGACGACAGAACGGAGAAAAGCTGTTCTTGGGCTGAGATGAGGCAGCCTGCCTGAAGAACAGCTGATTCCCAGAAGGGTATAAATGTCAAACAGAGCTTCAGTAACAACAATGATGGGCACACAAATATGTGCTCACAGCTTCAGAACAAAAAGAACATGAAATATACAAAAGTGGATAAGATATATATATATATACACAGTCCGGATGATAGGAGCCTGGGAAAAAAAAGTCTTATTGCCACTAACTGATTCTTGGTGAATGGATCACAATGAAATAAAAACATGTTAAAAGCAGTTTTGATCAAGATGATGAAAGACACTGAAAAAAGTTCTAAAGCTGGAAAAAAAGAAAAGAACAAGAAGACAAGGGCAAAACAATATATATTTTATGTACTATAAGTGTTTGTTATGCCCAAAAAATAGCTCATAACTCTATAAAACCACTAAATAAAAGCTGTTTTTTTCCCTTACAGTTACCTAAGAATTTAAGGGGAGGAGGAGCCTGGCGATCATGAGCTCATCTGGTCCCTAAAACGTGAGAACTTGTCCTGACCTGAATCACTACCATCAATAGTCGCCTCCTTCTAAGAAGTGTTTTCAACCACTAGTGTGTTTTTGTACACATTTTACAGCACAAGATGTCACTTTATTGGTATATAATGGAAAAATAAAGTAGCCTACATAATAGGGCTGTGTACTGGTGATACGATAGGTGTCATGATACAGGGGTTACGATTCTATATATTGCGATATATTGCGATACTGTAAGCAAGGCGATATATTGTGATTTTTTAAACTCTAATTTTAGGAAAACTGTAGTATAAAGAACACATCACCATAATGCTTAAAATCAGAGTAAAAAGATGACTTTTTAGGCAATCAGAACAGTGCGATCTGCATTTATCACAGTCCCTGTAACATCCAAGATCAGAGCACTACTTTGAGAGGGCTCATACATTGAGAGGGCGCATCTCTTTGCAAATTATATAAAGTACTGACTTCATCTTTACATGTAAACTATTAACTAAAAACTGATTTTTGAGAATCTATACAGTATCACAAAATATGACATCGCGATACTCTATATTTTCAATATTTTCTTACACCTCTACTTTATAATCTGGGTAACGCTTCATTTTACAGGTCCGCACATTTCATGGTAATAAGGTGATAATTAGCAAGTAACCTATTTGAAATTTCTTTGGAATTACTGCCAAATTTCCCCAATATTTACCTCAAAATTTGTCAAAAATTACTTTATTATAAACATTATTTAATAATGATATGCTAAAATAGCATATAATGGTTAAAATAGGGCCCTTAAAAATTAAATAATGTTTTTAAAAAAATAATTTTCGATACATTTTGAGGTAAATATTGGGGTAATTTGGCAGTAATCCAAAGAATATTTCAAATAGGTTACTTGCTAATTATCACCTAATTACCATGGAATTTGTGGACCTGTAAAATGAAGTGTTACCATAATCTGTAGTTAATGTTTCAAAGACAAACAAAAGCCAGATGATGTGCAGCAGTGCTTTGTATACGCCCCTGAAGAACTAGTGATGGGTGATGTCGGTCTAGGCTACGGGCCAGCTGCTCTAAGATCAGCCTACTGTTAGTAGTTTTAGTATTTTGTCACCTGAGCGCCGTATGAGATTTGAACATCAGAGAGCAACAGATCTGACTCCAACTGCACACACAGACAGAAAAAGACAAACGTGAAAAACAAAATAGCCGCTTTGTTTGTTTGTTATGTGTGTGAGTTGATCATCATCATCATCCCCCTTTTGTGTCTTGAATCTGCAGCAAGCTAGGGATGCACCGATCCGACTTTTTCAGTCTCGATACCGATAGCGATACCTGGGTATCGGCTGATACCGAGTACCGATCTGATACCAGTGTTTAATTACTAAGCTGTATCACTGTGTGGAAGTGACTGGGATCATTCTTTTATGTGTAAGGCAACATCAGACTTGACTTAAACTTCGCCTTCCTAACTTTGTAAAACCAAATGTAACAAATAAATATATAGAAATTTAGTGAATTGTTATTTATTATTAAAACTATAAATCGTACACCAACAATCCATTGAATTGGATTTAACAGATCGGCCACGTTGTCACCGATATCTGATCCAGCTATTTGAGTCAGTATCGGCCCGATGTCCGATCCGGTATCGGTATCGGTGCATCCCTACAGCAAGCATTGGTTTAGTGATTGTGACATCAACATCCTTTGAGTGTGAGTCACACTGTGAAAGAGCCTTCCAGAGGAAAAAAAAACACTAATACCACACTGATAAACAACTCACAACACTTTCTCATGCCTCATATACTTTCCTAACATTGTGAATAGATGCTCTGGAATTATGTTTAGATCTGTTGGATTATGTGATGGAGGAGTACGCTCAGAGCTACGGTCTTCCTCCAGAGTCAAGAGACCACTTTTACCAATGTCAGGACAAAGACGAGGAGGAGGGAGAACGTGCTGATGAAGAGATGCTACAAGGATTTCTGCTTTCTGATTTCATCCAGCTGCTTTCAGTTTTCATCATATAGGATGCTCTCAGAAGTTAACCATCTCAAAACGTCATATCTGTCTGCAATATTCAGGGTATATACTCACTCCTAGCATGGAATTTAAAATCTGTATTCATGTCCAGCTTTTAAATGTAATGTTTTTTAATGTGCGCTTTATTTTAGCTTTCGCTATGAACACCATGATACACTGCATCGGATAGCTGCTTTCAATTTGTCTATGTATTTTGTATCTGTCCCTACCAAATAAAGAAAAAATAAATAAATAAAAATGAAACTACGTATGAGTATGTGAGATTTTGCACTGTTATTTCTGATGTTCTGACTGGCAATATATGTAAAAGCTGCTTCCCTTGTCACTATAATGAAGTAATTTCTAAATTGGGAAATAGATTTTTTTAATTTCAGGCTAGATGATATGATACGACTCAGATGTTCAATAGCATCAAAAGTTATCTGTGATTTCTATAGTACTTTTAGTTGCTTTTAACTTATGTCAGGAAATAATTTGTCTATAATTTTATTTGACCTTTTTTGGCCCTTTTAATCTTGTGTAAATTGTCTAAATATTGTGATTGTTTTACCATTTGTGTGAAGCACCTTGAGATATACCTCGCTGTATTTTAAAGTGTGTTATATAAGTTAAATTTGTTATTATTATTATTAATATCAATGTGATGGTAAACAGACTCTCTATGATGGTAGATGAGAATAACACTGAAAATCAATAACCTATTATGAAATACAGTAAATTAAATCCATGACAAGTAAATGTATTCTTTAACTTTCTTAAGTATTCTAACATAAAATGTCTTTTGCATTTTAATCCAGTTGAAGTGGGGACGTGTTATGGACCAGCTGTGTTACATCAGTCCTATTCTGAGAGCACGGTCTGGACGGGGTTACTAAAAGTAGCGAGGCCTGTTCCTAGACTTAGTCAGCACCGAGAGGCCGTGGTCGGGCTCTGCGTCTGGCGCCGTCCAAGCAGGTGGCGGGTTAAGACAAATCTTTATATCCTTCCAGAGGAGAAGAAAAGAAGGTTTGGCTGCTTGACAGAATGCTGTCTGTTCAACACCCTCTTTGCTTCCCAGAACAGGAGCACTAAACTATTGTCGGGGTCAGGAGCGGTGACGGGTTCACTCTGTGTGAAATACGTAACGCTGTTCTCAGATCAGTCATCAACAGATTTCAGGCAAGTGACGCTGACAAAAAACAGGTTTCCTTCAGAGAAATGTCATCGATCAGTGAATGAGAACATCGGGTTAAATGTATGAGTGGATGGATGGATGGATGGATGGATGGATGAGCTGCTGGCACCCAAGATGGGGTGAAAGCAGAAAGTGACAGGAGTACAGTGGGTATCAAAAGAGAAGGAATAGGGGAAGATGGATGGATGAACGGATGAATGGATGGATTAAAAGATGGATGGATGGCTGGATGGATAGATGGATAGATGGGTGGATGGATGGATGGATGGATGGATGGATGGATGGATGGATGGATGGATGGATGGATGGATGGATGAGTAGATGAGTAGGTGGATAGATAGATAGATAGATAGATAGATAGATAGATAGATAGATAGATAGATAGATAGATAGATAGATAGATAGATAGATAGATAGATAGATAGATGGACGGACGGACGGACGGATGGATGGATGGATGGATGGATGGATAGATGGATGGATGAGTGGATGGATGGATGGATGGATGGATGGATGGATGGATGAGTGGGTGGATGGATGAGTGGATGGATGGATGAGTGGATGGATGGATGGGTGGATGGGTGGATGGGTGGATGATTGGATGGATGGAGTCAGGCTCACCTTTGGTGCCGTCTCCAGCTCGTCCACCTGGTTGCTGCCCAGGATCGTCTTGATGACAAGTTCTACTTTGGCATTGAACTTCATGAACGTCACGTAGCAGGTGTAGCAGGACAGCAGGCCCAGACTCTCCCCAAACGTGATTTGGTTATCCAGAAAGAAATAGATGAGCATGAGCAAGCCGATGATATAGAACGAGACGTCTCTGAACAGAGGCCACCAGGTGAGGTTCAGCACCTCTTTGGAGAACAGGGCGCACATCCCGATCACAAACAGGATGTTGAAGACGGCGGAGCCCACGATGGTGCCGATACCCACGTTACTGTGAGAGACGAAGACTCCTATGACAGAAGTGAAGAGCTCTGGGGCTGAGCCACCTGCCGCCATGAAGGTGGCTCCTGCTACATCATCAGATATCTGCAGCTTCTCCGTGATGACCGTGAGCGCAGGAACAAAGAACTCATCGCAGACGATGGCTAAGGCTATGAACATGTACAACATGCCAAACATATGAAAAATCACATAGCCCTCACGCCTGTCCTCCACGCTGAAGTAGTCCGTTGGGTAGTCCCCGTGATTCATCTCTAATTCAGGTGATCGCCTGGCCACCGGTGTGTCCTCTGGCACGGCTGAGAGGTTGCGGTACTGCAGAAGAGTTCTTTGGGGCACTGCCTCCTCTGCTGAGCCCTCAGCGGACGATTCCAGCTCCTTGGCCACCGTTGTGACCAGCGACAAGGCACTCCACGAACAGAATGTGCAGACCGCCACCATGCTGATGATGAAGCCCAGAATCCGTGCGGGCCGCGTCTTTCTTTTGACGACATGGTAGTGGTGCCTGGAGCAGCTGCTGCGAGGGCCCAGAAGAGGCTCCGGGTCGGCTCGTCTTCTTATGGGTAGCAGGAAATCCATGGTGTTTTGGCGCAGGTTGTCAGGCAGAGGGGAAGTGTCTGGAATCCCCCCCGAAGTTGGGTTGGCGGTGCTGGTGGCTACGAGGCCGAGGGTTTGACAGGCCGCGACGGTTCACCGATTTGTTTGCATGCTGCTTCCCGGTCTAAACACAATGGAAGCCCTGCAGTCTGATTCCAGGATCTAGCACATTCAAAGGCTTCCTCATATTACTCACTGCAAGAAAGACAAAAAAAAGAGATAGTTTTAATGCAAAGGAGCAGATTAAAACAATTAAACCATTAAACCTGCAGAAGGCAGAATGTTTGTGTATAAAACTAGAAGAGAATACATAAAGATAAGCTTCTCAATGATTATGAATATGTTGTCTTCATTCTCCTGATATCCATCCATTTACAGGCCTTGTTTGGTACTCAAGTTTTGTAGCTAGATACAATTTTGAGACACTTATACATAGCTTGAGTATTTCTATTTTCTTCTATTTTTCTTCTACTTCTTCTCCACTACACCTTTTACCTTATCTTCTTTACACCACAACTATAGTAATTTGTTACTTTACAGATAAAGGTTTTACTTTGTGATAGATTAAACTACCTAACAGTGTACAAAGTAGTTAGAATGATACTATTGCATCAGTAATAATAACCCAATGATATTTGTTGAATTCAAAATAATGGCTCAATATTATGCTACAGAGCTTATGTGAACTGCGAGGTAGGGCTGGCCAAAATCTTCTATCCCGATATACAGTAGGTCATTTCATATCTCGATATCGATATATATCACAAAATATCATGTTTTGTGGTACATAGTCTATATGCAATTGCCACATGGTAAAGACTATTGTTGTATACTCCTGTGTGAATTAAAGGCTTGACATATGAAAAGTATTTTCTCAATTAATTAAGAACTTTAGTGACAAATGAATATAACAGTTTCAAGTGAAAGTATAGAGAGAAAAAAAGGGTAACACTTCATTTTACAGGTCCGCAGATTTCATGGTAATTAAGTGATAATTAGCAAGTAACCTATTAGAAATTTCTTTGGAATTACTGCCAAATTACCCCAATATTTACCTCAACATTGTAACCTGTTAGCTAATGTAATGATTCAGGGAGGTTTTTTTTAAGAAACTTCAAAGAAGTTATTTGCTAATTATCATATGTTTATCAGCAGACATGGAAATAAAGTATATCGATTAACTTTGTATTCTTTTCCTGGAAATGTATTAAATAAATTACCAGCTATTGGGAAATAGTGGAATATAATGATTAAATAATGTTTATAATAAAGGAATTTTCGATAAATATTGAGGTAAATATTGGGGTAATTCGGCAGTAATTCCAAAGAAATTTCAAATAGGTTACTTGCTAATTATCACTTAATTACCATGAAATTTGCAGAGCTGTAAAATCAAGTGTTACCAAAAAAATAAATATTTCCATACACTGTTTGTTAATCGCATTGAACTGAGTGATGTGAAAACAAAATCGCAATCTTCAAATAATATTCTCTCAAAATATTTCACATCAGATTTTTTGAGAAAGTATGTGCTTGCTATGATCAATTTAGACGATGTAATTGTGTATTACGATATCTCGATATATGATTTCATCAGGATTCAATTCCATTGAAAGATGATAAATTATTATATTGAATTATCGCCCAGCCGTACTGTGAGGTCTATATTTGGGTCTGCAGCAGACAGATTCCAGGATTTGACTTCATGTAGGTCATTTTTAAGGCTCAATTGAATAATAATTGCAAGTAATTCTCGCTAGGCTGTTATTAAGTTACTCATATGTTAATGTAAAATTACAAAAATGTATTACAGAAATATATAACACATTTTGTATTTATTGGATCTGATATCTTGGGATTTCCTTGCAGCTGGAAGGACAGTCTGTCTGTCTGTGCTGTACTGAGCAGTTTATTAATAGCAGCTATTCTGTTTAAGTGCTGTGGCCTTCTTGACATTGTGCTGAGAACCTGCAGTGCAATCTCCCCTTTTGAGCGAAGCTCGGACATTAGTGGAAGCTCATTAGGGAGCTATTTAATCCCTGAGAAGATATACTTAGATTAGCCTCAGGCCCTGCACAGTGATGCCGCTGCACAGAGTCAAAAAGTAGATACCAACAAAATCATTGAGTCAAGAATAAGAACTGATGAACATTATTCAATGCTGAAACAACTAAAACTGCAATGTCGAAACTTCATCTCCTGAACTTCCTGAACAATGCCCATTCTTAATCTGCTATGAAACACCAATTTATTACAGTAAAACATTGATTTTCAAAACCAACTGAGCTGTGAAAGCAGCATTTAAGAATCAAGATGGACTCTATCAGGACATCAGAGCAAAGACACACACATAAAGCACACAAATGCATATCTTTCTCATACCACACTTCTCCTGTTCAGCAGGAAGGACTCCAGCAGGTCTCTGAATGAATATTCCACTAAATTGAATCCCAAAGGAGAAAAGTCCAGAGAGCTCAGAGTTCAGTCTGAAGGTACCAACAGTAAATCCTCAGTGAGATTTTCCTCCCTCAGCCAAGGTGGAGCTCCAAGATGCCAGGTCAGAAGCCCAGAGACCGAGGGCTCCTCCCTCCCTCTCAATGTTCCTCCCCCCTCTTTCCATGTTCTAGTACATCTCACCCTCTACCTTTCCCCTCCCTGTCCTAGAACAAGGATCAGTGTCATCTATCGCTGTCCACCTTCCTTCCTCTCTCCACCTCCACCTCCACCTGTTCCCACCTCATGTATCATTTCTTTCCATCCCCACACCCAAGCAAACGAGCTTACAGCTTGATGGGGCTGAAGCCTACTGTGCTATCAGATCATAGTGCTGTGCACAAAGTCCTTGAAAACTATCCCAATTACTCTGTGACGTAACACGCTGCAGCATGATTCAAGTCAAGTCAAGTCAATTTTATTTGTATAGTGATCACAAATAGAAAATTTGCCTCAGGGGGCTTTACAATCTGTACAGGATACGACACCCCTCTGTCCTTTACAGTGTGACCCTCTCATCGGATAAGAGAAAAATCCCCCCCAAAAAACCCAGGAAAAAAAAAAAAAAAATGGAAGTGACTTCAGGAAGAGCGAAATAGATAGAGCCAGAGCAACACGACCTCCTTTCCACGCCAAACAGATAGATCCAGAGCAACACGACCTCCTCTCCACGCCAAACAGATAGAGCCAGAGCAACAAGACCTCCTCTCCACGCCAAACAGATAGAGCCAGAGCAATACGACCTCCTCTCCACGCCAAATATATCGAGCCAGAGCAATATGACCTCCTCTCCACGCCAAATAGATAGAGCCAAAGCAACAGGGCCTCCTCTCCGCCATGGAATTTAATTTAAATACATACATGATATTTGTATGTATTTAAATTAAGGTGGCAACGGGGCATAAAAGGCTTTTTTAAATTCATGTGCTTCATTCTGGTTTTAGTTTTGCACAGATTTTCTCACATTATTTGCATTTTCTTTATGACTGAATATGCACTTTTGGCCAGAAAGTCTTTTCTACTGACTAACTATATTTTGGTATTCCTTCAAGTTCTAGTGCAAAAACAAACTTTGAAAGTTTGCAACATTGCAGAAGAGAATGTAAAGTTTGCACTACCTGTTTCAGTCCTAAACAGCCAGTTGTTGGAGGTGACATCACCGTGCCTTCTGTCTTCCACTTCCTGCATGTCTGTAATTGGCTTTGGATGCAACACCTGCTCTGAATCCTTTAATTTGTAGCACAACAATAAAGCCTACTGACACATGCTAATGTGAATGTGAACCCAGTGGTTCCCAGGATATGAGACTATATATGAGACTATATAGATATAATATGATAAACTCTCACTCTGTATTTTACCAAAGGAAACAAATGAGCCAAATGAGCCATGTGTACAAATATTTAATAAAATAATGATAATAAATAATAAATAATAATAAACAAAATAATTTCTAAAAGTGGAAATTAAAACTAAATTAAAAACAAAATTTTGATTGAGCAGTGTGTGTGTGTGTGTGTGTGGTGCGCGTGCACACTTCAAGTCAGGTCAGGCTTTACACAAGAGAACTGTAAGCTTCACAAGCCACCTGGAGGTGAGTTCAAATGGTGTGTTCGGTTAAGTAGCATGTCCCTAACATAGCCCCGTCTCTACAGGTGCAGTGTGTGTGTGTGTGTGTGTGTGTGTGTGTGTGTGTGTGTGTGTGTGTGTGTGTGTGTGTGTGTGTGTGTGTGTGTGAGAGAGAGAGAGAGAAGATTGGACGAGCGCAGTGTTATAAAAGTCATAACAAGTCAAATGAGATCAATAAACTCTCCCCACTGGCAGATCAGAAATAGAAATGTTTGAATAAGAGTTTTGAATTTAACAATAGAAACTAACAGAAACGTTATAGTGAAGATGTAGATTTTAGTGAAACTAAAGACCATCTTGCGATGGGATCACCAGCCGCGATGCCAAACCAGGGCGTAAAGTGGGGGACCAATAGCCCCTTCCCCACTTCCTACCCCCCTACTTCCAGCGCCCTCGCTCGGACCACACCCATCTTCCAACTCTGACTTCATTTTGATCTCAACTACACACCTGTTAAGTTTCATGACTGCATCTTGCATGGTTGTAGCGCTACCGCTGTGACAATATCTGTCCACAGACCTATGAACACATGGCAAAGTACTGCCTCTGTGGTAGCTCCCACTACAGTAGGTGTCTCTATGACAACATTTTGCCATGATAATAACAGCGTCACTGTCACAGCTGGTAAAAAAGACCATATAAAGCACATAACCTTGCTGGGATTAAGTCCAACCAGACCTACCTATCGTTTCTCACCTCCTACTGTTCTCATCCAATTAAACAGGAACATACTTAATGGAGCGCGCCACTAACTTTCCCTCACAAGCAAAATGTTGTACGCGATGGCTTACAGTCGGTCTGTTTGCTCAGCCAGTCGAGCTCCGTTACCTTCTGAACAGGAGCCTGCTTTTTAAAAAAAGTTCTACACAGAGGATGATCAAGGATCTCAGGATTGTCTCTGGCTGTATGTCCAGGTGGATTCTGTGGGACTATCTCACATAAAGGAAACAAGAGAAACTGTGCAAAAATGACGATAAAAGGTGTTGCATGCTCTCTACATTAAGTACAGTCTACATACTGTATTTCCACTTTAAAACAATGAGGCAATGCCACGGCCTGAGGTGACACTTGGTTTGGTGCAGAGGTGTTTGACCTTGGTAAGGATTCTGCATTTGGGCTGTAGTGGCTATATTAAGGTCCATGTAAAGTCCTGACGAGGCTAAACTGGTTACGTAACCAACCAACCCTCCTTCTAGGTAGGCTGAGGTACATCGCCTGCAGAGCTGGAAATAAAAATAAGTCTCTTGGCATGCAGAAGAAACCTCACCAGACCTTTTTTTTTAAGCTGTTTCAGGTTAACTTTACGATGCTCTTCTCTTAATAAAAAGAAGAAGAACTGGTCGGGGTCGACTTTAAGATAGCTAGAGTTATCATACAAAGATGTTGCCTGAATACAACTGGACACAAACATTAGCACAACTTTGGATAGTTATAGAAAACCTTGATTTTGCATTAGACAGCAATTTGCACAATCCAATACTTATTTGATTTTTTTTTTCATGAGGTTGAGTGGCTCATTTGTTAAGTCATAGTCATCGGCAGGTCAGGCAGTGAAAAGTGATATTCATGATGTTCTTCTGTGAAGCTGGGATCAGCAGTAGCAGCTTATTGACTTAAAGCTTGTGCCTGAAATAGCTGCTAAGTTATACACGAGTTGGATTGAGACCCTCTACCTGTGAGCAGGGACGGCGCAGGTGATCGGGGAGATCTATATCATGAGTCTATGAATAGACCTTTTCAAACTTGACAACATAAACTTTCTAAATGTATTTCCTGTTGCATTGTTTGTTAATGCAGTAACTGACAGGAAGTAAACATGGACCAAAGCTGGTGCCCTAGAAATGACATACTAAAATGCTATTTAGTACACTTAACAGTATGTGAGTTTTTTTAGTTTGTCCAAATCCTTAGTATGAAACCAATAGGACGTGAATTGCACGCTATGTGCGGTGAAATATCACAGCTTTAAGCCCTAAATCCTCACGGACTTTGCAGGAAGGCGCCTCAAAGTCTGTGAGTGTGGACAATGATATTACTACAGTGGCATAAATATCACACATACTATGCACTACATACGCAATATGTGTACTATTGTTCAACATACTTTTGTGTGAATAAACAGTAGTATGTATCTTTTTGGACTCACTGAGCAGTAATTTATGTCGTCACTTACGGAGAGCCTCCTTGCCGGTTGGAGACGTGTAGCCATGGTAACCTGTGCCAACCAATCAAAGTCTGAATTAATTAAAAAAAAAAATGTTACGCCTAGCAAGGTGAAATCTTGTACTTGCAGTTAAATTGAAGCATACAGAGCTGTCCATCAACGTCCGTTATGAACGTTGTCGTCACTACCGCATTGCATTGTGGGATATTTATGCTGCCGTAGTGTCCAGCGTTGCATACTGTAATATTTCACTGGAAATAGTATATAATTCAGGTACTATTGGTTTTATACTAAGGTTTCGGACATACTAAAATATCTCACTTTAGCATGGTATATTTAGTATTTAGTATTTATTTAGTATATTTTGCATTTAGCATAGTAGTTTAGCAATTAACATAGTATGGATTTTCGGACGCAACCAGTATGTCTGAAACCTTAGTATGAAGCCAATAGTACACAAATTGCATACTAATTCCGGTGAAATATTACAGTATGCAAAGATGCAAACGCTGGACACTACGGCGGCATAAATATCCCACAATGCAATTCGGTCGTGATGACAACGTTCATAACAGACGTTGACGGACAGCTCTGTAACGTCAATAACGCTTCAATTTAACTGTAAGTATAATTTTTACTTTTGCCAGGTGTAATATATATTTTAAATTAATTTGATTCTCAGAAACCGTCGTTTTGGTCACAAGGAGGCTCTCAGGATGTGACGACGTAAATTACTGCTGTGAGTCCGAAAAGATCCATACTACTGTTTATTCACACTAAAGTATGTTGAACCATAGTACACATATTGAGTATGTAGTGCATAGTATGCAATTTCAGACGAAGCCTAGGTCTATAGACGGTTTCAATGGAATTGCATTGCTAGGCAACAGCTTGGGTCCATGTTTACTTCCTGTCAGCTGATGTCATTCACATACTCTGCAACAAGGAATATATAACTGAAGTTCAGTGAAGGGGAATCACACCTGTTTCCTCTTCTGAACCGCAGCCGACACATTTCACATTTCAACATGGAGCGAGTGTTTATCCGCCAGCAGCTGGAGGTGGATGTCAGTTTGTCTGGCTGATGTCTCTCAGTGGTGAACTGAAGTTTTACAGATAAAGCTCTGTTGATCACGAGGATCATGATATCAGTAGCTGAGATGGCTGATGGAAGGACAGCCCATGCAGCCCATATGCCACCGTGAGACTAGAGGCCTAAGACCCAGTTGACAGACAACTTTTAATAATCTTGTGGAAATCCTCTGATCCTCAGATACAGAGAGCAGGATTAGTCCCGGTACAGCGGCCCCGGCAGCAGACAAGAGTTCAGAGCCTTGCTTAGGAGCATGTTCACAGAGACAAAAAACTCAGCTGGTTGCAGATTGCAACCAGCTGAAACTTCTCCCGTGTGCCAAGTGTGTAGGAGAATGAATGAATGAATGAATGAATAATTTATTTTCGTGTCCGGTCATTTACATAACCCATCCCTCATGGGATTATTCAGACACATTAACCAGCAACAAAACAATCCAGCATGTTAGCCCACCATCATCTAACAGCACAACACACCAGCATCATCGAAACACGACTTCCCATGTTGTAAACACGAGCTCACGAGTTTCATTTGAAGGCACCAATATGTGAATTAAAGGACCAGTGTGTAGCATTTAGGGGGATCTACTGGATGGATGGACTCGCAAAACTTTCCTGTCTGGATTCAGAGATAGGTTGAAAATGTGGCCAACAGCTTTATCTAGTAGTTCAAGTACGACATTACTTCTATCTGTGGTCCAAAAAATGTCAGAAATCTTTCCATTACATATCAAAATGTAAACTTATTAGCAGGGAGCTGAAACACACAGTGAGACATTATCATCCAGTATTGTGTGACTCTGGTGTCTGAGAAGTTTTAACTCACAAATGTTCCAATTCAATTTATTTCTATACAGCGTCAAATCATAACAGAAGTTATCTCAAGACGTAGGTCTAGACTGTACTCTATAATTTAGAGACCCAACAAGAGATCCCCCGTGAGCATGCACTTGGTGCGACAGTGGCATGAAAAAAAACTTCACTTTAACAGGTAGAAACCTCGGGGAGAATCAGGCTCTGGGTGGGTGGCCTTCTGCCTCCACCGGTTGGGTTTAATGACCTTTCTGTTCTCATTCTTACCAACTAAGTTAGTAAACTGAGCAGTGGTAAGTGTTGTAAAGAAAGCATCGTGCAGATCTTCTCCTTGTTAAATTTGGATTTGATTTAGTTGCATCTAAATGCACTCAGTGTTCTTTTGTTCTGTGCTGGTAAGACAGTCTAAACATAATCCATGTAACATGAACACCTGCAATAACAAACACATTCCTTCATCTGCAGATGGTGTTTACACCAAATCAGCTGGAGACTCTGATTCACATCCAGAACATCACATTACAGACGTTTTTTTTATTATTATTATTATTATTCGAGCGCCTGCTGTGGTGTAAAATAATTTATAATTTTCAAGGCTTTGAAATGTACAGAAATGTTCAAAACTAAATAGAATGGGACCATAATTAATTTAATCAATTACACCTGTGTTTACCCTGCTATGACATGTCAAAGTGGCTGCTGTGAAAAGGGCTATAGTTTGGGTGTTTAGAGGTGAGGTTGTATGAGGTACTTATCCATAGTCTGGGTGTGTATTACTTACAGTAGGCCTAGATGATGGTCGGCACGCCCCCAGTTTGGAGAAACAGACAGCAGTAGGCCAACTGGCACGGGAAGAAAAGCAATATAGTGTTGTGGATGGGGCCGTCAACAAAACGTATTTATACCTAAAAGAAAGGCTCACCTAAAAAAACAAATCAGTATCCATTTATGTGTAGGTTACACTATATTGAGTATATTTTCACCACTTCTTCTTGCCGTCAGACAGCCCTTTCGGATGAGGAACTGAACTAAAAGTGAAGAGAGCACTTGAGATTCACACAGATCACCTGATCAGTCAGGTTCCAGATCTCAATGTGCCATCACCAAGGCAATGCACACACAGAAAATATCATAGTGTAGTGTGCTACTTTACAGACACATCTATAAATAACAAACCCACCATGACAACGAGAGTATGAAAGTAATGTTGCAAAGACAAGGAAGACCGTCAAGAAGGGAATTTGGGCAACATTTTATTTAGAGGCTTCATCTTTTCAGAACATCATAGATCTCAACAGAGTCTCCACAGATTTGAACATGTTAACATCCTTCATCTCAATCGTGATGAGAGGACGTTGTTGGACGGCTCGTGAACAAGGTTAATTGTAGGAATGCACCGATACCGGATCAGATATCAGGCCGGTACCGACTGAAATAGCTGGATCGGATATCGGTGACAACGGGGCCGATCTATTAAAAATTCAGTTCTATGTTTATATACTATATACATTATTTTTAATTACTGTTTAAGTTCTGACCAATTTGTTGCTGCATTAAAGAGGTTTACACTTGAATTGTAATTCCTGATAATTTTGAAGATTTTTTACCAAGTTGCTGGTGTACGATTTATTATTTTAATAATAAATAACAATTCAATACATTTATATCTATGTATTTATTTGTTATATTTTGTTTTACAAAGCCAAGCCTGATGTTGATGATCTCAGTCACTTCCACACAGTGATGCATACAGCTTATTAATTAAACATTGGTCTCAGATCGGTACTCGGTAACGGGGTAGCCCAGGTATCGCCATCGGTATCAGGTCTGAAAAAGTCGTATCGGTGCATCCCTTGTTAATTGTGAGAGTGGGCATTAGGCTCTGATGCAGACAATGTGTGTACATTTTTTTCTTTTGGTTTTGGAAAGCATCCGGCTCCAGTAGTCATATTTTGTTTTGCACAAATACAAACGCTGCCTGATATCACAGATTACAAGAAGAATACAATGACTGTTTGGCAGATGAGCTCTGTGATGTCACGGTTGTGTGATGAGATGACCAGCAGCAGCTTCATGTGTTCAATATTGATTTAATCTCAACAGTGCATGCTAAAACTATAGTGCAAAGTATGTTTAGTTAACCGTAACAGAAAGCACTGCACTAGTACTGACCACAGAGCTGAAACTACTGCTGAGCCTCCTGTAGGATAACGGTGGGTTTATCACAGAGCCTGTTTGCCACAAAGGTTAGTGTATTACGTTAAGGCGGCTTTTAGAAAATTAAAAATGCTTTGGCAAAGACTAATATGACTTATTATTCGTCCATGACTTCAATCAATGTCCTTCTTCTGAATTATCCCGAGAGGAATCGATTACATTTCCTCTCAAATTAAGTGCCTTTTCTACCCATTTCAAGACTTTCTGCCATCCTCAGCACTTCCTCTTCTTGCAGTACTTATCCACCACCTCTGGCAGGACGCTCTCGTCCTCCTCCACGTCCTTCGTCACGGTCTTACCGACCAGCTGGAAGATGTCCTCGGCCGCGACGCCCATGGGCTCGGCCACCTTCACCGTCAACATGTCCTGAGTCAGGACGGTTCCTTTGGGGATCCTGACCTTGGCCACCAAGGACTTACCGAGCTGGAACAACAGACAGAAAGGACTGACATTATTATTGTTCTCACTTCACAAAAGTAAATGTTTTCTTAAAAGTTCTCCATCTTTTTAAACAGTAAAATGTGACTTTACTACATTAAAAACAGTGTTTGACTCTGTATTGTTTCTTGTGGAGCGAGGATATCTCACCTTATCGTGGCACGGCTTCTCACAAGGTAACATCTTCTTGACGGTGCTCCCCATCGCCCTCTCCACCAGTCGGATGGAGCGAACCAGCTCGGTTAGCTCACTGGGCACCAGCGAGGCCGAGTGGTCACTTCCTTTCCACGACTTGTCCAAGGTTACATGGCGCTCGATGACCTTTGCCCCCAGAGCTACGGCCGCAACTGAAATACTGATCCCAGACTCGTGACCGGAATACCCGATGGGAATGTCGGGAAATTCCTTCTGGTATTCCTGTAGTTGACAATTGATACCACTGTCACATTTATCAGTCAAATTGAAGCTAGTCGCCGGTTAGCTTAGCTTAGCATAAAGACTGGATACCGGGGGATACAGCTAACCAGGCTCTATCCAAGTGAGACACGAGGGATATAAACTACTACCAATATGTTTGGACACCTTGAGTTTTTAAAAAATGTTCTTATAATCAAATGTTTTTTTTCTGATATGCATACAATGTTTTTTTTTATTACACTAGAAGAAGAAGAAGAAGAAGAAGAAGAAGAAGAAGAAGAAGAAGAAGAAGAAGAAGAAGAAGAAGGCGAAGAAGAAATACTTAATTGAACCCCGAAAAGTAGTTCAATTATATCAAAGTAATTAAATTCTGTTTATTTTTTGGGGGTTACTGTATCTAAATTAAAGTTAAAATGAATAAGCTGCCAGCAGCCAGTTAGCTTAGCTTAGCATTAGAGACTGGAAACAGAGGAAACAGCTCGTCTGGCTCTTTCCAAGGGTAACAAAACCAGCCTATCAGCACCTCTAACGCTCACTAGTTAACACATTATATCTTGTTTGTTTAATCCTAACAAAAACTGAATATACTGTACACAGTACATCATGGCAGTACATTTATATATACACATGAGAGTGGTCATGAGTAATCTAAATCCAGGGAGGGCAGGAAAAAACATATATTCCCAAAATTTCAAACTATTCCTTTAATGGACTTAACGTTATAGGATAGACTTAATCACTGTAAGTTCAATTTGGGGAAAAACATTTTACATGCTATAAATACTAAGTGCAAGGAGACATGCCATATTTTAATGGCTCCTAAAACTACATATTCAGCTGCTAAAAACTTTTAATTTTGCTTTGAGACAAAGTGACAACTCAATTTGGTTGAGAAATCTTTAAAAAACATATTGTTTTCCAACCAACCTTTTGATATAGGAGTAATACTCTATTTTATTCCTCTCACCGTTATCACTCGGAGGTTGACGTCCTCAGCTTCCAGAGGGTAGGCGCTGGTGCACTGCAGGATGGCAAAGTTTGGGTTGTGCTCCTTCACTGTTTTGTAGACCCGACGCATCGTCTCCATGCTCTGCATCCCACTGGACACCACCATGGGCCGTCCTGACACAGACAAGAGGGTAGACAGCCTGATAAACATCATGTCGAACACGGGCAGAAGGCAAAATAAACTACAACACTTCTCTACTCTTAGAGTTCCTGTAGTTCAACATTCAAGCTTACTTCATTTATTTTTTTCACACATTAAAACTAATTTCTACTGAGTCAAAGTTAACGCAATAACGCTTTATGGCAAATTCGTTTTAAAGCCACTAATTTCTTTAACGCATTAACGCAACTTGCGATTTTTATGGTGCAATAGGCTCAGTTTTAAAGCTAGAGTGAAGATACTGGTATCATATAAAACTAAAAAACCTAATGAATCCATTGGTTCCAACCATGTCATACTAGCTTGTGGCAGAGGAGGTTAAATAACGCTCCAAACTTACGTGAAATTTTGGCGAGGAAAAACTAGCTTGGCCATTTTCAAATGAGTCCCTTGACCTCTGACCTCAAGATATGTGAATGAAAATGGGTTCTATGGGTACCCACGAGTCTCCCCTTTACAGACATGCCCACTTTATGATAATCACATGCAGTTTGGGGCCAGTCATAGTCAAGTCAGCACACTGACACACTGACAGCTGTTGTTGCCTGTTGGGCTGAGGTTTGCCATGTTATGATTTGAGCGTATTTTTTATACTAAGTGTAGTACCTGTGAGGGTTTCTGGACAATATTTTTCTTGACTTTTTTTTTTTTTTTTTTACATTTTTCAGACTGTTTTTGGGGACATTTTTTTTACATTTTTCAAACCAAAAAAATTCAACATTATTTTGTTTACATTTTTTGACATTTGTCAGACTTTTTTTTTTTTACATTTTTTTTAACTTTTTTTTTTTTTTTTTTGAATTTTTCGGACATAAAAAAAAAAAATAAAAAAAAAAAAATTAACATTTTTCGAACTTTTTTTTTTTTTTTTTTACATTTTTCGGACATTTAAACAAATTAAATTCGACATTATTCAAACTTTTTTTTTTTTTTTAATTTTTCGGACATTTTTCAGACTTTTTGGGACATTTTTTGACATTTGTTAGACTTTTATTTGGGACATTTTTTAACTTTTTTTTGTTTTTACATTTTTTATTCTTTTTTCTTTTTTCTTTGACTTTTTCAGACTTTTTTTGGGACATTTTTGAACATTTTTTTTTTTTACATTTTTCAGACTTTTTTTTTAAAAAAAAATTTCGGACATTTTTTGACATTTGTCAGACTTTATTTTGGGACATTTTTGGAATTTTTTTTTTATTTTTTATTTTTGACATTATTTTTTTTTTTCGGACATTTTTCAAAAAACATTTCGACATTATTCAAACTTTTTTTTTTTCTTTTTTTAACATTTTTCAGACTTTTTTCAAATTTTTTTTGGGCCATTTTTCAAACATTTTCTTTTTTTTTTGTTTTACATTTTTCGGACATTTTTCAATTTTTTTTCGACATTATTCAAACTTTTTTTTTTTACATTTTTCAGACTTTTTCTTTTTTTTTTTTACATTTTTTGGACATTTGTCAGACTTTTTCCCGTTTTTGGGGACATTTTTTTGAAATTTTTAAAACCAAAAAAATTCAACATTATTTTGTTTACATTTTTTGACATTTGTCAGACTTTTTTTTTTTTACATTTTTTTAACTTTTTTTTTTTTTTTTTTGAATTTTTCGGACATAAAAAAATAAAAAAAAAATAAAAAAATAAAAACATTTTTCGAACTTTTTTTTTTTTTTTTTTACATTTTTCGGACATTTAAACAAATTAAATTCGACATTATTCAAACTTTTTTTTTTTTTACATTTTTCGGACATTTTTCAGACTTTTTGGGACATTTTTTGACATTTGTTAGACTTTTATTTGGGACATTTCTTAAACTTTTTTTTGTTTTTACATTTTTTATTCTTTTTTCTTTTTTCTTTGACTTTTTCAGACTTTTTTTTTTACATTTTTTGAACATTTTTTTTTTTTTTACATTCTTTGGACATTTTTCAGACGTTTTTTAAAAAAAGAATTTCGGACATTTTTTGACATTTGTCAGACTTTATTTTGGGACATTTTTGGAATTTTTTTTTATTTTTTATTTTTTATATTATTTTTTTTTTCTGACATTTTTCAAAAAAAATTTCGACATTATTCAAACTTTTTTTTTTTTTTTTTTTTACATTTTTGGGACATTTTTTGACATTAGTCAGACTTTTATTTGGGACATTTCTTGAACTTTTTTTTGTTTTTACATTTTTTATTCTTTTTTCCTTTTTCTTTGACATTTTCAGACTTTTTTTGGGACATTTATTGAATTTTTTTTTTTTTTACATTTTTTTGACATTTTTCAGACTTTTTTTTTTACATTTTTTTTTGAATTTTTTTGACATTTGTCAGACTTTATTTTGGGACATTTTTTGAATTATTTTTTATTTTTAACATTATTTTTATTTTTCGGACAATTTTCAAAAAACATTTCGACATTATTCAAACTTTTTTTTTTTTTTCTACATTTTTCGGACATTTTTCAAATTTTTTGGGGGACATTTTTCGAACTTTTTTTTTTTTTTTTTTTTTACATTTTTTGGACATTTTTCAGACTTTCTTTTTTTTACATTTTTCGGACATTTTTAAATTTTTTTTGGACATTATTCAAACTTTTTTTTTTTTTTTTTTTTTTTACATTTTTTGGACATTTGTCAGACTTTTATTTGAGAAATGTTTCAAACTTTTTTATTTTTTTTTTACATTTTTTGGACATTTTTCAGACTTTTATTTGAGACATTTTTGGAATTGTTTTTATATTTTTATTTTTTACATTATTTTTATTTTTCGGACATTTTTCAAAGAACATTTCGACATTATTCAAACTTTTTTTTTTTTTTACATTTTTCGGACTTTTTTAAAATTTTTTGGGGGACATTTTTCGAACTTTTTTTTTTTTTTTTTCGGACATTTAAAAAAAAAATGTCGACATTATTCAAACTTTTTTGGACATTTGTCAGACTTTTTCTTTTTTTTCACATTTTTTGGACATTTTTCAGACTTTTTCTTTTTTTTTACATTTTTCAGACTTTTTCTTTTTTTTACATTTTTTGTACATTATTGCGGACATTTTTTTGTTGTTGACAATTTTCGAAATGTATTTATTTATTTTTTTTACATTTGAGGGTTTCTGGACAATATTTGTCATTGTTTTGTGTTGATAATTGATTTACAATAATAAATATAAACATACATTTGCATAAAGCAGCATATTTTTCCACTCCCATGTTGATAAGAGTATTAAATACTTGACAAATCTCCTTTTAAGGTACATTTTGAATAGATTAAAAAAAAAATGTGATTAATCACGATTAAATATTTTAATCGATTGACAGCCCAAGTTATAAAATGCACTGATGACTTTAGCACTTAAAATACATCTGATGATTGAACCTCATACTCAGATATGACAGTTCACTCTCACCTTTCTTGGCAGTCTTCTCCAGATAGGGGAAGTTGTTGGTGTCTCCAGAGCCCACTTTAAAGAAAGGCACATTGAGCTCATGGAGGAACTCCACTGCCATCTAAAGACAGACAACGTTATGGTTACACTTGAACCAGATTAAAACAACATAACGCCCTTCATCATCATAAAGCCTCTTTCTTACCTCATCCATCCCAGAGGCCGTGAAGAAGATCCCCACCTCCTCAGCATACTTCTGCAGCTCCCTGTACTGCTCGTGGCTGAACTCCAGATGGCGCTTGTGTTCACCGTATGTTTTTCCCCAGGAGTGAACAGAAGTGTACGGGCGCTCCAAGGCTCGCTTGTTGAATTTGTGCTCCAGTTCACTCTTCTGGAATTTGGCACAATCGGCACCACAGTCCTGTGGAGGTGGATATAAGTGAGGACATAAAAAAGAAGGGACGCTTAGTAATGATTCATTTTAGGTTAATGCTAGATTGGATGGTCTGGAGGGATGAATAGTTAGGGTTAGGATAGCCTGTTGGTCAGGGGATAACTGATATACAACTGTAAATTCACAGGAAGGTTCCTGGAAAGGACTATGTAATTTGGGACTCACTAATTAGAGGAGACAGTGTTCAATTACTACGCTTCTAATTCATTATTTTCAATTTTTTTTTATTGATTTAAATTTAAAAAATGAAAAAATAATGAATTACAAGCGTAGGAATTCATTATTTTCATTTTTTCTTTAAAAAAAAGAAAAAAGAAATTGAAATAAAAAATTGAAAATAATGAATTACTATGCTTGTAAATCATTCATTCATTCAGCCAATCATTTTTTTTTTTTTATATTTAAATCAATTTAGTAAGAGTAAGAGGGTTTTTTTTCACTAGGTGAGATGAACGTGTAAAAATTAGATTTTTTTCTTTCTTTCTAAAAGCAAGCATACCAATCAACATATATGGGGAATAAAGTTCAAAATAATAAATTAATAACGAAGGACTACATTTACTGGAGTTTAAAGAGCAGTTCTTTTAAAGGAAATTCCTCTGGAAATAAAGAAAAGCTTATAAACTCAACACAACTAAATAGCTCAGAACTTTATCTTTATTTCCCCTGTAACAGGTATTAAAATACATAGCTCTCTTCAGGAAACAATTAATGAATTACACACCTGAAAAATAAAATTTATTTGGTTTTTATTTGGTTTTGTTTTTATTCCTCTTTTTCCTTTCTTTACAGTTTATTTGTTGTACAATTTATTTTTATACCGTAAGATATTTTTGCAGAACTGTAATGAAACATCACATGGCTGTTAAAATAAAAAACGTATTTCCATTCAAACTAAAGCGATACGTGTCAGTCTTATTACCTTTGCCATTTTGATCATTTTCTTGGCGATCTCAATGTCTCCCTGGTGGTTTTGTCCGATCTCAGCTATGATGAAGCACGGGTGACTTCCTCCGATCATCCGACCGGGACACAGCTCAAACTTTAACGGCATCTTGTCCACAGAAAAGGAAACGGTAAACCACACGGTGAGAGTAACGTTATTATTTTAGCGGAGAACGAGGGGAGATGCGGTAGTTGTGACTTCAAAAACCGACCGGAACGGATTATGTGCTGCACATCCCGGATGTGGGAGGACTTCCGTGTTGTATTTCAGCGTAAAAGCCGGATTTCCTTTCACAAATAAGGGCATAAACATATGTTTTAAATGCAAGTGAAGAAATCTTTATTTATTGAACACATGCTCAGAGTTTATGTTATATACATTATATTATATTAATTTAATTATTTAAAAGTCTTAATGGCTTTTTTTGTTTTTAACATTGGGCAAGAGGGTGCTATATTGTTTGAATTCATTAATAAACGCAGGAAATTTGGCTTGATTCATAACCATTTTATCTTATGAATATGACAATTTCCAAAAATAATAAATAATTGTATGATATGCAGCATGTTTTTTTTTTCTTGACTATAATATAACATTACATGAAACATATTTATTTCAACAAAATAAATGTATTTAGCTACATAATCATCTTCTGAAACGTCACACACATCATTTCAGCCTATGGGCTTAAAATGAAAAATGTATCAACAAAACCTACATTAAAACTAAGCTAAAACATTAATTAGGATGCTGTGACAACTTTTCTAATGGGTATACAATATTTTGGGTAAACATAGTCTTCACAAAAAGCAAGTTGAGACTGGTGGGAAACTCTCCCATGCGCATCATACCCAAAAAGACAGGAAATATGCCTCAAATGATGAGTTAGTACCCGATTCAGGACCTTTCCTGCACATTTGAGTTGGAGTTTCTAAAAGTAAAATATGCAAAACACTGTGGTGATAACAGCCACGTTCATTAACTGCTTCAAGAAAAAAAAAAAAGCAGACAAGCTGGAAATGGGAATAATTATCCAGTCACTCCCACTGTTATTCATGATGTCTTTTTTAATTCCCAAGATCAACATTTCGGAAACATTGACTGCAATTAACATGCAGCACCTTCGAAATGTAAATTACCATAAGTTTTAAGTGAAATCCCAACACCATTTGATGGAAACATTCCCCACAAATACAGTTGGTCTAAATGTATGTACAGCATATAAATACAGTGCAGCCTGTATTCACATATGTAACCACACGTCACAATTTTATTATGATTAACTGCTGGGAAATAGGCAGGGACACATCTTTCTGAATGGAGATGGTGTTCATGTGAGAAATATTGCCATCGAGTGAGGTCATTTTACAAGCCAGCCTGGTGGTGCAAATATTCCCCCTTAACAGGCCTGTTGTGGCATACAGAAGAATGCACATGTGGCTTCACATCCCACATTTGACTGTTGACAAATATCTGAGAGGCATAAAACCACACCCCGTAATTATAATTCAAATCATGTGGAGAAATTTTTGCTTGCCTTTCTCTAACCGCACTTCTCTTCCTCTTTGTGAAAGCCTCTTGTCTTTCTCTTGCACAATTGATTCAAATATATAATAAAATAATAAAATATTTTGAAATATTTTTGATCCTCCGATCATCCGACCGGGACACAGCTCGAACTTTTAAAGGCATTTTGTCCCCAGAAAAGGAAACGTCAAACAACCAGAAGAATGACAGGACGACAGCTTTCATTCACTTTTTACTGATATTGAAATCAAATGGACGATGAACACCAACGCATGGTCAAGCAACAGCTGGCTAATATCTAGTTCTCTTCAAAAACCACAACTGTCTAATTTCAGTGACATAAACGTTTTATATACTGTATATAATATTGCCTTCTGTATATGTACATACTGTAGGTACACGCATAGAGTACATACACACACACACACACACACTGTTGAGGTTTAAACGCACACACACAAACGGGCCATATTTACTGTAATGACTGGACTTTGTTCAGTTCCTGACTGGAGAAGGGAGAGGCTTTTCAAAAAGGAAATGCATAGATTGGAACACAATATGCCACAAGCAGGCTCTACACACACACAGTTCAACACTGAATTTGGAGTTTTGTCTTAAGAGTTTGGTCCTGAAAAAAAACAACAATAAAGAAAAAAAGATACTGTTTTGTAAGGATGGGAAACAAAAGGCGAATAAAACCATTTAACACCAATCAACCCTCGTAAGCCAGAGAAGGATTCATGAGACCGACAGGTGAAGAGTTAGAGTACAGCATCGTGGGAATGATATTGTTGGGGGGGGGGGGGGCCGTGTGAAGCAGGTTGTAGTGTAGCTGTAGGCCCAAACAAACATCAAGCCTTCCCTTTTAGTGTCCCAACTCAGGGGGGGGGGAGACAGACAGGGCTGTGCACGGCAAACAGATATGCACAGAGGGGGGGGGTCTTCAGAATACAGATGGTGGTCGTTGGGTTGGTTGGTGTGTGGTGGTGACAGACGATGATATGGAATGACGCCCTGAGCGACCTCGGCTGCCTAGCGGACGAGTGGGGACTGCTTCAGGGAGATGAGGACGGAACGCATGCGGGACACGTCTTTGGCCTGCTTGCTGGACTTGGGGTTGAAGTCGCAGAGCCGAGCCACCCGCTCCCACTCCGTGCCGGGGTTGTTCTCGTCCAGATCTGAGATCATGGCCTCCTCAGCCGCCCTATACGCAACGGGGAAGAGGAGAGGAGGAGGACACGGAATAGAAAAACAATCAGTGGAGGAAGAAGCGAGAAACACCAAAGTACACGTACAGCTCCGAGGAAGTCCTCTGCTGATCACCAACACACACTTGGGGTGGAAAAGTCGTGCCGCTTGTGATTAATTTGTCAGGTATATTAAAAAAAAAAAAATCAGTCTGGCTTCAAGATTTTATCCTCAAATCTACTAAGCAGCATATGGTGCCTTCAAATGAAACTCGTGAGCTTGTGTTTACAACATGGGAAGTCGTGTACACAATATGCTTGGCGTTCAAGTGGTTAAGTTGTGAGAACACCGCTGCTAAGCAACGGAAATATTAACGTTACTGTCGGCGTCTAGAAGCCACAGAGGCTAACAATTTAGTGAGCTATCAAGCTGGTAACATAATGAGGGAAATGCAAAGACATAATGACAGAGGAAGAAGATGAGGCCTTTGGGAATATCAACATTTTCCTCAGACATATTATAAAATTTGGAAGAAAAACAATAAACAACAACAACTATAATTAGAATAAATTCACTTATTATGTCCCGAAAAATTAACTTCCATGGCCATGCCATTTCAACAAACAGCTGAACTCTGAGCTTTCAGAAACTTTCCACTTATGAGGTCGTGAATACGACAAGGGGGGGGGGGGGGGAGAAGAGAGAGCGTTCATATGAACTCTTCTGGTGAACACGGTAAACACGACCCCATTTGAAGGCACCAATAAACCTCTATAATCTCTTTTTATGGTTTTTGATGGTTCAGCAGAGTCGACCTCAGGGCAGGACACAGAAATGGACATCCATATGTCTTTAGACCCACAAAGAGGAACAACAGTTTCATTACCTGTGGCATGCTCCCCCCCAACTCTGCTTACACATTACACAGTACAGTCACCTGTATTTTTCACTCTCCACAACAGTAAAGGGAGGTACATATAAAACACTGATGAGTAATCCAAAGAAAAACAAACCAAAGCTAAACAGAAGTAATTGGAAGGTCTGATAAGCGTCTTTGGTTGGTTAAAAATGCAGTTCTGTACAGAACTGGGGGGGGGGGGGGGGGAGTTTGCCCACACCCTTACAATTCAACTTGCCCTGTGGTTGCATATTTACTCTCTTTCCTCAGCAAGACCCAAGTATAGGGATGATGAGCTCATCTACATACTTGTCCTTGATTAAAAAAGGAACAATAATGGCAAGTTAGGTTTTTGTTTTTTTAACCAAGCCCAAAAGAAGTGGAAGCACTGCTGGGCCTTAGCCATGCATTGCACTGCGGCTGAGAAGCAGGCCATTTGGAGGTGTGGCAAAGAATGCGTTTACTTTGGTTTCATGTGTCGTAATTGTGAAAAAGATCAATTACTGTCTTCTTGGTGAAGGTTTGGTGTTTTTAAACCATCTATCAAACAAACAAAAAAAGATATTTACACTACAGGGCTTACCACTTGAAATTAAAATACAAAAGTAAAAACAAAAAGAAGTCAAAACTTAAATCTGAAAATGGATCAGTGCCACTAACACAAGACATTTTGAGATGCAAGCCACAGATTATGGCTAAACAAATCCCTCATCACACCCCCACCCATAAACATAGTAAAACTTTCCACTGCCGTAATACTTTTCTACTTACTTAAGTTTTCTATTCCCCACCCAACCTGCGAGCACAAACTCGGCTACTAAACTACAACACAGTACACAAAGCAAAATGGGGATGAGAAGCCAATGAACATTCACCGTCACAACCAACTACAAATACACAAAGGGGACTAAAGGGACCACAACATCACAGAAGGGACATTATAAAAACAAACCTCTATCTAGGCAGTGGATCTAACTCTAACGGGATAGTAAACTGGGTATCTGTGCAACGTATAATTATATCTAACATACACACACACAGAACTGCATCTATCCCCTGTCAGAAAATATATATATATATATATCAAGTATTTGGAGGTTCTGGGGTTTCATATTTTTACTTAACTGGTCTAGGCGGTAGCAAGGATGGTTAATGTGTGTGCTTTAAGGTGCATAGGAAAAGAAAACAGGGAGAAACAGTTTCACAAGTCAGAATTTAGAAGAGAGAGAGAGAAGGGACGAAATGAAAGACAACAAAAATGAGCTATATGCAGATGTTGAAAGCCAGCATGCAAGAAGCGACAATTCTTTACATTTTGTTTTTTTTACTTCAGAAGTGTTCAAAATGATTTAGTGTGCAGCCTTTGGTTTGATGAGTGGAAAAGACATTTTTGTCTGTTAACACACAAAAGGACATTATGATCTGGGGTCTCATTTATGAAAACTGTGTTGATTATTTTCCAACAAGTTGGGTCAAAACACGAGCACATCATCTTCGTACTATCCTGATCTAGAAAATGTTCAAAAGCTCCCCTACAAGCAATTTTATCTTGCCACAAGACATTAACGCTAAATCATTTAACTACATTTGAATCTCCCACTCTCTCCAAATCTTAATAGGCATTGTTCAGAGATTGTGTAGAGATGCATTGTCACATTTTTTAATCCCCAACAGTTGTGTGGGAAGTGGTATTCACATTATTCAAGCCTGTTTGTTCCTACTGAATGCTTATAAATGAGCCCCTGGAGTCCCCCCCCTCACAGTCTCACATCGACAGGATGGAGGAGGAAGTGGTGGGATTCAGTGTCATTCTACGGCAACACTGCTCAGGCTCAACCCCACGTATAAGATAACAATACGCTGCGTAAACTGCATTGAGGTGTGCACTTTATAAAAAACAATGCAGACTATTGAAAAACACAATAAAATACCATTTTACCCCGAAGCATGAAAAACATGAGCATGAGTGCATCAATATTAAGTTACAAATACTTACTTACTTCATATTGTATGTTGAAAAAAAGTAAGGAAAATATCATAATAAAGTATGTCGAAAAAAGGACAAAAAAAAGTTATAGTATGTCAAAAAAATGTCACAGTATAGTATGTCGAAAAAAAGTCATAGTAGCCTATAGTATGTCGGAAAGAGTCACAACAAAGTCATAGTATTGTGTATCGAAAAAAAAGTCTGTATGTCTGTAAAATTATGAAAATGTAATGCCAATTTTAAAAAAGGAGAACAGCTCAACGATCAACCTAATGAAAGAACAACCACAAGAAAAGATTTCTACCAGGGGAAAATATGAAACTACTATCAACAATCATAATAGCTTTCAGCCACACATTTCATAAAAAAATGTTTTTTTGCTACGGGTTCGATCTCTCCTCGACCTTGAAAACCAAAGCTGATGAATAATAATAATAATAATAATAATAATAATAATAATAAAAATAATAAGAAGAAGAAGTAGAAGAAGAAGAAGAAAATAAACCCGTGTACACCACAATGCAGCCTAATAGGCGCTCCCAAGTAATCTGATAGCAAAACCAAAGGCTGCACAGCTCACAGCCTCAATCGGATAGCTAGCTGGGCAAATTAGCATGTCATCGTGTCGGACAGCAGAGCAGCTAACACGCTAAAGCATGAACACACAGTTCAGTTTGAAGCAGTTGTGTAACCGTGATGTGACCAACGGTGTTATCGATAAAGTCTCTGCTGTGCATTTCATTCGGCTCCGATAAGAAGGAGGGGAGAGTTACAAGTCAGGACATCTGCAGGTTTAAGAAACCCAAATACTAAACTGTTAAATGCTACCTGGAAATGAACTGAAGAACCAAAATGATGGAAAGAAAACTGCATTTCTGAAGAGGCGATTAATGTCAAAAAACTATTAATGACCTTTCTGCAGCCTTTAAAAAAGAGGATAAAATATCCTCTAAAGGCAAAACAAGGAATCAACTGGAGTTTCTGAATCCTGCAGATAACTCGAAGGAATGCAACTTGACCTTCACACAATGTATTTAAAACTACAGTAACCTCTAACTCTGTTTCACATGTAGTATAGTTATTTTTAATTTGCACTATCTAACTAGTATTCTGCACATAGCCCTAGTCTTTACATGAGTGGGCTGGGAATATGGGAAGTAAGGGTGAATACTTAGGAAGTTTGACTTGTAGAGATTCAGAGGAAGGAACCATCACCAAGAACAATGTCAACTCTGCACATTGTTCAGTGAAATCACAGCTTATAAACCACACCCACGATTAAGAAAAGGAAAGTTTAGGTGATGCCAAGTCCAATTATAAACACACAATTGCTTCAAACTAATCTCATCCTACTCCTGAATAATATTTTGTAAATAAATTTGGGGTAAAAAAAGGAAAAGGAAACCACCTTTATAAAAAGGTGGTAGAAACAAAACACTTTCTGTGGGAGTTCATACAATTAATGTAAGCAAGTGCTAATTGTTGGAGATTCAGGTTATGTATTTGCAAAATGTTTTACTGAAATGAAGAAGGAAAATAGTATGGCAGTGAATAGAGAGCCGAAGTCACGCCCCTTCCGGTGGACCACCATGGGACCTTATTTCAGAGAAAATATGTACGGTAGTCAACGGAGAGAGAGAAATATTCCTTTGATCCCGTTTGAATCGCGCCACGAATCACACACATGATGTTTGTCAATTTAAAAGATAATTTTTGAAAGTCAAGAAAGTCTCAGTTTGTCGTAGTATCATTTAGTTTTGTGTGAAACCGCTCAGTGAACTACATCTCTCGTCTCGGACGTCACCAACGCTAGCTAGATACTTAGCTATGGCCACGCACAGATGAAACGTTATCTGACCTGATGCGTTTTATCCAGCGACTCCTGGTCCTTTTATCAGCTGGGAAGAGAAAGAACGATCAGACCAGTTGCTGGTGTGAGTTCATCCCAGTAGGAAACATACTGACATCTTAGCTTCAGAGAGAGAGACGTCACTACGCGACTTTTGGGTGTGTCGTCTTTCTAATTACGTTTTCTCAGTCTGATACTTCAACAGTTTTACAACAAACTAAGACTTTCTTGACTTGTGTGAATCATGGCGCAATTCGAACGGGATCAAAATCATATTTATCTCTCTCCGTTGACTACCGTTCATATTTTTCCGAAATAAGGTCCCATGGTGGTCCACAGGAAGGGGCGGGACATCGGCTCTCTATTACGGATGAGGTACAGTTATGAAAGAATTAATTGGATTTCCATGGATGTTACTGAGGAGTGTGTGTGTGTGTGTGTGTGTGTAGTGGCATGCAGTCATTCTCTTCACTGTAATAACCTGACAGGCATCCACTCACAAATGACATGCAGCCATATGGGGTGGAAATCATTACTGCAGGTTATATTTGAAAAATAAAAAGAGGTAGATGAAGCGTGTCACAATTCAAACTCCAATTAAATTAAAAGCTTAAGATGGAACTAAAACATGGCAACATAGGGGAGGTAACTAATGGCCTAACTAGTAATGAGATGATGTCAATGGTTGGATGCTGGGTGTTGATGACAAAAAAGCAAAAGAAAAATGAGAAGGGAGGATGTTAGTTGGAGCAACATACACATAACCAATGAGCTCAGAGAAGGGCTGCTTGTAGAAGTCTTCATCCAGCACCCTGGACAAACATCCGCCCCAAACGACAGAGCAGCAAGAAGGCAGGAGAGAAGAGAGACAGCGATAAAAGGGAGAAGAGGATGGAAACACAAGCATTATAGGTTACCACACAATAATAAGCTACGGCATCTCTTCAGAGACGGCTCAGGGTTTTGGAAGGACTTCTGAATGCAGTGTCAGGGGGTTTCGAAGGCTCAGGGGAGGCCGTCAGCTGACTGTGTCCGGCCCGCTGAAATCTTTAATGATACGTCTCTGGTGATCCACCACACACAATCAGCTCTTCACATTCAAAATGAATTCCAGTAGTGAGACTTCAAAACACTGTCAAATTCAAACTGTTCCACCTTTTGTCAATTAATTGAATCCTCAAGATATGTTGTAACTAGGGCTGTTAAAGTTAACGTGATAAGAACGCAAATTCATTTTAACGCCACTAATCTCTTTAACGCAATTTGCGATTGTTAGGTTGTAGCGGGCTCAGATTTAAAGCTCAAAAACTAGCTATGAAACTAGAAAACCTGAGGAATCCATTGGTATCAACCATGTCATACTAGCTTGTCAGGAAGGAGGTTAAATAATGCTTCAAACTTACGCTACATTTTGGCGAGGAAAAACTGGCATGACCATCTTCGAAGGGGCCTCTTGACCTCTGACCTCAAGATATGTGAATGAAAATGGGTTCTATGGGTACCCACGAGTCTCCCCTTTACAGACATGCCCACTTTATGATAATCACATGCAGTTTGGGGCAAGTCATAGTCAAGTCAGCACACTGACACACTGACAGCTCTTGTTGCCTGTTGGGCTGCAGTTTGCCATGTTATGATTTGAGCATATTTTTTATGCTAAATGCAGTACCTGTGAGGGTTTCTGGACAATATTTGTCATTGTTTCGTGTTGTTAATTGACTTCCAGTAATAAATATATACATATATTTGCGTAAAGCCGCATATTTGTCCACTCCCATGTTGATAAGAGTATTAAATACTTGAAAAATCTTCCATTAAGATACATTTTGAACAGATAAAAAATGTGTGATAAAATATTTGAATCGATTGACAGCCCTTGTATCTACAGCTAATGAATATAAGTAATCAACGGAAGATACCAAAATATTTAGTAATTACAGCTTCTTCTTCAGGACTCATTTGCTTATCTCTGAGTCATATTAATTAAATACTTCTGGCTTTTTCTGACTGGTCAAAAATAAATGGTGAATTAGGGGGATAGGGATCTGTCTTTTCAATACATTTTACAGTATAAATCAAGTGATTAATTGAATGAATAGATTAATAATGAAAATAATTATTAGTTGCAGTCATAACTCTTCTACATTTGTATGTCAGTTATTGATTTTTACGAGACAAAGATCCATCCACATGAAAAGATGATCCGTCAGTAACACTTTCCCACCAAACACGGGGTTGCCAGACGAGTAGGGAGTCATAGCTGCAGCTAGTTTATTATTAATGGGGCAGCAGGGCTACATTACAGCGCAGGAGACACTGAGACACAAACTTAGCCAATTGAGGAGTTACTAAATCAGTCTACATATTTACTTGTCTGATGATTTTCTTTTGCACACAGCAATTCTTGGATACTTCTCTTGAGCCACTACACTAAAACTGCAGGAAGCCAAACACACAGTGAAGTAAAGGAGTGCTGTGGTTTGTCTTTCACACTCTGAAGTTATGACCAGGTAGAGTTAATCCAAGGTAATAATATAAACACAATACAATAGTTGCTTTAAGCATCCATGACTAAATCCAGTGTACAGTAAGATCTAACTGTAGCTGTTAGTACTTGTTGCAGGGCTATTGAAGATCATCATGTTCTTGGCTCACATCCCAGGCTGCCCTCGAAAGAAAAAGGCTTGACTTCACATTATTGTCCGTGAGTATGTCTGAACAAATGAGCTGCTACCTGGAGGGTTTGCGCTAGCGAAGGACAGGAACATCGAGGAACAAGACTGCTGCTATTATTTAATTACTGTTAACACCCATTTTAAATATTCAGAGCTTTTGAGGATCCTTTTTTTGTCCAGACTCAAATGTTAATGTGTTCTTATTCGTGGTAATATCAGCCCTCCCTCATTTCCGTTGTTCCTTGTGTCCCGTCTCTACCCCTCTTTGAAGCCAGTACCTGTTATTGGTTTTTGTTTTCTCCAGCTGCTCGTTCTGCCTGGCGTGCCACTCTTCCAGCTCCACCTTGGCTTTCTCCTTCCACTCTGACTCCTGCTTGCGAGAGTTTTCATCTGGGGAGGGAGATGAGCGAGGTGATGAGCGACAAAGAAGTGTCGAGGCAGAAGGTAAACACAGCAGCAGGGGGCAATGATATGAATGACAGAGCAGGACACATTTTACACACATACTATGAAGAAGGACCTGAATCTCCAGTACTTTGGCATAGATCTCATGATATCAACCTTTTCTTCTCAGACCGCAGTGGTCTGTCCCGTCTGTGCTTACCTAGCAACTCCAGCCGATCGCCTTGCTCCTCTCTCCACTTGCGTAGGCTTTCAGGTTCGGCCTGCAGCCGGTCTGCGTTGGAAATTGCTGCATAGGCGTCAGATGGACCGTTGCTTTCCTGAGAAACAAGAGAGATATTCAGAGATAATTGTGCTACTTCATAGAAAACCATTTTATCAATGTAGGGAGATATGGTGAAGAAGCGTTCTCATCCTGAATTATTCATCTTTCCATCTATCCAATATGCATAAAGTAGGACTGTTCTTAAAAGTTATACTGTTTGAGAGGCTTTATTTAAACCATATTTGGCCCACTTTGAGTTTAGAGTTTAATCCGCTTAGCTTCTGTCACTGCCAGAAAGAAGTCCTGACAGTGCAAAAGGCAGCAATGTTGCAATGACAGCACAGGAAAGGGAAGTTGGAGTGAATCTCACAGCCAGATATTCAAACCTCTGAGGTCAGCACTGAAATCACGCTACTAATGCTGAAGGAAACAAGTGTTTTCCACACCACCACTTAAATACTAAAATGTTTTTTATATATATTTAAGCTGCAGAATTGATGCATAAAATTAAGAAAAAACATTGGAGCAAATCTCAACATCCCATTAGCAACTCTACAGTATATTAATTATATTAAAATTCAAAGCCAGAGTTAATACCTACAGTACGAGACTTTTTCACATGGCAATCTTTACTGCAACATTCCGGAAACAAATAAGTTGAAGTTTGTGACCCGGCAGCCATGTTGAGATAAGTTGAGGAAATACCAAGCACCGCCCAACAGCCGGAGCAAACTTTCTCATTTTACAGCTAAACAGTTCACTACAAGATGTTTCTGAAAACATTTGAGGCGAGAAATTAGGCATTACAGTAACAGAATATTGATTCATATTTGATCAACGCTGCCTAGTTTTACCGTTTTATTGGAGTTTACAAGTGATTGACAGCTGCCTCTGTTGAATGAACAGCCAATAGGAACGCTCTCTCTCTGAAATGACCTGTGATTGGCCAAAGTCTCCCGTCACAAGCTAGATTGTTTAAAGCCTGAAAACAGAGCCATGAGGAGATGCAGAAGTCTAGTTTTCTCTCAGAACACTTGAATTACAATATGCTGAAAGGTTATTAGGGAATTTTTGCCCAATGATGCCAAAAATATACTGCCTACTGCAGGTTTAAGAGGCAGCAAGCAGTCGGCTCTACATTTAGAGATCAACAATGTTTTGTTTGGACAGTGTGACAAATACGAGGACAGAATTTGGGTAGTTTGACAATTTAAGAGCAAAATTGTTCAGAACAAAAACAATGTGGAAAAAGCATTACCCCATGGAGATCTCCGTTGACAGCACCATCTGCAAAGATACAAAGAAAATAGCTGTTAGAAATCAAACAATAGTAATGACAAGAGCTAACTGGGAAGCTTTTTTACAAATGCTGAATCCACAAGAATTGCATACACACATATTTCACAATATGATATGTCAGCACTTCTAACCGACTACAATTGCTCAACCACAGCTTCAAGGAAAGGCAGTCATGGACAAAGGTCGTTAAGCTCCATCAATTTTCTCTTTTGGCTGCAATGTATGACACGAACCAGGAACGGTAATGTTAGAGCTGATGTTATCAGATCATTCATTTTAGGAAACGCTTGAATCGTCACGTAACAAACATTAACGTAAACATTCCCAGTTTTACGTGTTCATTTGTTGTTTTTACATACACGGGTTGATATTAAAGCTGCAGTATGCGATATTGGCGCAAATATGATTTAAAAAAGTTATTTTTAGAAAACGGACGCTATATCGTGACAGTAGTACATGAAACAGGTAACCTGAAAAGAATCATGTTCCTCTGTGTCCTACTGTGTCCTTCGGTGCTCCTAACGGCATCCGAAGGATTTCACTTACCGGAGGAAAACAAGGTCCGCTGCCAGCTGCAGTCTATGAGAGCCGGCTGTCAATCACTCGCGAATTCCGACCAAACGGTCAAACTAGGCAGCGCTGATCAAATATGAATCAATATTCTGTTACTGTAATGCCTATTTCTCGCCTCAAATGTTTTCAGAATCATCATGTAGTTACTTTTTATCTGTAAAATGAGAACGTTTGTGACCCAGCCGCCATTGTAAAATATCTGTTGAAGGAAGCCAAGCTCTGGTCACATGACCGGAGCACAGCCAATAGGAACGCTCTCTCTCTCTGAAATGACCTGTGATTGGTCAAAATCTGCCGTCACGGGGCTAGATTTTTTTCTAAAACCTGAAAACAGAAACATGAGGAGAAGCAGAAGTCTAGTTTTCTCTCAGAACACTTGAATTACAATATGCTGAAAGGTTATTATGGAATTTTTTGCCAAATGATGCCAAAAACATTCTGCCTACTGCAGGTTTAGATAACTATTTGATGGGAATTAATGATTAAAAAGAAGTCAAAGAAAAAAACCCGGATAAAAATGCTATTCTTTTTTGTTAAGAATAGTATTTTTTGTTAGGCAGCGCTGATCAAATATGAATCAATATTCTGTTACTGTAATGCCTATTTCTCTTGTTAAATGTTTTCAGAAACATCTTGTAGTGTACTGTTTAGCTGTAAAATGAGAAAGTTTGTGACCCGGCAGCCATGTTGAGATCAAGTTGAGGAAATACCAAGCACCACCCACCAGCCGGAGCACAGCCAATAGGAACGCTCTCTCTCTCTCTGAAATGACCTGTGATTGGTCAAAATCTGCCGTCACGGGGCTAGATTTTTTCTAAACCCTGAAAACAGTGACATGAGGAGGAGCAGAAGTCTAGTTTCCTCTCAGACCACTTGAATTAAAATATGCTTAAAGGTTATTATGGAATATTTTGCCAAATTATGCCAAAAAATTGTTGCCTTCTGCCACTTTAACGCTAGCTAAGCTAACATTAGCTAGCATCAACTTCAGTGTCCGTTTGGGACCAAATTAAGGTTTAACAGAAGTTATAGTTTGACAACAAACACAACGCTTTAATATAAGTCAACTAGACAGTTAAATGTAAACGTTGATAAGAGGCAAACCGCCAACGGTTGACCACTTACCGTTATTGTCGCCCAGCGACGACGGGACGTCTCCGCCGTCCAGGATGCTGAAGCCTTCGTCGTTTTCAATCCCCGCGATTTCGCTCTCCTGCTGGGCCAAGAAGGCAGCAGCGGGGTCCTCATCCGAGCCGACACCGTTACCAGCGGGGGGGGCGTTCAGCATGTCGAAGTCATCCATGTTGTGAGTATTTGTGGGGAGGATAAAGATGAGAAAACAGGTGTAGCGGCTGACCGACTAGCTCAACGGGGAAGAAGGAGGACGACAGTTAGAAGAAGTAAAGACTAGCGAAGCGGAAACGGATGATTAGCCAATCACAAACCAGGATGAGGTGACTGACAATTCGGAGCGCCAATCACAAAACAGCTGCCTCAAAATCGAACCAATCAGATCTGTGAACGCTCCTGCATACGGGTCCCGTGACCTGCTACGTGCTGTCAGAGCTGAGAGAAAAAAATCCGCAGTCTTGAGATTAGGCGAGATTCAATTTGCCACATATTTATTTATGTATTATACATAATCCATATGCTTATTACATGCATATTACAGCATATATACATAATGTATATATGCTGTAATATGCATATGGATTTATCATATACTGATACTTAATTTTGGTCCATATAACCTTGTTCCACTTTGCTTGTATATTTGTATATTTGTATATTTCAATTTTTTATTCTTATTTTATTCTAACACTTAATTATGCTACTGTTATTTTTACTGTTTTATTGCACCAACTCACCAAAGCAAATTCCTAGTGTAAACTCATACACCTGGCAATAAACGAGTTTCTTATTCTGATTCTGATTCTTCTGTCAAACACCAGTCCAGTTTGTGGGTCTTTCTCTTTGTCACTCTGTTATAAAGCTGGTGAAAGCACCTATAGGCAACATTAGTTGTGTCCAGCTCTTCCTTATACATCCATGGTCCAACCCAAGCACAATGTCATGGTGGTTAATTATTAACAGCTCTGAAAGTCTCAGAGGGCTCAGGTGACAAGCAAGCACTCACCTGACTCAAGATATGTAGCTGGGAGCAGCAAATGTATTGGTTTTAAAACAATACCAGTGTGACTCAATTAACAGTCAGAGGGACTCAGTGCTTCAGTATTTCAAACATCGAATATACCACATTTAAAAAAACTAGAAAGCTTTTTGCTCTGAGCTGAAAACCTGTGTTGCCGCACGTAACAAACACAAGGAACATAAATATGCATCCAGGTGTTGCTTACTTTACAGAGGTCATGAGGTCAGATACAGGTGAGCATTTTAGCTTTTTATATTTTTTTTAATAAATATATTTTTTATAAATACAGAGCTGTAACATCTCATATGACTATGTTTTCTAAATCTTGGATGTGGGACTTGACTATGACCTGGCTCCTAATTTTCCCTGCAGTTAAAGCAGCAGTGTGTAGAATTTGAGCAAATATGATTAAATAAAAGTTATTTTTATAAAACAGTCACTATATCCTGACAGTAGTGCATGAGACAGGCAATCTGAAAAAAAATCATGTGCCTCTGTGTCCTCCGGTGCTCCTAATGACATCTGCAAGATTTCCCAGACCGGAGGAAAACAACCAATCAGAGCCGAGCTGGAGCCTTGCCGTCTCTGAGCAGCTGTCAGTCACTCGTGAACTCCGACCAAACGGTTAAACTAGGCAGCGCTGATCAAATATGAATCAATATTCTGTTACTGTAATGCCTATTTCTCTCCTCAAATGTTTTCAGAAACATCTTGTAGTGTACTGTTTAGCTGTAAAATTAGAAAGTTTGTGACCCGGCAGCCATGTTGAGATCAGTTGAGGAAATACCAAGCACCGCCCACCAGCCGGAGCACAGCCAATAGGAACGCTCTCTCTCTCTCTGAAATGACCTGTGATTGGCCAAAGCCTCCCGACACGGGCTTTTAGATTTTTTAAAGCCTGAAAACAGAGCGATGAGGAGGTGCAGAAATCTAGTTTTCCCCTCAGAACACTTCAATTACAATATGCTGAAAGGCTACCAATCAAGATTAACTACTTGATTGGAATTAATGATTAAAAAGAAGTCAAAGAAAAAAAACCCGGATAAAAATACTATTCTTTTTTGTAATTTAACTTTTCACGATTATTGTAATTCAGGCATAAACATTGAAAACATCATCACAATAAGTGAGAAACAACCGAATATGACTCACAGGGCACAAATATTAAAATATTTCATGATGAGTGAGTGATGTAATACTGAGGTTTGAATGGACTGAAGTTACTTTAAAACTTAGCAGTCGGTACTGTAGTGGGAGATTCAGATACTGCAATTTCATTCAGTTCAAATATCCAGGAGACACATGATTGTACACTGAGAAATGCAGTCATTGTTAAAAAGTAAAATTTGCGAATGGGAAACAGCAGCTCGGTCAACATCTTTACTCTACTGGACCCCCAGAAATACATCGCCCCAATATGAGACTTGTTTGTTTTTCTCTTTCTTTTACGTTAAAAAAACAAAACAAAACAAAACTGCGTGACTCTGGGCATATTTACCACTTAACATCTTTACCTTTATTTCGAGGCTGTAAATGCTGCAGGAAAAGAGATTTGTGTTTTGAGTTGCTGTGCATTGTAACAGTTTTCTGTGTAGACATCAAACTAAGAAGCTGCGTAAACACCCAAAGACTCCATATTGTGGACATCCATGTCTTCCTTGCTTTCCTCACTTAAATAAACGTTTCATTCTTGTGTATATCTTAAACAATACCGTACATTTATTTAAACATAAACCAAAAACAAATTACAAAGACATTCATCCAAACAAATTTCAGTCAGCATGTAATGCACAATTCAGTATGTAATTACTTACAGTGTAAGTATTTTTGAGATAAAATATATCTTCAAAAGGCAAGAAGAAAACTTCAAAATCAGTTCAAATCTTCATAAGGCCTGTGATAATGAAAGGTAAAACAAAAAAACCTTCACCTGATTCAGGCAAAAGATTCGCCCTCAGGCCCTCCTCACACGGTAGCAGCTCGGCTAAAGCAGTTGCCACCTTAACATTTCATTAATAGAATTTCAACTGATTTTTCATTAACCATTTCTAATCCGTAAGCCTTCAGGATCTCCAACTACACTAACAATTGTCTTTCAGTAGTTAATTTCTTTTCCCACACCTTAAATAATTTAATTCATAACAAAACATGGAAATGTAACATAACTTGTCAGTTATATATGTATCTCAAAAAGCGGATCAAATTGAAAATAAAAACTCCATAAAAGATTTAAAGAAAAGTGGGACAGCAAGCAAGTCAGGAGAGCTGAGAGGAAGCTGCAGGAGAATGTTTCATGTTTGGTCACATCTGATACAAGCTTTCTATAATGACACACTTTTCCATCCACCCACATCTCATTACACGTAGAGTGAGCGAGTCCTACCCTGTATGGGTAATTTTGGTTTGAAGATGGCGTTGCTGTTTACTCAAAAGCTGATGCTTTAAAAAAAAAAAAAGCCCTTGGGCTTCATTAAACCTTTAACTGTGTAGATAAGAAAGGAATTTCTGGCCCGTGCAATGGACCCACTTAACACATGATATATCCAGATTGGAACTTCTCACAGGGAATTTGTATTTTTGTGGAAAACTGCCTTCATCGAGGTTATCAACAAGTAAAATGTATACGTATGCATTTTAAAAATATCTAACCCGCGCTAACACTGATATGATGGTTTGAACCCATTGTCATTGTCTAGCCTTCAAAATGTATCCCCTAGATATGCTTATGTATCTATCTGGGCAGTACAGGTACTACATTCAGTTTTGCAGTCCTTTTGTTGTTAGCAGTCCTTCGTAAAATCAGGACGACATCCTTCAATATAACCTTCTGGTTGCGTAGTCTAACACCATGCTGGCCGCTCCAAGTAAAGCAGGTTCCTCCAATTCTGATGTGACGACCTTGATGTTCTGGGCAGAGGGGAGGGCTCTCTCAGAGATTATGTGCTGCACCGGGGCCTGGTAGTAGGAGGCCAAGACTCCGGACAGAATCACCAGCGTGGGGTTCACTAAGTGGAGGACGTTAACGATGCCCACACCAAGCGCTGTGGAGGCTGGAGAGGGAAAGATGAAGATAGTTTGTCTTGTTTTAATAGCAGGTTTTATGAGTGTGATGCATGAACTCTGAAGGACGGTGAGGGGAAAAGTTACACTCATTTTGTTCAACAATGGAGATCATTTGAAATTGCTTTGTGCTCTGACCTTTATTCAGAACAGCGTCAGCTTTGCAGTTCCCCAGTCTGGCTGCGCTGATGAGGTGGGCAGCGGTGATCGGCTCAGAGAGCTTCATATCCATCCCCTCCACCGTCAGCAGTTCCTCTGAGAGACACAACACACAGGTCAGATGTATGTATGTAAACTATGAATGATGGTGTGAAGCCCTTTGAGACAAGGAGCTACATTTAATTAACTTGACATGAACACATCGCTCGGTTTTTCTTAATCTTGCTAGATTTCAACAAAGGTCATAAATTGTAAGATAAATTACTTTATTTCTAGTTTAAAATTCAAAAGAGGCAAAAGAAATTACTTAAAAATTCCTCCAACCAATAAATGCAACCAACCTATATTCATGTCTGTGTCACCTGGGTGTGTTATGTGGAAATTTTTTGTGTGAGCTATTCCTTTATGCGCATACAGTGCGGGTGAAGGGTGAACAAAAAGAGTTGTTATCAGGGTGCATACACACACACACCATGTTTAGAAGACACACCTTTGCCTCAGCACATTCCTTGAAGCTACATACTAAAACAAACACTCACCGTCGTGCAGCCTTTTAGCCTCTTTCTGCAGGGCCAAGCCGGACGCGTAGGACTCTATGCATCCTCTGCTGCCGCACGGACACTCGGGGCCCTCTAATGAAACCATGATGTGGCCCAACTCTGCAGCGCAGAAGGTGCTGCCGTGAATCAGCTCGTTCTGATGGATAATCCCTCCTCCGATACCTACACACACGCAGTCAACATATTTACTTCCTCAAAAGTTAAAGACAGTCAAAGTGAAGTCAAAGACAGTTAAAATATTGTGTCACAATATCTAGTTGCACTCACATTTTTTCAAATTTTACTACATACAAATTTACCAGAATGGTTAAGTTAAATTTTCAGTTTCCAAATTGAATAGTGACTGAAAAGCACTGTGATAATCTACAATGATCTACCTTGATCAAAAATGATGTCAAACTGCAGAAAATACACATTTTTAAAAACTGATGATGCCCCTTTCTTCCAAAATACAGATCCATTAAAAAATAAGAAGAAATAGGATTATGACAATTCCACTAAATGTTATTATTTATAACGACCCTGCTGACACTGATAAAGAATGACCAAACGATTGAATGAATGAAAATCCTGACTCACCTGTTCCTGTGATGACAGTGACAAAGTTCTCCACCCCCTTGCCGTGACCAAACTTCCTCTCAGCCAACGCAGCACAGTTACCGTCGTTGTCGACCCACACGGGTAGCTGCAGGGCGTCGGAGATGGGTGTCCTCAGGTCCACCGAGGACCACTCCTGGATCAGCTTTGTGGAGTGCATGACCACACCTTCTTGTGGGTTTACACGGCCGCCAGTGGACACTCCTGAGATGTAGAGGAGAGATCTTAGAAGAGCTGTGAGGTGATAGTTTTATAGCGCGTTTGACGGCGTCCCAGACGATTTTCATTCAGGAATGTGAGCGTGCGTTTTTTGTTCATACCAACACCGAGTATTCTGCAGTTGAGGCTGACGGCGTCCCGCGTGGCGTCTGCACACATCTTTAATATGAGCTGCATCCTGGCCACGAAGGTCTTTGGATTGGACTGGGTGTACTTCTTTACTATTTTACCCTGGACAGAGAGGGAGGTAGTGAAGGGAGGAGGGACAGAGTGGTGGCGAGGGAGAGAAAAGGGAAGAAGAGCATTTAGCAGGTTTTATAGCAAAATTGAGGAACAAATTTAATCACAATGAAGACACAGTATCTGTCAGGATATTAGTGCCTAGAAATCATATTTAGCCACATCTTTGACTTGTTAAGGTTTTATTGCTTCAATTTGAATCATAGCTTTATTGACAACCATTTAAAAGAAAACGCCTTCATAATGCCAAAGAGAAATATCTTCATGAGCAGTGGCACCTAGCATCGTGACAAATACATTAGGCTCATAAAAATGGAGAAACAGCTACGTCAAAAGGATTATAGTGTCTATGCAGCATACCCTCATGCTAATGATCGCCACCCTGAGGTTGGTCCCTCCCAGGTCTACAGCCAGAGCACTCTGCGTCTCCAGGATGTGATCGATGTCCTGGGAGATGGAGTCTTTCACCGGGGGGAAACAGAAAGTCTTCTGGAGGGGCTCATCCAGGTCAATGGTCCGTAAAAACTTGAGAATACGAGGCACTGCATTGCCATCGCCATAAATCTTGGAGCTGGTGGGAAACAGAGGAACATGAAACCACACGAAAACAAAATCACGTCTTAGGATCTATAAGGTGTATACATGGTTACATGGCTTCTAAGGGCACTTTCACAAGCCAGAGTCCGTTTGGCTAGTCTGAATCAGAGTTAAATTGGATTATTGGAACTCAATTAACAACACAACACAATGACAAATATTGTTGGAGCGTTATTTAGCCTCCTTCTCGACAAGCTAGTATGACATCGTTGGTACCAATGGATTCCTTAGGTATTCTAGTTTCATATGACACAGGTATCTTCGATCTAGCTTTAAAGCTGAGCCGCTACAACCTGAAAATCGCAAGTGTGTTAATGCGCTGAAGAAATTAGTGCTGTTAAAAACGAATTTGCGTTAATGCGTTATCACGTTAGCGTTGACAGCCCTACTACATCCATATGTGACAGGAGTTGGATGAAATAACCAGCTATTTAACTCCGACTTAATTATATCCAGAGCAAAATGTATGCTTACATTAAAGAATCAAGGCTTTTAAAGCCAGAAAGAAAAAAAGGAAAAGAGGATCTACAAGAGACAAACTGGAGGATAAAGACCCAGTGAGACAGACATTGGTCATACCAGGGGTATCTCTTTCCAAACTGCAGCTCCAGCGCGTGGTAGATCTTATTATGAGTGTCGGCATCTCTGACGTGGAGAACATTTTCACCTGGCGGAGAGGGAAACGTCATCAACACAGAGGCATATTCATATTACAGAATGATGCTTGCTTCGGTTGCTAATAATACCTTAGCAGCATGTTTGTCTTCCAGCTGCCACTATCCTCTAATATTCAGAACAATAGCTTGAGTCAGATGACAAACTACATGAACACATTTTGTAAAGCTTAAAAACACTCTGTACCTAAATGTTTTAAGACCTTTTGTGGCGCTGCATCTTACTTCAGCACGTGTGATGCTTCATTAGTGATTTAATCTGTCTGCCAGAGAGCAAATGAGGACCATGATTATGGCAGAGGCAGCAGGTAACTATGATCTTGGTTTCTGTCTTACATACCTGTTTCTCTGCCGGTTTGCCTTGATCCCAGGTTGATGACAGGCGTGCCAAAGGCCCCCGCCTCTCGTACCCCACAGCTGCTGTTCCCGATCATGCAGCCGGCGTGGCACACCAGCTGGACGAACTGCTCAAAGGGAATGTGTTTCACTGCCCGGAAGTTGGGGTGCTGCTCGATGCCCTTCTTTCGCATCACGCGCACCATCTCCTTACTTCCTGTTTACATAGAAAGGGGCGGGTCATAGAACAGCCCGGGAAAAACAAGAAGGAACTAAAGGGACCAGTGTGAGTGAAACTCACCGGCGTCAATGTTAGGGAAGAGGATGAGGGTCTTTTTGTTGAAGGAGAGCAGGGCATCCAGCATCAGCCCGTAGATCTTAATGGAGTGCTGGATGTCGGTGGTAACTGGGTGCTGCAAAGCCACAATGTAGTCACGCTCCTGCACCTTGTCACCTGTCAACATGAATTAACACCTTGTGCATGACATACAAACATACTCTGATGCCCCACACTATATTTCTGTCCCGTGACTGTATCCCCACGTACCCAGCCAGCTCTTGATGATGTCCATGTAGTCGTCTCTGTGATTAGTCGACAGCAGCTTGTCGTATGAAGGGCAGCCGGCCAGCAGGATGCGAGAGTGGTCTTCGCACATGGCGATGAGGTGCTGCTCTGCCCTGCGTGTGCAGCAGGCGTGGTAATGGGCCAGTTTACTGATGGCATGACGGATTGAGTCATCAATTGTACCACTCACCTGGGGAAAAAGGGAGAGAAGTGATGCTATTTGTCATTTGGTAACAATTACTACAAAGCTCTTGCACACCAGGACGTCTTCAGGCCTTTGCACACCGAGTCCATATTTTTCGGCCAAAATTGTTGCACGTTTAAAAATAAATACGATCTCATGTTGTGTCGATCACGTTTACACACCGACTCCAAAACTTTCATCCGTCATTAAAGTTCTCGGAACAGGTACGACTTTCTGCGTTTTTCATGTCCGTTCAACAAACACGTACGTCATCATCCAAAATGGCATAATAAACATTCACATCGTCTCCCAGCACAAAGCATTTTACAATAAAGAAATAAAAGAATACAGAGATGTGTACTTTAAAGATAGATTGTGGCAAGTAATTGCAGAACAGCTTGGAATCGGGGATGGTTGCAAAACAAAGGATGTACAAGATTAGACGATAGTGATTGAGCTGTAGGCAGCTAAACGATAGCTTCTTGCTAATCTCATTCATTCATTAACCCAATTTGGGACCAGCACTATCCATTACACCCATGTAGTTAATTCAGTTTTGTCTCGTATTGCGAATTTTCGCAACAAATAGAATAATAAAAAGCATCGTACTCAGTGTGCAATGTTTCTGTGCGTAACGTTTTTTTTAATCGGATGAAGGATTAAAAGAAACGCATATGAAAAATACGGACTCGGTGTGCAAAGACCTTTACGGAGAGAAGCAAAAAATCCTGCACTGTGTCGATCATTTGTCAATTAGTCCATTATTGTATTCTGTGTCGCTTTAAAAAGGTAAGAAGACGTATAACCGCGGAGTATACACACCATGTGTAGTGAGACATAAAATAAAATGTATGACTAGATTAATCACAGTAGAACTTATATTCTGGAGCCCTGCCTCCTCACCTCGCCTCCCTCCACGTGGAGTATCCTAATGTTCATCAGCGCTGCGGCCGTTGCAAGGGCCAGCGCGTCAAAACGGTCACCATGGACGACCAGGATGTCGGGGCGCAGCCTCTGTAGTACATCAGGGAGTTTCACGAGCGCCAACCCGACGCTCTCCACCATGGCTGCCTCATCCTCTCCTCTCACAATGGTGTGGAGCTTAGAGCCGATGTCAAAGTCATCCTGCTCGATCATACGAAAAGTGTTCCTGCAGAGCGGGAAAGTAGGAAAAGACAAATTAAAAAGTTAAAACCTGAATAAATGAGTAGTTTCATAAATGAATGCAGATCTAAACCCGATCGAACACCTGTGGGCGATTATGGACTGTTGTGTTAGCTACTGCATTACTCTCTATGGACTACTTTACTACTTTGGGACGTCTGCAACAAGCTTTTTTTTTTAGAAGGACGCCGTTGTGCCAGCTGATCATACCCGTAGTCATCAATGAGATGTGAGCCAAGCACCACGACTTCCAGTTCAAACTCTTCAGGGTGGTTTTTGATCCCAAACATGATGGGGGCCAGCTTGGAGTAGTCTGCTCTGTTACATGTCGCCACACACACCCTCAACTTCCTCTTACACTACACCAAACACACAAACAGAGACCATTAGTTGATTAGAATGTAGTATGCACAATACATCTACTATAGTTATGTTTTTATTCAATTCATATGACTAAAAATAATTATTCCACTATTGGGGTCTGCAGGAATATTACCATCGTCATGTATAAAAGCTTCATATATGTATTTCTGCTTCTCAACAACTAGAGAATAATAACTAAATATTTTCACATGGAGCCAAAGACACAAACCTGATTCTCATCTTCCGTCTTGTCCCTCTCCATCTTTCCTCTGCTCCTTTGCATTCTCAGATAGTATAACTCCTAGAAAACAAGGACAAAAGAGAGAGGTGAGATCCAGTAATGGGTTTGTAAAGCGTGATATTATCCATTATATTCAACACCCTGACCCACCCACAGGTCATACTCACTTGGGCCTTCCGAATATTCAGATGCTGTAGCGTGGAAACACAACAAAACTACACTAAAGATGGATTGCATTTCACATAAAGAACACATGCTGACACATTTTGACAGAGATGGGAATCATGCTGTAGGACAGTGCTGCTGTGTGTGGCAAGGTGAAAGGTCACACACTCACACCTGGTCACAAGATAGGAGGAAATTGGTCTTGATGGTCAGGAGCCCGTAAATGAGTGCACCAAAGTCACACCTCATCGGCAGCAAAGGGAAAAGTGTGCAGAAGCTTTTCTCTATGCTTATTGGCTCCATTACCCTTCCCTGATATATTAGCGGGCTAGTCATACCGGGATGTTAGTAAAGCGATCAAGTGTAGACCTACAACAACCTTTGGTATGAATGTGATTTTAGCTGAAAACGCAATAATACACACCTGACCTGATAATACACACCTGACAAAACTGCAGCGACATAGTTTCAGCTCCAGACTTTAAGTAGAGCTTTTTCCACAGCAGACATTTTGACATGTCATACTATAAAGCGGATGTTATTAATAACATGAATCAGTTCCCAGTAAGCCATGACAATGAACCAGCATGTTCATAACAGCACCCAAATACTGAAGCAGTTACAGTTTTCTCATTCGCTTTGGCTCAATTCTTGAATGAGAATTGTTTTTTTCAAAACAATAAGTTCAAATTTGTTTGTTGTTCACAACAGATTTGAATTTCTCATTTATTCAAGCAAATTGCACGTGTTTTGGCAATTGTACAAAAGAGGAAGTACAATGACCACTTGCACATGTCTTGTTGATCAAAACTGTTGAGTTGACTCTCATCAGTGAAACTGTCGTCTTTCTTCACAACTTCTAATCATTACTTCATTGTTTGAACCATCACATGCAAAATGATCCATTCAATTATCAAAATCTGTCAGATATACATGTATATTCCATAAATATCTCTGACGAGGAGGCACTATTTGTTGTTTTTGAACTGAACTACAGCAGGTTTTTTCATTGTTGCAAGGTTGTTGTTGTTGTTGTTGTTGTTGTTTTGGCATAGATGTCATTTTGTGGCAAAATTTCCGTTCACTGTATATGACTTTACATGAAAGATCAAAAGAGAATTTTCTGTTTTCAGCACATGTAACTCACTACACAAATACATTTACTGTATACATACAAACGTGCATATCCTTTTTCTGTGTAGCTACTACAGTATTGACGTTTCCCTGTAAACTTTGACCTGCAGTTGAAATGGGAATCTAAAAAGCTCAGTGTGATACACATTCAGCTAGACAAAACTGATATTCTTGTATCGTACAGTAAGCAGTCAGTGTCAACAAAAAAGTAGAACAAAGCAAGAGACTTGTTTGAGTGTCATGGCGAAAAAACATCTAAACATTTTGACCAGTACGGCTCACACCATGACAAAACAACTTTTCATTTTGGTGGCCAATTTACTGACACAATAACTAGCTTTTGAGGCATGAATGAAGTGTTTTGGGTGAGTTACTACCTTTTGAGAGTTGTGATATCTCAAACAGTTGTGACAACTGCACTTACAGTTTAGAAAAAGTTAAGACGGTTTCGAAAAATGAGCCAAAGCGATTGAGAAAAACTATAAATGAAAATCCGACATAATGAATGTTATTATTTGCAGGTTTTTTTTCCTACTGTGTCATGTCAAAATGTCTTCTGTGAAAAAATACCTCATTGCTTCTCTTCTCTTTAGCCGTCAGCAGTGTGCACCATTGTCACAATATGTCACCTACATCTATATGTCCCTCTATAGCTTATCCAACTTATAAATACCTGCTGCCATCTGCTGCCGGGAATGTAATATGACGGCTTCCCAATAAAGCATTCAAAGTCTAGGCCTAATTATTAAATCTAAAACAACACCAATTTCCAGAAATATACAGATTTACTGTATGTATTCAAGCCAATGTGGTAAATCACAGGCACCTCAAATTCCAGAGCGGATTGAGTGCTTGGAATTCTCAAACTCCCGAGGTTAGATTTAGCCACCGGCCGAGCTGCGTTTCACTCCTTTGGACTTCTGGGAATATGAATGGCGGGTCATTGACACCAGAACGAGTAAACAAAGATAAAAAAACAGGGTTCCCACTGTGGCACGAATGTTAAATCCCACCAAGTTTTCCATGGCTTGATCCATCGTTTACCGCAGGCCGTGCTGCTTGTAATATTGTCCATCTCTACTTAAAAATGCTGTTATGAGAGCCATGGCAGCTACATTCTTGTTTCCAGTGCTTGCATTTCATATGATAATAATCCATTTGACTGACTGAAGTACAATATAAATGAATAGTAAATGTAGAATCATTAGCCTTTGTGAATGGAGTCTTTGTACTGATTATATTAAACTGATCCATCCCCTGCAGAGGAGCCAAATCAGATATCAAGACACTAGGTACTACTCAGAATGAGAGAATAACAAAAGAGGGGGTATTAAGTTTAGCAACGTGGAAATATTGAGGCCTTTATCAACGAAGAGCAAAGATCATCTCAACTCTGCAAATGAAAAGGCCTCGACTGTGATCAAGTCATTTGAGTTCAGCTCTGCTGCTTAAAGAATGACATGTATCAGCCAAAAATCACACCACAGTAATCCAGTATTGCTATATAGTCAAAGTTCCTGACTCAAGCCATACTGCTAAGAGAATAGGGATACACCGATACCGGATCGGAGCAATTTGGGGTTAAGTATCTTGCTCAAGGACACATCGACATGTGACCCGGAGCAGCCGGGGATCGAACCACCGGTCTTCCGATTGGTGGACGACCTGCTCTACCCTCACAGTCGCCCCAAAAGGAAAGCAATGTTTAAGTCAAGCCCGATGTTGTCTTCACTTCATTAATTAACCCATTTGTGCCCGCAACTGAAATTTTTAATTTCCTTTGGTGAAAGTGTTCTCTGGGTTTGCTTAAGCACAAATGTGAAGACATTTTCGAAATCAGAACAAATATTGTGGCATATCATATAAATATAGTCTTTGGGCACAAATGGGTTAAACACTGGTATCGGATCGGTACTCGGTATCGGGTGATACCCAAAGCCCAGGTATCGCTATCGGTATCGGCCGGGACTGAAAAGGCGGATCGATGCATCCCTATTAGAGAATATCTTACTGTCCATGAAACATGACCAATCTAGATAGTCATGAACAGGTTGTACAGATCCCCGATGCCAATGAGACTTGTTGAATGGGCTGGCAAAAGTGTCCCACAACATAAATTATTGAAAAGACAATGGCAACACCTGAAAGCTGTTCACCACTGTCAACAGTGATTGTACGGTAATCTACATAAAGATCTACAGATTCGTAAAGAAATAAGGCAAACATTTTACAGATGTGAATGTTGCTACCACAATTGATGGGCCTATATTACGCAATCAGAATAACAATCAGACCCACTAAATACTTGCTCATAGGAGCCCTGCCAGGATTAGAGTGGTTCACATTGTGCAAACTACATGGGCTGCATGTATTCACATGAAAGAATTACTGTAATACTCCCATTATTTTCCCATAATGATCACATAGTAGTTTCTTACTCCATTCCATAGAGATGCTACGGTCGAGCGAGCTATAGAGTGACTGAAGAGAGAGAGCGGCGTTAGTGAGAACAGAGCAGCGAATCGGAGAAATAAAACGTTATTTTCTGATTGTTCACACACACACACACACACACACACACACACACACACACACACACACACACACACACACACACACACACACACACACACACACACACACAGACCTGGTAAATGTCAGGCGCACCGGTGTGACCAATGAAAATATTTAGTCTCAACAGATTTTTGGTTGCATATGCTACCAAAATGGTCGCACCCTGGAGCCCTGCATATTATACCTTTGTGGCGAGTTTGACCCAACACATCCCTGATGTTGTGACCTGCAACTGCTTGGATTAATTACCGCAAACTGAACGTACAATGATCTATCGATCGCTGTCACTGCTGAGTTGAGTCATGCAAATCCCAACACGTCTCATAATCAGACTATTCAACAGCCTCACTGATTAAATTTGAGGCCTTTTTGCTGTGTGATAGAGTGCATCTGCGTTTTTTACCTGAAACATTATATCTCATTAAAATGTAACCATATACCTTTTGACGTTAACGTCCCCTACATTACTCCTGTCCTGCATGCATGGCAGCACCCCTCATCTGTGCATATTTTCTGTCTATGTAGACAGAGAAATTCTTTGCATTTTAGCCAGGGATCATTTCATTTTGCACTTTGCATAAAGGAATGTCACTATCGTTCCATCATGGGCTGATTGTGACAATGACAAACTGCCAGACAGAAACTGCAATGCAACACAAAAGAGCCACATACTTTGAACTGAAACACACATTTGCTGTCTGGCTAATAAGATAAGATAAGATAGGATATTCCTTTATTAGTCCCACAGTGGGGAAATTTGCAATATTCCTCCGTCTCCTCCTACAGGTGTGGATCTACAGTATGTCTTGTGTTGCATCTTGGTTTGCTGAAAGAGCTACCAAACAAACATCCGCCAGGTTGTAAAGTGCGCTGCTAACGTCATTTTACACGTCCTTATTGCTAATCCGCTTGTCAGCTGTAGCACATTAAACAGCTCATAGAGACACTCTGTGGAGTTATGTTTGAATTCAGTGTTTCTCACCAAAAGACACTGTATTTTCGATATTTACGATTATGTGCGGACCCCAGGAAGAATAGTTACAACCCAGGTAGCAACTAAAGGGGATCCAAACTAACAAATAAACAACTAAACTTACAGAAAATTTATTGGAAACAAGTTTGATAAACAATTAATCATTCAAACTGAATTATTAGTTTCCCACAATTGGTTAATCAGATAAAACATGACATCACCTTGAGCTTGGAGGTTAAAAATGCCGCGGGGTACCTTTAAAAACTCGCAAAAGACTACTACCGCTGGATAATTTGTGTGTTTTGCTCTCTATGAACGGCGCCATTACTATATTTGATAACTATATTTTCAACCTGCAACTGAAGTTCTGGTCACACTTCTTAGTAAAAGTGTAAACTAATCAAATCCTTCGATAGATAAAATTAGAGTGATATTATGCAGGTTTACAAATGCCACCACAGCAATAATGGCTTCTTTTTTTCCAACTTTGAACTGGATTTGTCTATAGTGTCCTTGGCTGAGGTGAAATTACCAGAGTGGGTTTGTTTACACATTATCTCCTTGGCCAACAGCCGCCAGTCAAAACCACTATCCTACCCATGCTCATCTATCTACAAAGTCTTTTTTTCTTCTGTTCAGTAGTAATTAAAAAGATAATGAGGCTGATGTTTTCCTCTATTAATGCCTTGAAGACACACTGCTATTTAGTGTCTAGTCTTGGTTAAATGTTCATTTTATGTTGTTAATCACCTTCATCACCTTAGTTTTGCTAATAATCCCAGTTATAATCAGACATAATAAACACTCACAGATGAGCTACAGGAAGGTTAAGACGGTATTTGGACAGCCTCTTTCTAAGCTTTAAAATAAACTTCAGATGCAGGCTAAAATCAACGGGTACCACACCGTTAAACGGATGTGAGTGAATGGCAACCTAAAGCAAGTTATTTCAGTATTTGTGTGATGCAGTCAAAGCAACATAAGACCCATTCTTGAGGTTCTTCAACTCTCGTCGTATGGCAGGTCACACAAAAATACCTCTCGGACTAAATACTGTGAAATACCCTGATTTACCCTCAGCACGCCAGTGACTTCTACTCAAGCATCACAAGACAGCATCAGCAGCCGGTGTTATGGTATGGGGGTAGGGATGCATGCAGAGAGTGAAGGCAGGGATGGCACCGCGATAGAGGCAGAGATACAGTGCACACAGAATAAAAAAAGAGGTAATGATACACAGCGAGACAGGAGGAAGGAAGGATGCGAAGATCAAGAAAAAATAAGAGAGCGTGATGACTTACATGTGGGTTTATGCACAGAGAACCCGGTTGCTTTTCCATCCCACGCCTCTGTGGATTCTCAGCTACAAATCACACCCTGCTCTTTTTCCAATCCCTCTTATCTTTATATTTCTCCCTTTAGCCCAGCCGCATTAGGCAATGAAGGGAGGGCATGCGCGAGCCAGCAAGCAGCAGAGGAAGAGAGAAAAGAGGAGAGAGAGGTAGGGTGACACAGACATACAGCTGGGGGAGGGGCTGCGTGAGATCTGGGCTGGGTTGATTTAGATTAAAGCTCGCTATTGGCCGAGTGGAGGAAAAAAAGGACATGTGGCATCCTGCTAGACATCCAGCACAGGAGATCGTCTCCCTATTCTAACATATACAGCCTCCATATCATCACTGACCACTTCTAATGACATTACAAACGTCAGAAACAACATACTTCAGATTAATCTGCAGAGATTCAAAAAATCATTTGTAAAATTTCCAGTGTGATCCTCAGCTCATGTGCCCCATCTAAATTCAGTTTTAAAATGGGTACCTTAAAGTTACAGGAAACAGTTTCTTCCACATCTATGTGAAAGAAGAATATTTTTGACCGGTTACGCATGTCGGTCTATAGATTAATTTAACATGTTAACCAATTGGGCTGTTCTGACAGGATGCGTCACGGAGGGCTGGGTGTGTGTGCAACACAGCTGGACAAACACGCCGGGCCCGGCGCCACAGAGCGCGCGTGTGTGTGTGTCCAGCTGTGTTGCTCTCAAAACAGCAGGTGAGAAAGCAGGCAAATGAGTATTGAAAATATTTCAATTCTGAATCAATGCATCATCTGATCGGCCTTTATAAAGACCACCGATCAAAGTATTTAGTAGGGCTGTCGCAATAACCGCAATATTGCAATACCACGCTATTGACAAGCCAACCGCAGGGGATGACAAGCAACCACCACAACCGTTATGTTCACGTTTTTTCTTTTTTTAATTCTTTGCAAAGGGATCACCGCATATTTACTCTATGCTACAAACGCCAGCAGTGTGACGAGGCCCTGAGCGTCGATTCTGCGCTGAGCGAGGAACGTTTGGTGTTTTTTCCGGTCACCAAGAGTTGAAAAATGATCAATTTTATGGGTAAAACGCTGCGCTCGTCACTTTTTTACCCAGTTGTCCAATCACAATGTAGGCGGGGCGGGACAAACACCACAAAGACCAACCGTCACATCCTACATGTCGGCTACAAGTGCTGAACAACAACAACAATAGAGGAGAAATGAATACACATAGACTGGTGTAGAGGTCGACCGATTTATCGGTCGGCCGATTAATCGGGCCGATTATTTGACATTTTTTCATAATCGGCATCGGCCGATGCCTGAGCATATTAAGCCGATTATCAAGCAGGCACATCTGCGGGCAGCCCAGTGTTGTTGTTGCTGTGGAACACGTGTGACACCGCCCCTTGTGTGTCAATCAAATTGCCATTCTGCCGGGAGAAACCGGTAGGCTTAAATTCTTCTCTTTCAAAGCCCTATATATTTAATTGGTTAGATTTGAAATGCTCCGACATTATCAATTCTGTTTTTGGTAACGGAGAATTTCTCTCCGTAGGTGACGTTAGCTGTGTGCGGGGCGGAGCAGCTCTCACAGACACGCTGCTGCAGCGCAGACACACACAGAGCTTCTGCTCTTAGTAACTATAGCTGAGAAAACTAAACGTATAAAGCGTGATTATACTTCACTAGAGTTGATGCTGACAATGCTTGTCATAAGTGCAAGTTTGTGTGTGATGGCGGAAACACGAGCAATTTGTCGAAACATTTAGCAAAAGGTTGACTTCCTCATTAAACGTCTCTACGGTCTATGGGTCCTACAGAGCCTCTATGACGTCACCGCTAGTGGCCTGTGTGTAGTCCGCAGCAGATATGAGCAGCAGGCTGTGTAATACGAGTGAAAAAAGTTATTATTATTTTGTGATCACTTAGATTATGGCCATATAGCTTGTAACAGTGTCTGTCAACAAACATAAATAAAAAACATGCTTTAGGACAGTTTTGGAAAGGTGCTTAAAAGGTTTTGAGCCCTGTACTATTACTACTATTATCCATCATGCACAAAATAAAATATGCACTGCAGTGCAGACACAAAGTGCAAATTGGAGAGACAGACCATAAGTGTTGTTCAATAAATGTTTACTTAAGTTAAGACATTTTGTGTATTATTTGTTATTATTAAGCTGTTATATTTTATCAGATGGAGGAAAAAAAGAAAACCAGCCAAACATATCGGCAAAAAAAAATCGGCATTATATATCGGCCATCGGCTGACCTGATTCTGTAAAAAATCGGCATCGGCCATAAAAAACCCATATCGGTCGACCTCTAGACTGGTGGGTACGTCCTCTCTCTCTACACTTCCTTTCATCCAGAGCAAGTACTCTACCTTGTGCCAACCTTTTTTACTTCTGCAGATATTCCGTATCATAGCAACCAGACACAACCAAAGCGCCTCAGCTGAAAAAAACCTCATTGTCCTTCTGTGTTCTGCACTAAAGTACTAAATTAGTTTTAAAACTCTGTTATTTTTGTCATTTAAAAAGCAACAATATACCTAATCATATTTTAAATTATAATTTATATGTGTTTCTGCAGTGTCGTGGTAAAACTGACCTTGTCCTTTCCCTTACTTTGTCAGCAAGTGAAGATGTCCCGACCCGTCTAATCAGAACTGTTAAAAGATGTTGCGTCTCAGTTTCTTCAAGCAGGCTGGAGACAGGCGTGAATTTGTTTAGACTACACAGGCCCACACCTCCATCTGTGACCTTGTTTCTTGGGTATAATTGAAGTTAGAAAGGTTGTTTCTTTAAGCAAACTCCATGCCACCACTGTTGTGTGGAACATTGTTGTGGGAGTTTGTTTCCTAGTACCAGTGGGTAAGCAATAGCAGTAAAGATCACATAACAAAGCTGTCTCGCAGGAATGTGCACTGGCACTGGCACGTATTTGATTGGCCAACGCAGTGCCTTACTGGATGACGATGCAAAAGTTTGGCCCAGTTTAACCAGGTTTTTTTTTTTGCAAGTGTTTTTTTACGCAGGGCTAAAGTCTGTGTCTAAAGTCTAAAGTACAATCTGAGCACGGCCTAAGCACAAGTAGCTCAAAATACGTTGTAGATGAGGCAGATGCACCAATTGCTCCAACACACAATATACAGGGTCATTTCACCAGCCACAAACTGGGTATGAATATACCACCAAAGACTTTGTTAACTGAAATGTAACTGAAATTCTACATAGTCTATCTTCTAAGATGGCTCTCTAAAATGTGTGGCTCTTTGTTATATGGCCACATTGTGCTCTGCCAGTTATGTTCAAGCCCCAAGGAAGAGCGCCAGGCTTTGAAGCAATTTTCGTAGTGGCCAAACGGTGGTACTGCAACTTCCGTGTCGTGTGATGCCATTGGGCCCAAAAAGACTTTTTCCCATTGACTTACATTGGGAAGAGACGTCCGTAAATCAGCGGATCTTTTTTTTTTTTAAGGTAAATCAACTTTCCAGTTTGAACACTTGAATAGCCCATATTTAAATCATTAGGAACCTAAAAGTTGTAAAATGCACTAATAGCCGAATCCAGAGTTATTTCCCTTCCACCGTTCATGTGAATGAGACCCAGTCTGGCTGGACCGAGAGCTGGGAGGCTGGGTTAAAGGAAACGTTACTGCGCCTGCTCTATGGGCCCAATGGATGCGGAAGATCACCGGATGATCCGGGTACTTTATCACTCGGCAGTCGGGCCATTTCATGCGTCCACTGAGCAACTCTCATAGGAATGAACGGGAGCCCGCCTCCAACGCTGTGTCCAGTCCACTTTATACATCCATGGTTACAACAGCAGCTGGGTTCCTGGATTGTTAATGATTCATTACTTATCTTCTGTGCTTGCATTAAATGCCATCGTTGTTTAAAATGTGTGTGTTCCATATAGAGCTTGGATGAACTGAATATTCAGAGCCCTATGCTTTTTCATTGAGGATCTATTGTGTGCTGCTTACTTCTCAAGTTTAACACGCATGGATTCCATTGTTCATCAGCGCTTGAACTCTTATTTGAGCTTGTTATATAAGCCTAATAAAGCACTAAATGAAACGTGTTGCTCATGACAATGTTGACAAAAGATTCTTGACCATATACTTTTATGGGTGCGCGGCCGTCCCTTTAGTTTTGTTAATCATCCCAGTTACAATCAGTCTCTGTCCAGACCTGCACACTCCCACCAACCAACACAGGTAAGCCTACACAGACTAGTGCTAACAGAGTGCACCATCTGCATGTCTTCACCTCATTGGTCAGTGCCTAGCGACCCTATAATTGCAGACATTGATCAGATACAGCTGTGTGGTCAGAGGTTGAATTATGACAAAGCCATAAAACCGATGCAGCCTACTGCAGTCTGCCACGTCTCTAACTCACTGGGGTGTTCACTGACTCACTATTACTCTCTGTTTATTCAAGAAGTGCAGGGACCTACAGGCTTCTGCTTCCCCCAGTTTACCAAAAGAGTTCAAGGTATTTTATAGACTAAACAAGAGAAAATAATGAGCAGATTAATCCAAAATGAAAATAATCATTAGATGCTCAATTAATGAGGGGCAGTGGAGACGCATTGACCAAGTGGATATTTTTGCCAAATATAATGTACTGCAGCACAGACATGACGTCAAGTGAATATTAGCACACATATATTCCATATTTCTAATTTCTGGTAGCACTGACTCAGTGGCCGCACTGGCATATGAGGAAAAAAAAAACTTAATTTCAGAACCTGATTCCGGTATTTGACATGAGGGAATGGCAATGTTGGCAACACCGCTACATGCCTGCTGTAAATATGAACGTGAACTAAGTAAACTACCCACAGTGTTGACACAGTGGTGACATCCTGGTACACAAAGCACACAGAGAAGAGCACATAAAGCTAAATCAAACACTGATTTCATGCAGGTTCAATGTGGATTCACTCTGGTGAAACAAAGAGCAAACAAAAGCAACGGGCCATGAGCTTGATCCTGCTTCTCCACATGATTACCAGACAATCAAGATCCTAAGCTCCCCGTAACAAACACCTATCCAATAGGGCTGTCCCGAATACTATTTTCACTAGCTTCGCGGAGCAGCGTGGCACGGCAGGCTAACATGTTTTTCTGTCTGTCTGTCGCCATCTCCTCCGTTTCAGTGTCCGGGACAGTGCCGCCACCGCACTACTGTACACACATGCAGCTCTGCACACAACAAACTGAGATATCCGTCTGAGATTAACTAATATTATTACATGGCATTGTTGAACACTCGATTCTGATTGGTTAATCACGGCGTTCTACGGTCTGTTATTTCTTTATAACAGACCGTTGCTATGTATCACAGACCGTTGCTATGGGCGCAGTTCTGATGTCGGACTCTGGCGGACCTTTTTTGTGTCAAATTATTAATTTCTTAAGTAAGTAGCCGTGTAATAAGCGGGATAATGTACAGCTAGCGGGTCATTGTTGTGAAATAAACCCTGACAGGGCGGGCGATGGGAGGCATCGCCCTGTCAGGGTTTCTTTCTCAACAATGACCCGCTAGCTGTACATTATCCCTTACTTATTACATACTATATATATATATATATAATTAAAAAACGAAGCATTCGAAGAGTGATTTGGAGGTCGAATACCATGGTCAAAGCTTCGAAGCATTTGGGTCAGCCCTACTATCTAATGTATAATTAGTCTTTAAAACCAAATTTATGATTTACTGATTTGATGATTTATTCTATAGTAGTTATAATTATCACTTCTTTTTTCTCATACAACATTTTATTTCTGACCTTCAGGACTGACATCTGCTTTACTTATCTCATGAAGGCATGGCTTTAAGATAAAAATCAAGCATCATAAAAATAATCTTCTTACAGTGTTACAATTGAGGCTCTATAATTGTCAAATATAACTGAAGGTATGTCATATCTCTGTTTCATGAGATACTGCCATCTAATGTCCTTTATACAGAAGCAACATTTTGGGTGATTCCTGTGACTGATGTCCTGTAGGTGTGGTTGCAACATCACAGAATCATCACATCTCAGTATTTAGATGTGAGGAACCACCTTCATCTCTTTTTCACACCCATAAACTCAAATTATATAAAGCAAAGGCATCTTCAAAAGTTTGTTATCTAAAAGTTTCAGCACCTTATGACAAGATCCTCACTTTGATTTTTTTTTTTTATTTTGGTTAGTTGTGTCCAAACGAAGAACTGTTCTATAACACAGCACATTAGGAGAAGACCCACTGGAAAAAGCGAACAAATTCGCCTCTGCTACTTCTCACTCGTCGCGGCGGACGTGTCAATGTTCCCAAGCTAGCTTGCTCATTAGAAAACACCGCCCCCCCCCCCACCCCACATTTTACGTGACATTGTGCCAAAGTAGCACGTCGATTTAGTTTGTAATCCTGGAGGCCAGGGGACAAAGAAGAAAGGGATCACAGAGAGTTAGCCTACAGCAGATTTCTCCTCCACAGACATGCATCCACTGCAGGCGAACACTAAAGTTCGCGTCCCACCACTGACTACTTCACTTTTTTTTTAATCGTTTTTTCGGAAATTCACTAGGGAGTCTGCAGGCGAATTTCTCCCTCGTGTGCATAAAGTTAAACATGTTCGAACTTTTATGGAAATTACGTTGTTCGCGTGGCTGGTCTGTTCCGCGTTGCCTGGAATCCCACAATGCCTTGCGAAGCGAACTTCGCGTCGCTTTCAGTGAGTCTTTACCGTTAGCTACAAAGTTATGCTAGACCCGTTGGAATAAAAACCACCGCTGACAGCATCATATCAACAGCCGTGCAGTGTTGTTAGGGACACGTTGCTGCCTTAATCTCCCCCACATGAGTTACTGACTGATCGTTTCGCAGTGGCGCAGCAGTTAAAATAAGCTGACGTTAAGTTAGCCTCATCGAACAGTTAGCCGAAGTTATCAATCCCCCCAGAACCCCTCTGTAATTATGTGACATTGTGTTGTTTACCTGGACTTCTCTAGAGCCGCTGTCTTCATCTCATGCTGAAACCATCCGTCCCTTCACTTCTTTCTCCGTGCTGT